>JAKSZT010054541.1:851554-877726 GCA_026826555.1 Tolypeutes matacus | reverse complement strand
TATCCTTGAGAGTGAACAAGACTCCCAAAGTCATTTTTTGAAATTCACTCCTTAACATATAGAAAAATTCACCTTGCAAATTTCCTTTCATTTACTGAATGTGGGAAACACCCTCCTGAGGGCCACTTTCACATCCCTGTTGCGCAGACTGTAGATGAGTGGGTTCAGGGTGGGACTTACCGCCGTATACATGAGGGTGACCACTTTGCCACTTTCCGTGGAGGAGTTAGAGCCAGGGAGGAAATAGGTGTACATGACAGTGGAGTAGTACACGCAGACCACCAGGAGGTGGGAGGAGCAGGTGGAAAAAGCCCTGCGTTTGCCCTCAGATGAGCGGATGCGCAGGATGCTGGTGATGATGAAGGTGTAAGACACCATGGTGAGCAAGAAATTGGCCACCGCAAAGAAAACATCTGACGTGATAGTCATTACATTGCTCAGATTTGTTGGGCTGCAGGCGAGCAGGAGGAGTGTGGGGATTTCACACAGGAAGTGAGGGATCTGATTGGGGCCACAGAATGTTAGCTGTGCCATCAGTCCAGTGTGCACAGAGGTGTTGGCCCCACTGACAAACCACACACTGCCTGCCAGCAGGACACAGAAGGGCCTGCTCATCAGTGTGTGATAGTGCAGGGGCTGGCAGATGGCCACGTAGCGGTCGTAGGACATGACAGCGAGCAGCAGCAGCTCGGCCCCCAGAACCCACGTCATGAAGAAGAGCTGGGTCAAGCAGCCTCTATAGGAGATGGTGCTGCCCTCGACCAGCAGATTCTCCAGCAACTTGGGGATAATAGTGGATGTGCAGATGATGTCTATGATGGCCAGGTTGGTGAGAAAGAAGTACATCGGGGTGTGGAGGGTGGGATTCAGGCAGATGGCCATGAGGATGAGGCAGTTCCCTGCAAGAGCAATCACATAAAGGAGGAAGAAGAGAGCGAATAAGGCATGTTGGAGCCCGGGATATTCTGAGAAGCCCTGAAGTACAAACTCCACCACGGCTGAGTAGTTGTTTGCTGCCATTGAGTGAGTGAAGCTCTCTGAAGTGATGCTCTTCTTCCTGGGAAGAATCTGGTACCTGGGAGAGGGATGCACAAGAACAAGGTGGGGTGACAGTGTAGGTTCAGCATGCAGGACCCACTAAGATCCTACAAGGATGTTTCTGATGGTGCCTTGGCCCTAGGAAACACATGGCTAAATTGTAAATGGAGGTCCCTGCACTAAGGAGACAGAGGATGAACTCTCGCTTTGGATGTACACCCCACCTGTAACTCCTCCCAGCCTTCAGAACCTCCTCCATATGATGCCTTCTCCTTCCTTTGGTGGCTGGGTAAGCATCACTCAGTGGTTTTTAGAAAGTGCAGCCTGTTTTCTCTGTAATTCATTTTAATTGTGAATATCTCCTACATTATCCTGGTGAGTGCAAGTGAGTTAGAGATGGTTCATGGAGCTTAGAAGATGCACAAACCCAGCTGGACAGGCTGTTGAGCTCCAGGCCTCTGTAGTCCCAAAGAGGGAAAACCATCTCAGCTGAGGATTGAGCAAAGCTTCACATACAAAACTTCCCCAAAGCCTGGATGGAATTCTCACTTCCAAAGGGGACAAGTTTTCAGGACAGATGGGATCAGGTGGGGATTTCAGGTGCCCTAAGGGTCAAGCACATAGGGGTTCAGACTAGGAAGTCATCTAGGGCCCCAGAGTGTTCCAAGTCTTGGGATCAGCCACCAGCCTCGAGGCATGTTAGGGCCACTCTCAGATTTTGGTTGTGCATGAAACTGGCCTCAGGCTCTTTAGCTAAATCCATGTTTGCCACATCTTGCCTTGTGCTCTCCAGGCTGCTTCCCCAGATAATGTGGGGACCTGGATCATTGTCAACCAAGGCTGCTCTCTGAGGGGCTGGTTGTGGATCTGGCAGGAGCCCTACTCCAGGCTCTAACCCCATCCATGTTTTCCTGGGCTAAGTTGGGAAGCTGGTCCTTTCATTGAGTGTCAGGATGTGCCAGAGGCTGGGGTGCAGTGAAGAAAGGGGAAGAAGCAGCTTCAGCACAACCCAGGACCTCCTGCCAAGGCATCTGCCCAGTTGCAAGCCCTCTGAAACCCCTGACCCCTTGCACACCTCCTTAGCAACCATCCCTGACACAGGCCCCTCAGGCAGATGAGATCCAGCTCAGAGGAGGAGAACCTTTTCCTTGAGTGCCTCACCCCGGCTCCAAGGAGCTGCCAATAATCCTCCTCAAGGTGAACATTGCCCTCACCTCCACTGATTCACTGCACACTGTTGGCCTAGGCTCCCAGGGAAGATGGAAGGTCCAAGGACCTGTGCCAGAGCTTCCAGGTGGGTAAGGACTGCCTGAGAACAATGAGCTGTCAACGTGTGCATGTCCTAACCAGGGGCTGCTCTCCCCAGAGTCCCATGAACAGGGGTGCTGCATTTTGCAGACATGTGCACATGGCCATGAACACCCAGTGGGCAGAGGGCAGGAACAGTGTGTTGGGGGTTCTCTGACAGTGCCAACTGCTCCCTGTTCATCTCCTCACCCTCTTTGCTCCCACCCTAACAAGGTTGAGGATATCACAGGCTGCTGAACCAACATGAGCCGTATCCCTGCAGTTCTGGGGTGCTAGCAGTGCAGCAAGACAGGGTGGGATTCCTCACTCTTGCGGTGCTCATATTCAAGGGTCAGCAGGGTGTGTGGGGAATGCAGTGACCACCCACACATCCTTCTCTGCAAAACACATCCCGGTGCAGACACATATGACCAAGCCTTCCCCTGGCCTCTGAAAATCAGCGTACACCACTAAATTCCAGGGCAAAAGATGCCTGCACATCAGCACGTACACAGTGGTGCCTCCCACCCCAGAGTCACAGGGATCTGAGTCAGCCACCTCCATCTTTTGTAGACATGCATCTGATTTTATAGAACTTTACCTATTCTAGACTCAAAACCACTTTAGTGGTTTTACCCTCTTACTGTACAGTTAGAAAGGGAGCAGCAGAGCAAGGAGCTCAGAGAGTCTCTGGCACTTTGGCATTTCAAAGGGAAATAGTAAAAGTCAGGAGCAAAGCAACAGCAGGGGCATGTTTTACACAGGAAAGTTGGTCAGGGCTAAGCCAAAGCTGGCTTTCAGAACATGAGAAGTAAAATGAGGAAAAAGAGTTCAAATGATAACTCTAGAATATAATACACAGTTATTCATGATGAAAGTTCTCCCTGTTCATTCAAGGGATGTGCCACCAACAGTTTCCTATCTAAATGAAAGAAATCCATATTTTCATAAGCGATAAACAATATCCTTACCGTGGTTAAAGAGGAGGTAGATCCTTGGGATTAAAAGTCTGAATTCTTCCCATTTGAACCTTCTTTGTTTGCTGCTGAAATTTAAAGGATTCTGTTCACTAGAGGTGGACATCAAAGTCGCTGGGATCTTGGAGGGGCTGAGAAGCAGAAGTGGCCCTCAGGGAGCAATTATCTCAGTTGGAGGTAAGCAGTGGCCCTGTGGGTGAAGTCTGATGGGGGCTGGGGCAGAACCTGAGGAAGGGACAGGGTAAGCCAGGGCCCTGAGGCCATGGGGAGGGGCTACCAGTACTAGAGTTGGTGGCAAACCCCTTGTCCCCTTGGCCTGAGCCTGGCAGGGGATCTTCTGGAACCTCTTGGCCCAGACCTCTGGATAGGATGTTCTTCCTATGATGACCAAGATTTGGGCCTGCAGGAAAATGAGGGCTCTTCTCAAATCCATGTCACTCCTTAAAGCAGCTGTAGAGCAACCAATAGGGGAAGTAGTTCAGAGAGCTCCCAGGCACCTCATACCCAGTCCCCTGTAGGGAACTTGCTGCATTGGTGTGGAACATTTGTCACAATTAAAGATCCAGTACTGAAACTTCATGTTTAAATAAAGTGCTCACATATTCATGTTTCCTCACTTTTCCTGAATGTCTAATTTCTGTGTCAGCATCCAACCTGTGTCCATATGACATTTAGGCGTAACATCTCCTTGGGCTCTGCTTGGCACTGAAGGTCTCTCAGACTGTCCTTGTTTGATGACCTTGACCATTTGAGGAGGATTGGCCAGGAGCTTTTTAGGAGGCTGCTCTATGGGGATTTGTCTGATGTTCTCCTTGTGAGAAGACTGGGTTATGGGTTTGGGAGGAAGAGCCCAGAGCTGAAGTGTCATTTTCAACATACCCTATTGGGGAGCATGCTGTGAACATGACTTTCTACTTAAGATGTTGACCTTGAGAAGATAGGATTTTTAATCACTCATGTTTTGATCCAGCAAATAGACCAATGTCTGTAGACGTTGTGGACATACTACTCTGACCTTCAGGGCTCAGTCAAAAGTGGTGCTGGGAATCCAGGGAGGGTGAGGATCAGTGTCCACAAGTCTGATCCAGCTCCCAGCACCTCACATTGTTATTCCCTGCTCTGGACCAGGCATCCTCTGATCCTCAAGACATTCAGAGGAGAAACACATGGAGCCTTGCACAGTGCTGTCACCTGGGGTGTCCGTGCAGTGAGCTCATCCCACACGGCTACCTCTGCAATGGGACCAATAGTTCACAAGAGACCAGTAAGAACCTGCCTGTGGTCCATTACAACCTACCCAAGATATGGAACTAAGTAAATAATATAGACAAGGAACACCTGGGAATTTATCTTAGAAACCAGCTGCAGAGTATATGACATGTAAAATCTGTTATTACAAAATAACCAAAGAGAAGACAATTAATAATTGAAGTTCTCAACTTTCAAAAAAAAAACTTGGTCCCTATAAATTGCAAAATGTGTACTATCTTTCAACTCTCTCAATCAATGTATATTTTGTAATCTCTGATCTTTAATTAATAAGTCCTATGATAGGTAATGCAATGGAATTTCAACAACTCAAGGATTTATTTAATTTAAAAATATTTAACATGAACTATAATCATCAGCTATATCTATATTTCTTGACTGAGCACTCTACTTTTCTGAGAGATGATATTGATTGATGAAAATAATCAGTAATGAATGTCCTTGACACTCTAATTTCAAGATTATTCTTGATTTATACCTTATAAGCCTCATTTTCCATAAGAATTTGTCAATACCATTTGCTGAGCACCTATTACATGCACACATCTGCTCTGTGGCTGCAGGATCCTCCTGACAATGCAATGATCTCTCTCCCCCAGATGATTAGGGTTGTCCAGGAGGAGGGTCTGCCCACAGAACCAGGCTCAGCTCAAGATTGACTTGCCCAAACATGGACAGCAGAGCACACAGACTGTGCTCAACCTTCAGAGAGGAGACCAGCAACAGGGACCTGGCTCCAGGAGAGAGATGAGCTGCACAATGACAGGAAGAGGCAGGAATTTTCCCTTGGGAGGGACCAAATAGAAGGCAGGGGAGGGTTCTGCCTGTTCTTCTAGTTCTCTCTTGCAGCCTAGGCCTGTTTGCACACTTAGTCCCTTTGAATACCAAAGAAGCTGAGCCAAGTAGACAGTGCAGGCCTAGACAGGGAGGGAACAGCAGGGGATACCCTGTAGGGTCAGGAAATTGTGGAAGCATGAAATCAGGGGCCAGGGTTCTCATGAAGGTTACAACCAAAGAGGGGGCATTAACACCCCAAAGACCAAGGAGATGATCTGGAAAGGGAGATGAAGCAGGAGGCAGACGCGTCTCTTATGACAGCCCAGCATCCGATGTTCCCTCAGCCCCATTGCAGTAGGTAGGTCCTGGGAGGGAGGGCTGGAAGAGGAAGGCACTTCCTGCCTTGTCTCAGATCTTTGTCTCTGCTTCAGATATTTCTTCAGAGCTCTCCACACATGATCCCATCCTAGAAAGTGTACCTGGGCATTGGAAAGAGGAGATGAGGAGGGGCTGGGTAGTAGAGGGGTCCAAAAGCTGTTTGTCCTCACCCCAATGACATGAGGATGCGGACCAGCTCACCAGAGACCCAAGGACTAGACAAGCCACCACGCATTGGCCACAGAACTTAGGTGCTGCCTTCTAGGAAGAGATGAAGACAGCCCTCTTTCCTGCTCCCCTTCCCTAGGTCTCTGCTAAGATGGGTGTGCAGCACTGTCAGGTGTTATTCTCACAACCTGACCAAACAGTGACATTTCTCATAGTGTCCACAAGGGCTGAGCACCCTCAGTGTTCAGCCACCTGGGAAGGCTGTGAGTTGCCTTCCTGGAAGACCCCACCTCTGAGATCCCAGTTTACAAGGTGGAGAATGGGACCTGAGGATGCTCTGAAAACATGCATCTTAACTTGAGAAAGACACCCAATAACCCTCACTTGGTGGAAGGTGTTTTGCATGGATTTATTTGGTATATATATAATGCCCCAAATCAGAAAAAAATACAGCTGTCTGTACACAAATGAATGGGTAAATAAATGTGCTATATTCATACAACGGAAAAATGAAAAGTCAAATAATGATACATGCAACATGAATGAATCTCAAAAATACTCTGCTATGTAAAAGAAGGCTTATGTATTCTATAATTGCATTTATATTAAGTTCTAGAACATCAAATCTGATCTATGGTGGAAAAAATCAGAACAGAGTTGACTTCAGCAAGGAGTTGGTTGGGTTTTGTCTGGACAAGGGCAGGAGGAAAGATTATGGGATGTGAGTTAAGTTCTGTGGATTTAGGTTTCACAGCTGTATGCAGTTGTCAAAATTCAGAAAATGTGCACCATTTTTTATGTATTTCATTGTTTAAAAATTTACCTCAAAAGGAAAAGAAATTGGAAATAGAAAATGAATTCTAATGATATTCTTGTTGAAGTATTTAAGGGGAAGCATAGAGATATTTGCAACTTGCTTTGAAACCCATAAAAACAAGGTAAACTGTTGGATGGATAAGTAATAAAACAAGTGTAGTAACAAATAATGGTAGAATTTAGGTATTGAGTACATGAGTGTTCACTGTAAAATTCTTTCAACTTTGCTATATGCTTGAAACTTTCAAGAGAAAACATTGTGACATTCATCACCCTGGATAAGGGATAGAAAACAAATCTGGAGAGGTCAGTAATGGAGGAAGATGAAGTGGAATGGGTCAAATCATACAGTAGGTCACTTTGGCATCAAGGGTAAGTGTTAGAGATGGGAGAAGTGTCAGACATGAGAGGTGTTCAGATTAAATCAATAGGATTTGAGGATACATTGGATACAGAGGATAGGAAAGGGGGTCAAGAAATTTTCAGTAATTATGACTTTTAAAAATAGATGGGGTCCAGGAAGATTGTAGATTACCAATATTGGACAAAACAGACTTTAAATGCAAAAAAAGTTATGAGATACCAGAGACCATTATATATTAATAAAAGGGACACTCCACCAGGAAGAACTGTCAGAAATGCCAATGCATATAACCAAGGTGCCCCAAAATACATGTGACAAACTGGCAAAACTGAAGGGAGAAATAGACATCTCTATGGAAATAGTTGGATACTTCAACATACCACTCAAATCATTAGATAGAACGACTAGACAGAAGATCAACTAGGAAACAGAGAACTTGAACAATATGATAAATAAGTTATTCCTAACACATATATAGAATGTTGCATCCCAAATCAGCAGTTTATACATTCTTTTCAAGTGCTCATGGATCTTTCTCCAGGATAGACCACAATTTATGTCACAATGAAGGTCTCAATAAATATAAAACAATTGAAATTATACAATGCACCTTCTCAGATCATAATGGAATAAAACTGGAAGTCAATAATCAATGAGACGGGGAAATTTGTAAATGTGTGGAGAATAAACAACACACTCTTAAATGATCAGTGAATCAAAGAGAAATTGTAAGTGAAATTAGTAAAAATATTCACATGAATGAAAATGAGAATACAACTTATCAAAGCTTAAGTGATACAGCAAAGGCAGTGCTGAGAGGGAAATTTATAGCCCTAAATGTGTATATTATAAAAGAAGAAAGACCTAAAATCAAAGACCTAACTGAAAAATTGAAGAAACTAGAAAAAGAACAGCAAACATTCCCAAAGAAAGCAGGAGAAAAATAATAAAGATTAGAGCATAAATAAATGAAATTGAGAAAAAAAACAATAGACATAATCAACAAAAGCCAAAGCTGGTCCTTTAAGAAGATCTATAAAATTAATCAGCTCTTAGCTAGACAAACAAAGGAAAAAAGAGAGGAAAAAGCAAATAAATAAATAAAAAATGAAAGGGGGTAAGTTTGCAAGCAAACTAGGCAACTTATATGAAATCCAAAAATCGTAGAAAGGCACAAAAAACCTACACTGTCTCCACAAGAAATACCAGAACTTAACAAGCCAATCACATTTATAGAGATTGAATCAGTCATTAAAAACCTCCCAACAAAAAAGTTCAGCACCAGGTGGCTTCAAAGGTGAATTATACCAAGCATTTGAAGAGAATTAATACCAATCCTGTTTAAACTCTTCCAAAGAAATTGAAGAGGATGGAAAATTACCCAACACATTTTATGAAGCCAGCATCACCCTGATGCCAAATATAAATAAAGATATCACAAGAAAAGAAAATTATATACCAATCCCTCTAATCAACATAGATCCCTGGAAAAATTCCCAGGACTATGCTTGCTATATAGTTATATCAATGGGCTGGGGGTCTGGAGGTGAGGAGTAGACTGCAGTTACGAATTTGGGTATTACTAGCAAATATTAATGATAAAAAATGCAGATGTGGACATGGATGCAATTGCCAGGAGAAGAGATTCTAGGCTGAAGCAGTGAGGAAACAAACATTTAGAGGCAAAAGCAGAGAAGGAGACTAATAATAATTACCAGTGCAAGAAAAATGACACTGTGAAGGAACTGACTCCATAAAAGTACATGTTGAAGATCTATTGTTCAAACAAAGGTCAAAAAAACACTCTTCCTGCAATGAAAAAGTCTTTTGGTTAAGGACTGATGTTGCCCATTTGTGAGAGTAAAATTGTACAAAACTGATCTCCTTTCTGCAGATCATTAACATGGAAACCTGCCTAATCAATCTGTCTTCCTCTCCATGGTACCATGGACCGGTGAGGAGCAGTGTATCTACCTCTTCCCCAAATTTATGCCAAGAGGACATGGTTGAAAGAACCAGGGTCCAGATGAGTTTCTCTATTCAGGAAATCAAGAGAACCCATGGCAAAATGCACCAAGCAGTGAGTGTAATGGGCCTCAGTCCAGAACCAGAGCCACACTCTGAAAGAGAAAGTGACCAGCAGATCCTGTGTGGAAAGGCTACAGCTTGGTCCCTGGTACTTATGTGGGGGTGAAAGCAGCAGAAGACTCTGGAGGGAAAATGCAGAAGGAATGCCACGCTGGGCCTCCTGCTGTATCTTCTGGTCACTCGTTCTCCCTGTGGTTTCCCCATCACTTTCCGCTCCCCTGAAGCCCTGCCAGCATCCAGAGCTAGCTAATGGAAGTTTAAAGTTCCCCATAGAAAGTTGCCAGTTCCCACTGGGCAAGCACAAAATTTTTAGATCTATCACATAAACCACTTTCTTCTCCTTAGATACTCAAACTCATTTTTCGACATTATGTTAATTGCAGAATTACCCTTGGTCATTTCCTTTCATTTACAGAATGGGGAAATGCTCTCCGGAGGGCGACTTTTACTTCTCTTTTGTGCAGAGTGTAGATGAGAGGGTTCAAGGTGGACCTGAAAGCCATATACATGACAGTGACCACTTTGCCATTTTCCATGGAGTAGCCGGATGTTGGGAAGATGTAGGTGTAGATGATGGTGGAGTAGAACATGCAGACCACCAGGAGATGGGAAGAACAGGTGGAGAAAGACCTGCATTTGACTTCGGCTGAGCGGCTATGCAGGATGCTGGTGATGATGAAGGCGTAGGGCAATATGGTGAGTAGGATACTGACCACCCCAAAGTGCATCTGCAATGATAATCATGATGTTGTTGAGGTCTGTTCGGCCACAGGCGAGCAGCAACAGCATGGGGATTTCAAACAAGAAGTGATGGATCTGTTTGGGGCCACAGAACTTTAGCTGTGACATCAGGCCAGTGTGGACAGAGGAGTCGACCCCACTGACCACCCACACGCTGCCTGCCATCAGGACACAGAGGGGCCTGCTCATCAGTGTGTGATAGTGCAGGGGCTGGCAGATGGCCATGGAGTGGTTGTGGGCTAAATCCGTAAGCAGCAGCAGCTCAGCCCCCAAAAACCACGCCAGGAAGAAGAGCTGGGTCAGGAAGCCTCTGTATGAGATGGTGCTGCCCTTGACCAGCAGAGTATCCAGCAACTTGGGGAGAATGGTGAATATGCAGACAATATCCAAGATGGTCCAGGTTGGTGAGAAAGAAGTACATCGGGGTGTGGAGGGCAAGACCTAAGCAGATGGCCATGAGGATGAGGTTGTTCCCTGCAAGAGCAGTCAGGTAAAGGAAGAGGAAGAGAGCAAATAAAGAAACCCAGCTCAGATGTGAGACCCTCTTCCTTGAGTGCCACATCCCAGGTCCAAGGAACTGCCAAAGTTCCACCCCAAGGAAAACACTGCCTCCCTCCACACACAAGGTCCAGGCTGCCCAGGGAAGAGGGAGGGTCCAAGGACCTGCTCTGGAGCTTCCAGGTGGGTAAGGACTGCCTGAGAACAAGGAGCTGACAACGTGTGCACGTCCTAACCAGGGGCTGGTCTCCCCAGAGTCCCATTAATGGAGACGCTGCATTTTGCAGAAATGTGCACATGGCCATGAACAGCCAGTGGGCAGAGGGCGGGAACAGTGCATTGGGGGTTCTCTGACATGCCAACTGCTGGCCTGTTTACGCCTCTCACCCTCTTTGCTCCCCCACCCTCACAAAGGGTGAGGAAACCACAGTCACTGAACCAAGCCTGAGCTGTGTCCTTGCAGAACTGGGATGCTAGCAGTGCAGCAGGACAGGTTGCGGATTCTTCACTACCAGTGTGTTCACATCTGAGGGATAGTGGAGGGGAGGCATGCAGCAGCCACTCCCCACAAACCCTTCTCTGCAAAACACATCCTGGTATAGGCACAGATGACTAAGCCCTCCTCTGATCCTGGCAAACCTGATTCACAGGGAGCTGAGTCAGCCACCACAAGCTCCTGCAGCCTGACCTGATTTTTAAAATCCCTTGAACTATTCTAGAGTTTAAAAGAAAGCCTCTGGTTTTCCCTTTTACAGATCAGCTGCACAGATTGGGCTAGAGGCAGTAGATAGGGGAACTCTGAGAATCTCAGAACACTTCAGCATTTCAAAGTGAAATAGCAAAAGTCAGGAACAAAGTTACAGCAGGGGCATATTTTACATGGGAAAATTGGCCAGAGCTAAACCAAAGCTGCCTTTTCAGAACATCTGAAGGTAAACGAGGAAAGACAGTTCTAAAGGCAACTTTTGGGGAAACACAGAGTTACTCACATGAATGTATTCCTTGTTCATTCAAGGGATGTGCCACCAACAGCTTACTATCAAATATAAGAAAGCCACACTTTCATGAGAAATTAAAAATATCGTTACAGTGGTTAAAGGGGAGATAGAACCTTGGCTTTAAAAGCATAAGTTCTTCCTGTTTGGGCTTTCTTTGTTTGCTGCTGACCTTTAAAGATTCTTTCTGGTCAGGGTGGTTGTCAAGGATGCTTGGGAGCACAGAGAGGCCAAGGATCAGAAGTGACCCTCATTGAGTAATTCCCCCAGCTGGAAGTAAACATGGCCCTGCGGGTGCAGTCGGGAGTGGGGGCTAGAATAAGACCTAAGAAAGAGCAGGGAAGGCCAGGGCCCTGAGGCCATGGGGAGGGGCTCCCAGGACTGTAGCTGGGGGCAAGCCCTTTGCCCCTTTGGCCTGATCCTGGCAGGGGAGCTTCTGGGGCCTCTTGACCCAGACCCCCTGGGTTGAACATTCCTCCTGTGATGACCCAGACTTGGCCTGCAGGAAGTGGAGGGCTCTTCTCAAATCCAGGTCACTCCTTAAAGCAGCTATAGATTAACCAATAAGGGAAGTAAGACAGAAAGCCCCTGGAACCCCACACCCAAGCCCCTGTAGGGAGCATGATACAACAGTTTGGAACATTTGTCACAATTAAAGATCTAGTATTGATACTTCATGTTTAACTAAAGTGCTCACTTATTCAGGTTTCCTCAGTTTTTCCTGAATGTCTAATTTCTGTGTCAGCATCCATCCCAGATCCACATGACATTTAGGCATAATGTCTCCTTGGGCTCTGCTTGGTGCTGATGGTCTCAAAATGTCCTTGTTTGATGACCTTGACCATTTGAGGAGGACTGTTCAGGGGCTTTATAGAAGGCTCCTCTATGGGGATTTGTCTGATGTTCTCCTTGTGAGTACACTGGCTTATGGGTTTGGGAGGAAGAACCCAGAGGTGAAGTGCCCTTCTCAACACACCCTATCAAGGGAGCATGCTGTGAACACGACTTTCCACTGAAGATGTTGACCTTAGTGAGATGGGAGTTTTAGTCACTAATGTTTGGACCCAACAACAGACCAATGTCCATAGTCTTCACAGACACACTGCCCTGACCTTGTGGCCTGAGTCAGAAGTGGTGCTGGGAATCCAGGGAGGGGTTCAGGTCAGCATCTACAGGCATGGCCCCAGCCCCATTAACCTCAACAACTCTTGCCCAGGCAGCCTCAGCTACTCAGGATGTTCAGAGGAGAAAGATGTGGAGACTTGCACAGTGTTGCCAACTTGGGTAACATGCAGTTAGTTCATCCCACATGACCAATAGTTCACAAATGATCAGTAGGAATCTGCTTGTGATCCCCTTACAACCTACCCAAGATATGAAACTAAGAAAATAATATAGACAAGGAATACCTGGGAATTTATCTTAGAAAACAACTGAAGAACATATGACATGTAAAATATGTTATAACAAAATAACCAAAGAGAGGACAATTAATAATTTAAGTTCTCAATTAAAAAAAAAACAAACACCTTGGCCCCTATAAATTTCAAAATGTGCACTGTCCTTCAACTCTCTCAATCAATGCATATTTTGTAATCTTTGACCATCAATTAGTAAGTCACATGATAGATAATGCAATGGAATTTCAACAAATCAAGGATTTAATTAATTTAAAAACATTTTTATATGAACTATAATCTTGAACTACATCTGAATTTCCTGACTGAACACACTATTTTTCTGAGGGATGATGTCAATTGATGAAAATAATCTTTGATGAAGGTCCCTGACACTCTAATTTCAAGATTATTCATGATTTATAACCTATAAGCCTCATTTTCCATAGTAATTTGTCAATGCCATTTGCTGAGCACCTTGTACATATACACAGCTGTTCTGTTGATACAGGATCCTCAGGACAGTGCAATGGCCTCTCTCTCTCTCAGATGGTTGGGGTTGTCCAGGAACAGGCTTTGCCTATAGAGCCAGGCTCAGCTCGAGGCTACCTTGCCCAAACATGGAGAACAGAGTGCACAGACTGTGGGGACCCTGTACTCAGCCTGCAGAGATAAGACCAGCAACAGGGACCTGGTTCCAGGAGAGAGATGAGCTGCACAATAACAGGAAGATGTAGAAATGTTCCCTTGGGAAGGACCAAATACAAGGCAGGGGAGTGTCAAAAGACTAGGGGTTCCTGCCTGTGCCTCCCCTTCTCTCCTCTGTGGAAAGAAGCCTGGTTGGGGCTTATTCTTGCATTTAGTTCCTTTGAGTACAGAATAGGTGAGCCAAGGAGAAAGTGATCCCATGTCTAAGAGGGAGCAATAGAGATACCCTCTGGGGTCAAGGAATTGTGGGGAGGCTGGAAATCAGGGGCAGGGCACTCATGAAGTTTCATATGGTGGATTCATTAGCACCCTAAAGGTCAAGGAGAAAATCTGGTGAGGAATATGGAGCAGGAGGCAGGGATCTCCAGTGATAGCCCAGCATCTGGTGGTCCCTCTGCCCCCTTGCAGTAGTCAGGTGCTGAAAGGGAGGCCTGGAGAGAAAGGCTCTTACAGCCTTGGCATTTGTCTTAGATCTTTGTCTCTGTCCTAGACATTCTTGCAAGGTCTTCTCACATGATCCCAACCCAGAAAGTGTGCATGGGCCTTGGGAAGAGGAGATGAGGAACAGAGGCTAGCAAGTAGGGGTGCAGAGAGAGCTGGCTTTCCCCACTCCACTAACATGAGGATGTGACCAGTTGGCTGAACTCCAAGGATCAGACAGTACACCTCACATTGGCTCAAGAACTGAGGTTCCACATTCTGGGAGAAGAGGGGGGCTGAAAATGAGCCTGATGATGTTCTGTTCCCAGGCATATGGGGTATAGTTTAGTAGAGAAATCAAGCTGCCCTTCTATCACTCCCCTTTCAGAAGTCTGTGCCGAAGTTCACATGCAGGTCTAGGTAAGGTTGTAGCTACACAACCAGAACTCAAAACACTTTCTCAAGTGCCCTTGTGGGCAAAGTGCTCTTGGTGTCCAGCCTACTGGGAAGTCTGAGAACTATGCAGGTAACAGACCATGCCTTTGATATCCTGGTTCACAAGTGGCATCATGGAATTCAGGATGCTCTAGAAACTAGCACCTCAATTCTAGGAGGCCACCTAAAATCTCTCACCTGGAGAAAGGTGATTGGAACAGCATTATCCATCCATTACACTTGGCCCAGGTGGGTCTCATTCTCCAACTGGCATTCTAGCTCCCTGGAGCCTGTTCCTTCCTGTCCCAGAGTTCCTGGATCCTTTTAGCTCCTTTCAAGTCCTCTGCCTACCTACTCCACTCAACACCTGCCCTGTAAAGAATTAATCTGTGCCCACAAAAGTATTCAAATTGTTTTAGGGTTTTGGTTCACTTCTTTTTGAGCACTCTACACAGTTTTATGGATTAAATTCGTCTTAAAACAGCTAATTGTAGTCATTTTCCTACTTGTTCTACATTTGCTGGGTTGCTTTAATCAGCCCTGAGAAACCATCTTCAACAACCCCTTTTGGTGTCCCTATGACATGTCATGCAATCTGCTGGACCCTAGATGGCCAGTGGTGAAGACAGACAGAAGCTTCAATTCCAGAAGGAGGGAAGCCACAAACTCCCAACTAGAATCTCATCATTATCATCTTGCTCAGCCACTTACTATGGCCCTGCAACATGCTAGAACTGCAAACATGTCATCACATTCATCTCAGTTTTATTGATGCAGAAATTGAGGGGAAAGGAAATCACACATTTGACTAGTCTTCAGATGGAAAATGGCACTGCCAGTTCTCATATCAGGTTCTAACTTTAGAACCATGGCTTTAACCATGAGGCATCAATAGTTCAAATCTAGAAACATTAAGGGAGAAACAGAAAATTCAAAATAATATTTGGAGATTTCCATAACCTCATCAAAAATTGATAGAGGGGATTGAGGGAGGAGCAGAATAGAAAGCTCCATGGACCATCCCCCTCCACCCAAACCACTATTGAAATGGCAGAAACTGTCTGAATCAACTAGTTTGAATCTCTGGGGTCTAGTGGAATACTGTGTGACATCCAAGGAAGAACTGGCAGAAGAGTACAGTAAATTGCAATAAATATCCATAAATTTACCTGAAATGACTACCATCCTCCATTCCCCAGCCATGTGGCAGAAAACATTTGGGACCAAATCCCAGGCTCCTGGGGCAGCTTGCTGGTGCAAAGGAGGGTATAAAAACATAGTCCTCCAAAATGTGGTAGTAAGTTGAGAATGTGTAGTCTGAGGAAAGTTCACAGCTTTTAACCAGCTATTTCAGATTGCTAGGTAGTGTTAGCTCTGAGGGTAGCCACTTTTCCAACCCCTCTCTGGGAAAAGAAGCAAAAGGGTCTTAAAGAAGCAGTAACTTAAAAAAATTTTTTTTTCTCTTACTATTCCCCATATGGGAGCAAAACTAATTTGAAAAAGTCACAAATTGCTGGCCCCATCCCTCACAACAACCAAAAAACCTAGCAATTCCAGAGGAATGGAGGAATTAGATTTCCAGAGTAATAACAAGATAATATTCAGAGACCCCCATTCTCAACAAAAAAATATGAAACAGTGAAACAGGAAAGTAAGAACAATTCACAGGAAAATGAAAAGAATTTGTGAGACACCATCCATGAGGAAGCTCATACTTTGTAAGTACTAGCCAAATACTTTAAACCTACTGTCCTAAATATATTCAGTAGGTTAAAGGAATTCCTCTAAAAAGACTTAAAGGAAATTAGGAAAATACAGTCTTAACCAAATGTAGAGATGAGTACAGTAATTGAAATTAAACACTCATTAGATGGATTCAACAGCAGATTTGAACAAGCAGAAGAAAGGAAGAATGAACTTGAAGGAAGGACAATTGAAATTATCCTGTGTGAAGAGCAGACAAGAAAAAATTCGAATAAATATTAACAGAGACTGAGAGACCTGTGGGACACCATCAAGCATATTAACATACATTACTGGAATCCCAAATCTTCAAGAGGAAGCAAAAGGTGTAGAAAATGCATTTCACTAAATAATAGGCAAAAGTTCCCAAATCCGATGAAGGACATGACTATACACATCAAGGAATCACAATCAGGATAAATTCTAAGAAATCTACTCCAAGGCACATTAGAGTGAAATTCTCAAAATCTATATACAAAGAGAAGATTTTGAAAGCAGCAAGAGAGAATTGTCTTTTCACATACAAGGATCCCCACTAAGAAAAAGAGCAATTTCTCATCAGAAAACATGGAGGCCATAAGACATTGGGGTTACATATTTAAAGTCCTTATAGAAAAAAAAAAAAAAAAAGTAAACCACTGTTAATCAAGTAGCCTATATCTTGCAAAATAATCTTTCATTTAGGAAGGAGAAATTAAGACATTAAAGGTAAACAAAAGCTGAAGGAGTTCATTACCAGAATCCCTGCCCTAAAAGAAATGCTATTGTGCAGGAGAGAGTTTAAACTAGAATGTAAACTATAATCCACACTTAGTGGCAATGCTCCAATGTGTGTTCATCAATTGTCACAAATGTGCCACACTAATGAAGAATGTTGTTAATGTGAGAAAGTGTGGGAGGGGTAGGGAGTGGGGCATATGGAATCCCCTACATTTTTAATTTAACATTTATGTAATCTAAGTATCTTTAAGAAATAAAAATTTTAAAAGTATTTAAAAGAAATGCTAAAGAGAGTCCTTCAGAGTGAAATAAAAGGACACTGGACAGTAACTTGAAACCATAAGAAGAATTAAAGGACATTTGTAAAGGGAACTACATAGGTAAATATAAAGTACTGTATTATTGTACTTTTGGCTTTTAACTTCTTTTTCCCTCCTATGATTTAATAGACAAACATGTAAAATGACATTTAAAATTTATATTAATGAACATCAGGGTATAAAGATGTTATCTGAGACAATAATAAATAAAGGTGGAGGAATGGATTTATATGGGAGTAGAAAGTTTGTATACTACTGAAACTAGTTTAGTAATAGTTAAACTAAGTTGTTATTACTTTAAGATATTAATTGTAATTAAATAGGTAACCACTATGAAAATTTTAAAAATATAGGACTTCTGGGAAGATGGTGGACTAGTAAGACATGGGAATCTCTTCTCCAGAAAAATAGCTAGAGGACAGGCTGAAATAACCCTGAAAAATACCTTCTAGGATTTGGGACAGCAGATGAAGGCTGCACACCACCCAGAGGTGAGAGGGACAAAAGAGGGAAATCATGACAACAGAACCATGAGTTGGAACCAGCAGTGGCTGCTGCTGCCGGCACCCTCCACCACACTAAAGACCCCTTACAATTCTCTGACCTGTGGGCCTGCGACTACAGACAAGGGGACTCCAGGGATCTACCACCTCAGGAAAGAGGAGAGAGAGGCACACAGCATAAGGCTGATTTAGCTTCTGACCCACGAATTTGGTCTGCTGTGCCCCACGAGCTCTTCCAGGCCAGGTGAGACCACACAGTGGTTTGCCCTGGGAGCTGGTGAAGGACTGGAGAAATCCAACTCTCACAATTTCCCTCTCTTCTAACCTGTAATAATTGTTGAGGACTCCACAGGAAAGGGGAGAGAGAGGGACACAGTGTAAAGCTGACTAAGCTTTTGACTCACAAATGTGGTCTGCTGTGTCCCAAGTGCCCTTCCAGACTGGGTGGGGCTGTGCCATTGTTTGCGTTGGAACCTGTAAGGGGCTAAAGATATACAACTCTCCCAATCTCCTTCTCTACTAACAGGGAATGATTATTGAGCACTCACAGGGGAGTGGAAGTATTTCTTAGCCAGGAAAAGGGAGGGGGCAGCCAGAGAAAGCTGGAGAACTGTCTCAGAGAAAGCTTGAATTACAAGGCTCCTAGCCTCCAGACCGGAAGCTCTATCACATTGATCTGGTCTGTGTCACAACAAATACACTCCCACCAGGCATTGAATTGAAAACTGCTAAAGAGCACCATCTCCTGGAAGACCAAGGAAGTGCACACAAGAAAATTAAAAATAAGTAGGAGATGCTTCTTCTGGCCTCTATAGTCTCCCTGCCCAAGGCCCTAGGAAGTGACTCTACAACCAATTACTGGGTCCAATGCCCAGTTTTGGGCAACCAGCAGGACAATCTTAACAATCCAGGCCGAGCCAAAAACCAAAGAGCTGTGGTAACTCACAGCCTCCTGCCACTAAATCCCTATAAAAGAGAAAGAGATTGAGCATCTGAGTAAACTATATCCTAACCAGATGCCTAAACACCAACAAAAAATTATGAGCCATACTAAAAAAATAGAAGACATGGCCCAAGAAAAGGAATACATCAAAGTCCCAGAAGAAATGCAGAATTTGAGAGAACTAATCAGTGAGATGAACACAAATTTCCAAAATCAAATTAATGAGTTGAAAGACAACATAGTTAAAGAGATAAATGACATCAAGAAGACATTGAGCAAATTGCAAAGAAGAATTTGAAATCCTGAACAGAAAAGTAATAGAGCTCATGGGAATGAAAGACAAAATAGGTGAGATCAAAAGCACATTTGAGGCATACAACAGCAGACTCAAAATGATAGAAAAAAGAATAAGGGATGCCGAAGACAGAACAGCTAAAATTGAATAGAGAAAAGAACAGAAAGAGAAAAGAATTGAAAAAATTGAGCAGGGGCTTAGAGAGTTGAATGACAACACAAAATGCAAAAACATACATGTCATGGGAGTTCCAGAAGGAGAAGGGAAGGGAAAAGGGGCAGAAAGAGTATTTGAGGAAATAATAGCTGAAAATTTCCCAACTCTCATTAAAGAAATGAACTTACATGTCCAAGAAGCACACTGTACCCCAATCAGAATAAATCCAAATAGACATGCCAACACACATACTACTCAGAATGTCAAATGTCAAAGATAAAGAGAAAATTCTCAGAGCAGCAAGAGAGAAGCAAATGATCACATACAAGGGATATCCAGTAAGATTTAGAGCAGATTTCTCTTCAGAAACCATGGAGGCAAGAAGACAGTGGTATGATACAATTAGGAAACTGAAAGAGAAAAGCTGCCAGCCGAGAATTCTTTATCCAGCAAAACTGTCCTTCAATAATGAAGGTGAGTATAAAATATTCACAAACAAACAGAAACTAAGACAGTTTGCAAAAGAGAATCCACCTTTGCAGGAAATACTAAAGGAAACCTTAGAACCTGAAAGAAAAAGACAGGGGAGAGAGGCTTGGAGGAGAGTATAGAAGAAAGCATAGCAGAAAGGATAAACAAAAGAGTAAAAAGACAGACAAAAACAAGATGACATACGAAAACCAAAGAATAAAATGGAGGAAGTAAATAGTGCATTTATGGTAATATCATTGAACGTGAATGGATTAAACTCCCCAATCAAAAGATACAGGCTGATAGAATGGATTAAAAAAAAAACATGAGCCATTCATATGCTGCTTACAAGAAACTCATCTTAGACCCAGGGATACAAACCGGCTGAAAATGAAAGGTTGGAAAAAGATATTCCACGCAAATAGTAACCAGAAAAGAGCAGGGGTAGCTATACTAATATCAGACAAAACAGGCTTTAAGTGCAAAAAAGTTATAAGAGATACAGAAGGCCATTATACATTAATAAATGGGACAATCCACCAGGAAGAGATAACAGTCATAAATATCTATGCACCTAACCAGGGTGCCCTAAAATACATGAGACAAACTCTGACAAAACTGAAGGGAGAAATAGACATTTCTACAATAATCATTGGAGACTTCAACACCCCACTCACATCATTAGATAGAACAACTAGACAGAAGATCAACAAGGAAACAGAGAACTTGAATAATACAATAAACAAGTTATACCTAACAGACATATACAGAACACTGCATCCAAAAGCAGCAGGTCATTAATTCTTCTCAGGTGCCCATGGATCTTTCTCCAGGATAGACCATATGTTAGGTCACAATGCAGTTCTCAATAAATATAAAAAGATTGAAATTATACAAAGAACCTTCTCAGATCATAATGGAATGAAACTAGAAATCAATAATAGACAGGAAAAAAGTAAATTTGCAAATGTGTGGCGACTAAACAACACACTCCTAAATAATCGGTGGGTCAAAGAAGAAATTGCAATTGAAATGAGTAAATATATTGAGACAAATGAAAATGAGAACACAACGTATCATAACTTATGGGATACAGCGAAGGCAGTCTTGAGAGGGAAATTTACAGCTCTAAATACCTATAATTGAAAAAGCAGAAAGAGCTAAACTCAAAGATTTAACTGAACAACTAGAGAAACTAGAAAAAGAACAGCAAACCAATCCCAAAGCAAGCAGAAGGAAAGAAATAATACAGATTAGAGCAGAAATAAATGAAAATGAGAACATAAAAACAATAGAGAAAATCAATAAAACCAAAAGCTGGTTCTTTGAGAAGATCAATAAAATTGACAAACCCTTAACTAGACTAACAAAGAAAAAAGAGAGAGAAGATAAAATTAATACAATCAGAAATGAAAGGGGGGAAGTTACAAATGACCTCACAAAAATAAAAAGAATCATAAGAGGATATAATGAGAAACTATATACCAACAAACTAGACAACCTAGATGAAATGGACATATTTCTAGAAACAACCAGCCTACACTGATGCTACAAGAAATACAAGAACTTAACAAACCAATCACATTTAAGGAGATTGAATCTGTCATCAAAAATCTCGCAGCAAAGAAAAGTCCAGGACCAGATGGCTTCATAGGTGAATTCTACCAAAGATTTCAAAAAGAATTAACACCAATCCTGTTAAATCTCTTCCAAAAAATTGAAGAGGACAGAAAATTACCCAACATATTTTATGAAGCCAAAATCATCCTAATACCAAAGCCAGATAAAGATTCTACAAGGAAAGAAAATTACAGACCAATCTCTCTAATGAGCATAGATGCAAAAATTCTCAACAAAATACTTGCAAATCAAATCCAACAGCATATCAAAAGACTTATACATCACAACCAAGTGGGATGTATTCCTGGTATGCAAGGCTGGTTCAACGTAAGAAAATCAATCAATGTAAAGCACTGCATTAACAAACTGGAGGGAAAAAAAACACATGATCATCTCAATAGCTGCAGAAAAGGCATTTGACAAAATCCAGCATCCTTTTTTGATAAAAAAACACTTCAAAATATAGGAATAGAAGGAAAATTCCTCAATATTATAAAAAAAACATATATGGAAAACCCACAGCCAACATCAAACTCAATGGGGAAAGGTTGAAACTTTCCCTCTAAGATCGGGAACAAGACAAGGATGACCACTGTCACATTGTTATTCAACATTGTACTAGAAGTTCTAGCTAGGGCAATTAGACAAGGAAAAAAAAAAATTAAAGTCATTCAAATAGGAAAAGAGGAAGTAAAACTCTCACTGTTTGCGGATGACATGATCTTGTACTTAGAAAATCCTGAAGTATCCACAACAAAGCTACTTGAGCTAATAAATGAGTTCAGCAAAGTGGCAGGATACAAGATCGACACGCAAAAATCAGTAATGTTTTGTACACTAGTACTAAACAACCTGAGGAGGAAATCAGGGGGGAAATTCCATTTTCAATAGCAACAAAAAGACTCAAATACCTAGGAGTTAATTTAACCAAAGAACTACAGGACCTATATGCAGAAAACTACAAAACAATGCTAAAAGAAATTTTAAAAAACCTAAAGAAATGGAAAGATAGTCCATGTTCATGGATTGGAAGAATAAATATAATGAAGATGTCACTCTTACCCAAACTGATTTATAGATTCAATGCAATACCAATCAAAATCCTAACAGCTTACTTTACAGAATTAGAGAAGGCAATTACCAAATTCATCTGGAAGGGTAAGTGCACCCGAATAGCCAAAAGCATTCTGAAAAAGAAGAGCAACATGGGAGGAATTTCACTGCCTGATCTTGAAACATATTACAAAGCTACAGTGGTCAAAACAGCATGGTACTGGCATAAAGGGAGACACATAAATCAGTGAAATAGAATTGAGAACCCAGAAATAAACCCTTACCTATACTCTCAACTGGTTTTTGACAAACCTACCAAGCCCATGCTAACGGGAAAAAACAGTCTCCTCAACAAATGGTGTTGGGAGAACTGGATATCTATAACCAAAGAATGAAAAAGGACCCCTATCTCACCACCTATACAAGAATCAACTTAAAATGGATCAAAAATCTAAATATAAAAGCCAAGACCATAAAACTACTAGAAGAAAATGTATAGAAACATCTTCAAGACCTTGTAGTAGGTGGTGGTTTCTTGGACCTTACACCCAAAGCACGTGCAACAAAGAAAAAATAGATAAATGGGACCTCCTCAAAATTAAACACTTTTGCACCTAACAGGACTTATCAAAAAGTTGAAAAGGCAGCCAACTCAATGGGAAAAAATATTTGGAAATCACATATCTGATAATGGTTTAATATCCAGGATATGTAAAGAGATGTTACAACTCAACAATAAAAAGAGAAATGACCCAATTAAAAAATGGGCAAAAGACTTTACTAGACATTTCTCCAAAGAAGAAATACAAATGGTTAAAAAACAAACAAACATATGAACATCCCTCATGATTAGGGAAATGCAAATCAAAACTACAATGAGATATCATTTCACACCTATCAGAATGGCCACTATTAAAAAGACAGAGAACTACAAGTGTTGGAGAGGATTTGGAGAGATAAGAACACTTCTTCACTGTTGGTGGGAATGCAGAATGTTACAGCCACTGTGGAGGACTGTTTGGCAGTTCCTAAAGAAGCTGAATATAGACTTGCCACACGACTCGGCAGTACCACTAGTGGGTATATACCCAGAAGAACTGAGAGCAGTGACACGAACAGACATCTGCACACCAATGTTCATAGCCACATTATTCACCATTGCCAAAAGTTGGAAACAACACGGGTGTCCATCAACAGATGAATGGATAAACAAACTGTGGTCTATTCACACGATGGACTATTATGCAGCTGTAAGAAGAAATGAAGTCATAAATCATATGACAACATGGATGAAACTGGAGGACATAATGTTGAGTGAAGCAAGGCGGATACAAAAGGACAAATCCTGTATGAATGCATTACTATGAACCAAACATATTGTGTAACATATTGTTTGATTCAAAAAAGTTTTATATGTATCCATACATTTATTTGAGAAATGTATATATTTATTCACCCATGTTTACTTTTTAGTTTTTAGTTGTTTATATTTTCAATTATTAAATGTACAAAATAAAGTAAAAAATATATATATGGCAAAGGAAAATAGTAGAGAATCAAAATGGTATACTACAAAAAAGCAACTCAATTTTTAAAGAGAGGCAGTGATGGGGTAATTGAGAAGCAAAAATCATATAAAAGACATACAGAAAACAAATGGCTGGATGACAGAACTAACTCCTTCCTTCTCATTATTACTTTAAATGTCAGTGGATTAAATCCCCTAACCTAAGGCAGAGACTGGCAGTTGGATGAAAAACCATGATCCCTCTATTTGATGTCTACAGGAGATTCCAGATAAAAGACAGAAGCTAAAAATAAAAGGGTGGAAAAAGATCTTCCTTGCAAACAGTAATAAAAAGAGAGCAAGAGTGGCTGTGTTAATATTAGACAAATTAGACTTTAAGTCATAAGAGAATGAGATAAACAAGAATGTTTAATATCAATTTCTTCTATTGAGTTTTCATTACTAAATAAAACTATAGAGAAAAACGGAACCAGAAACTCTCACTGAGAGGATCAATTGAATTGGGAAACCACTAGTCAGCCTAATCAGGAATAAAAGAGAACCCATAAACTACCAAAATCATGAATAAGAGAAGTGATATCACCTGAAATTCTGCAGATACTAAAATGGAGGAGGTAATCTTTTGAAAACTTTATGCCAATAAGCTAACAACTTGGATGGACAAATTCCTTGAAAGATTCAAAATACCAACTCTCAAGCAAGAAGATAGATAAACTGAATTCTCCTGTATCCAGTGATGAAAATGTACTTGTAATTGAAAACCTTTCCATGAGGAAAATTCCAGGACTAGTTAGCTTCACTGTTAAATCCTACAAAATACTTCACAAAATATGTCAATTCTATACAAACTCTTTCACAAAACTGAAGATGCCTGAGCACCGCTTAACACACTTTATGAAGCCAGCATTTACATGATTTAAAAAGATCATCACAAAAGAAAACTTCAGACCAATATGCACCATGAACATAGATACAAATTCTAAATACAATTTTAGTAAATCGAAACCAGAAACATATAGAAAGGATAATACATCATGATCAAGAGTGGTTTATATCAGGAATACAAAGTTGGTGTAACATTTGAGAGTCAATGTACTTAACCATACTAAAATCTAATTTTTAAAAAAGCAACATATGTCCATCTCAATAGAACACACACAAAAAATGATTTGATTAGCATAGAAAAGAATATTTTCAACATGATATTGGCATCTATGAAAAACCTACAGCTACTGTCACTGTTATTGGTGAAAGCCTCAATATTTTCCCTCTAAGAGCAAGAAAAAGACCAACATGTTGCCTCTCACCCCTTCTATTCAACACTCTACTGGAGATTCTAGCCAATATAAGAAAGCAAGAAGACCTCAAGTCATCCAGACTAGAAGAGAGGGAATACATCTGCTTTTGTTTGTACTTGATATGCTTATCCATGTTGAACAGCCTGTGGACTCACAAAAAAAAAAAAAAAAAAAAAAACACTAGAAGAAATGAGTTTAGCAAAGTTTCATGACACAAGATCAATGTACATAAATCAGTTGTATTTATACACACAGTCAACAAATAGTTGGAATCTCAAATTTAAAAAACAGTAACACCTGTGGTACCATCAAAAATATGAAATACTTATAGATATAGTTGACAAAAGATGTGAAAGAACTTTACACTAAATTCTACAAGATACTGCTGAAAGGACTTAAATAAATGGAGAGATAGTCTATCTCCATGACTCAGGAGATGTAATATTGCCAAGAAGTCAATTCTCCCCACATTGATTTATAAATTCAGTGGCATTGCAATAAAAAAATCCCAACAGGATTTTGTGGGTTGACAAGTTATCTCATAAATTCATGTGCAAAGGACCTTCAAGAGCTAAAATAGAAACAACAGGGGGAGGCAAGATGGCGTTGGTGTAGGAGGGCGCACACTGCAAGCTCCCAGAGCGAGGCGGATTGTGGACGGGGTCCTGCCCGGGGTCTGTGCTGTGCACGAGTGGAGTGAGAGGCTTGGGACATCTATCTGCGCGGATCGGCGGCGTGGACCGAATGGCGGAGATTCGTGAGTTTTGAGGCTGCCGGTGGAGGTTGGCACAGGCGGCTGGGCCCCGCGGTTAGGGAAAAAAAAAATAAAGCGGCCATTTGGAGCCGCGGGCGGCGTGAAAAAGTTTTATTTTCTGGGGAGCTGGCTGTCTGGCGCCCCTTGGACCTTGTGTGAACAGAGCAAACAAGCTAGTCAGCACCTGGTGAACCGGAGGGGGGATTTTGGTCGGGGAACGCAGCTGATTTCCCTAGCCACCCAGGGATAAGACCCGGGCTGCTGCGGAGCCAGGAGGAAGGGACACTTCCCAAAGAAGGGATGGTTCGGTTGGAAGACAGGGAAGGGTATTTTATATTTTTAGACATTGATCTGGCTGCCTGCACCGCCCCATAGCTTTGGGGAGCAGATAAGCCGACCTGAAGCAGCATCA
>JAKSZT010054541.1:829056-841554 GCA_026826555.1 Tolypeutes matacus | reverse complement strand
CACTTGACACTTTTGGGGTAGGGAGGGGATGAGCAGTTGAAATACAGGGGCTTCTTTGGGAGTTGGAGGTTGTCCTGAGTACTGTTGTGGCAATGGATGTAGGCCATTTTAAATCAGCACACACCACTCAGAACTGAGTGGGAGAGAGTGTGGTCTACAGTGTGAACTGTGGTCTATGGTTGGTGGCAAGGCTCCAGGATGTGTAAGTTCATTGAGGTTGGTGGGCCACACTTGTGGGAGATGTTTATCTGGGATGTGGTGGGAGGTGTGGGAGGTGGGCAACATGGGAATCCCAGTGGGTTCCGTGTAATATTTTAGGTAATCTAAGCACCTCTTAAAATATATGTATATATATATATATATATATATAAATAACATTTTTGTAAGCAAATACACATATATGCACATATATTTATATATCATTATGCAAATGTTTGTATGTATTGTGAGAATTTTGATTTTTACCCATAATAAAAAAAAACAAACAAACAAACAAAAAAAACAAAACAAAAAAAAAAAGCTAAAATAAATTTGAAAAAGAAAATATAAATGTAAATGTAAGAAAATCCTTGTGACTTTGGACTAGGCAAATATTTCTTATATGTGACACCAAAGGATAACTTGTACTCATCAAAATAAAAGAAAATTCCTTCTAAAAATATACTATTAGGATAACAAAAAGACAAGCCAGAGACTAGAAGAAAATATTTGTAAATTACTTCTCTATTAAAGCATTTATATACAAATTATTTAAAGAACTCAAAAATTCAATAAGAAAACAAACAACCGAATTAAAAACTGGGAAAGATTTGGACAAATCTTTCACAGAAGGTGGAAAAAAAAGATATGAAAAGATACTTAACATTACTAAACACCATTAAAATGCAAATTACAACCACAGTGAAATAGCTTTACATGATTCCTTGAATGACTAAAATTCATAAGACTGGCCATATCAAGATTGCAGGAGATTGTGAAGAACTAAAGCTCTCATACAGTGCTGGTTGGTATGTGAAATGTTACAGCATTTTTGTGAAAGAATTTGTGAGTTTCTTAAAATGTAAAATATGCAACAACATGATCTAGGCTTTTCACTCAAGGGAATTTATCCAAGATAAATGAAGGTATATGTCCTCAAAAAGACATACAAAAATGCTTATGGCATCAACTTGTAATAGCCAAAGTCTGGAAACAACCCAAATGTCCATTAACATATGAGTGGGTGAATACATTGTGGTATATCCATACAATGGAATACAATTCAGGAATAAAATGGATAAGCTATGGATACATTCAACAACATGGAGGAATCTCAAAATAATTATACTGTGTGAGAAAAGCCAGAGGGGGAAAATACATAATGTATGTTTCCATTTCTATAAAACTCTAGAAAATGTAAACTAACCTATATATAGAGAAATCATATCAGTGATTAGCTGGGAAGTTGAGTGCAGAGAGAGATAAAGGGGTATGAGGAACTTTATGGGTGATGGACAAGTCCAGGATCTTGACTGTAGTGAAGGTTTCAAGGGTTTATACATAAGCCAAAATTGGCCAATTTGTTCAATTTAAATAAAGTATGTTTAAGTCAATTAATCTGTTTTTTTTAAACCTACCATTTCATTTCCTTAAAAATCAAGTTAAAATGTGTTTACATTCAGACCCACAATTTCTGATGATTCAATTTCCCTTTCATATCAGGAACGTCTTCTCACTTAAGTAGCAATGGGCAATCATACTTGGTTGATTCATCTGATTTCTGTAAATGTAGGAGAATATCTAAGAATGTGATGAGCACTCACAAAAATAAAGGACATAATATTAAATCTGTAAGAGAAACTAAAAAACTAAGCATGAATATGGTAGAAAATGTTTAAAAATGACTTGATCTAGCAAAATAAAAATGTTGACATCTAATGGCAATGTCCAGAGACCCCATCACTATAAAGTACCCATTGTTTACAGTCCTGTCTATAATGCAGGTGGGTGATGATTTCATCCTTAGGCAAACATGGGTGAATTTACAGCCTGATTTTTCCTCTAAAATGTTAAAGGGAGGCAGGACTCCTTGAAAAATAGAGAATACCATTATCTTGTGGAAAAGAGAAAATCAAAATGGGTCTTAGCCATCTTGTTTCCTAAAAAACAAAGATGCTTAAGAAAAAAGTAATTTGTCTACTATGGTGTTGAAACTGCTGGCTAAATTTTAACAAGCTGTGTATCAAAAAGAAGTCCAGTTTAATTAATTGGAAGAATCTGGGTCTATACAAAACCATTCATTCATAATGAGACTCACAAAGAAAATCTTTATAATAAGTATGGAAAAATTAAAATAATATAAAGTTTTAATTTCTACAATTAGCTTTATTTGGTAAGGATCTGCAATACATGACCTTTCTAAAGTCAAATGCACCAAAGAAGAGAAGCAATCATACAGACTTCATTTATCAGGTCTCGGGAGATAGAGTTCTTGTGCAACCCTATAAAGAGAAATTATTGAACCAAACACTAAGCCACATACATCTCCATGCAGGTGATACTGCATGTAACACATAACACTCAGGATGTCATGTGGACACGGTGCATGGCGCCAGGCAAAAGCATTTTGCTAAATCAAATGATGGACCTATCATCCTGGATGTAATCAGTACCTGCAAGAGGAAGCCAGTCATGAAGACCTCTTGCCTGGGTGTGACTCACTTTGCATGTTGCACTCAGTCCTGGAGTCCCAAAAAGAATCACAATGTCTGTCAAAACCTCAGACCTTCTAATCTCTTTTAGTATAAGCTGATATTCTTTTCCTGTGAGTCCTGCCAAGAAAGAAAGCCCTGAAAAAATAAAATGGAAATTGAAAGATGGCAAAGATTCAAACTTATGATATCAGGATTTTATAATAGCTGAAAGCATGGTTTAACAAGCTTTGCCATCTTTGCATTGCTTTGGCCATGCTTTGTTGTTTAAGGAGACTGAGGAATTTGAAATAATCCAAAATATTATATTTGCATTCTACGTAACAGGGAGGTTGACTAAACCAGTCTAAGAAATATTTCAAATTTTAAGAGAATTTAAAGTACAAAATGTATATTTCAAATGATCAGTTGTGTAATGAAGAAGGCCTTACCAAAGAGTTTAAATGATTACTAAATCAGGCATGAAACAAAGTACAAATATTGGCAGTTCTATGCATACAAGGGTCATTTAGACAAAGAGTCTTACAAGGATTTCTTGGAGAAAGTGCTTCCCAAATGTGTCCAGTGAGGCTTAAATTTCTTTCACAAGGGGATATGGTTTGGGGTTTCCAAGGTCAAACCTGTTCTCTCAACTTCACAAAGCATCATTTGAAGAACAGGAGGAGGAGTTTTTTAAGGGATGCTTTAAATTCCTTGTTCCTCAGGGTATAAATGAGAGGGTTCAGAGCAGGAGTCATGATGGTGTACAATATGGCAACCACTTTGTCGAGAAGCCCAGCAGAGCCGAGGACTGGCCGGATGTAGGTGTAGAGAACAGTGACCACGATCAGGTGGGTGGAACAGGTGGAAAAAGCCCGCCGCTTGCCCTCAGCTGAGCGGATGCGCAGGATGTTGGCTATGATGAAGCCATAGGATGCCATGGTGAGGAGGAAGTTCATCCCAGACAAGAACATGTCCGCAGTGATGACTGTAATGTTGATGAGGAAGGTTGGGGAGCAGGACAGCAGTAACACAGGTGGGATTTCACAGAAGAAGTGGGTGATGGTGTTGGGGCCACAGAAGGACAGCCTGAGGACCAGGCCAGTGAGTAGGGAGGCATTGAGTGCCCCTGTGGACCACACGAAGGCTGCCAGCACTAGGCAGACTCTCCCACTCATTAGGGTGCCATAATGCAGTGGTCGGCAGATGGCCAGGTAGCGGTCATAGGCCATGGCAGTGAAGAGTAGCAGCTCTGAGCTCAGCGACCAGGTGAAGAAGAACATCTGGCTGAGGCAGCCACTGTAGGAGATGGTGTTGTCTGCAACCAGGCTCTCGAGGACCTTGGGCAGGATGGTTGAGGTGCAGACCATGTCCAACATAGCCAAGCTGACCAGGAAGAAGTACATGGGAGTGTGGAGGTTGGGGCTGTAATTGATGGCTGTGATGATCAGGCCATTTCCAACCAAGGCGACCACAAAGAGCATAAAGAAGAGGCAGAAGAGGGTGGCCTGGAGCCCAGGGTCCTCAGTGAAATTCTGCAGGATGAACACGGTCACCTCTGTCTGGTTCCCAATGGCCATGGGTAGAGCTGGTTCACCTCTGCTGGAGGTAGCATAGTCCAGACCTCTTCCTTATTAGGATAAGGTGGCTTTTATTTTAACTGAAAAATAAAGACTAAGTGATTACTTTTAGTGAGCACTCCTGACTGGAAAGGAAAATAAGAACTTTGAATTTTCATTCATTTACACTCAACTAATTAGAGGAAAAAGCAAGCCAGGGGCAAATAGGTGTCTTATGGAGACCTGGTACCCCACAAGGAGCCAAATGGTTGCATTTCACTTCCCTGAGTTCTTTTAGGTATTTGATTTAAAACCCAGGTCACAATCTCTGGCCATCCAGTGCTCCCAAAGCCAGAAAGAATGGGCCTCTGCATCCACAACCCTCTACCTTACATTAGGGGAGAGCACAATGCTCCAACCATTTCATCAGATAACATCTATACACAGGAGGCCTTGAAATAGGAGAGAACGGGTCCAAAAATGCAAGGGTAACTCTAGAGGAAAGGCAGAGGGGCTAGAGTAAAATTTGATGCTTCAGTGCCATTTCTGTTCACACTGCCCTTTAAGGAATAAACAGATGTCTACTCTAAGCATATACCAAGCACTGTGCAGGTACAGAGTCTCATATTCTCTGTAAGTGACACACCTCCTTTTCACCAATGGCCCCAGAGACTATCCCTCTTCTTGAAATGTGACTCCCAGGAGCTCCCACATACCTGCCTCCAGAGAGGAGCCACCAGGTCAACAGGACCTAGGCCACAGGGAGACCTGGCAGCAGCTGCTTCCCCCACCTTTAGGAAGAGCCTCTCCTGAAGCCCAAGAACTTTGGGCTTTGCAGGCTGCCATCTTCTGACTATGGAAGGCTTTGTGTTGGCAGCCATCCCAGAGCCTTACCAACTTCCTGGAGCAAATTTTACAATTCAAACCTGTGCCCCACATCTTGTTTCCAAGCCCCACTCAAGGATCTTTGTGTTTCAGGTTTGGCCCAGGAGATTCTAGACCAGGTGTTCTAGAACTATACTTGCCAGTCACAGCTCAACAGTGTTTCCCTGATCATGGAGACAGCTGAGACCGGGAAATTGAAGTCAGGGCAGAAGATGGCACCACTGCCCAGGGAACCCCTGCTGAGGTTCTGTCATCTAAGCAGAGATGCTTGTAGGGGGTGGCAGGGCAGAGAATAAATATTATTGTTCTGTGTGGTAAAAATATACAGGTAACATAAAATTGCATATTACATCGTGTCAATTGCTTTTTAATGAGCTAACTACACCACTTTCTATTACTAGAACATTTTCAGCAGGCAAAACAGAAATTGTTTATCCATTAACCAGCAATTCCATTTTTAGATATCTAGCCACCAAAAATGAAAACAAGGACTCTAACAGATACTTGTATACCAATGTTCATGAAAAAATTACTAGCAAAAGCCAAAAGGTGGAAACAAGCCAAGTGAGCATCGACAGATGAATGGGAATTACTTTGCATGGGTCATTTAAATGGGAAGGATGTGTCAGCTAGACTCAGTGATCTGGAGGTGCAGCCAAATGGAGGCACCCACCTGCACATCACGTGTATTAACTTAGTAATCAGTGTTCAAGTTGGGGTTGAAACCTACCTCAGGCTGTGTGTAAATAACTAGTTCCACCCCTGTCACACTGTAAGGGCTCAGACCAAGTTATCTAATATGATATCGAGCATCATGAACAGATGAACATGATGATTACCATGCTCATAATAAAAGCATTATTTGGCGTTTCCCATGCAAAGCACGCTATGTACCAGAGTTTTGCAGATTGTTTTCCTTCTCCCAGCTGTTTTGGAGGCATTTGTTGCATACTACATGGACTGCCAGCTGCCATCTGAACCTCCCCAGATTTACATTCTTCAACTGCTCCAATGCAGATATTCTGGGTCCAGGAGATGCAAACAAATGCCCCTGAAAGATAAACATGGAGTGTCTCTTCAAAGGCCATTCAACTTCCCCAATTGCTTCAGCTCTACATAAGCCACTATGTTTGTACAAGCTCCCACTGCAGCCTGCCGTGCAGTGCTCACACTTCTCCCACACCACAAACAGAGCAAAAGTGTCATAAAGGAAAAACACCTTCGAATCTTGGGCACACAACAGCACCTCATCCAGGGATGGTCTCTTTATTCATTTAAATTAACTCCAGGGGAAAGGGCAGAAGGAAGTTTGGAGGGCCAGGTGGTCAATGTGGGAGTCCATATCCCAGCTTGTCAGCCACGCTGCTGCCCACTCTATGAGGACCTTGAGGCCACACACCCTCTTGAATCCTGCAGAGGACCCTGAAGGCACTGAGGCTAGGTTTCGGGACACAACCAAAGACCTAAACTATATTACTTACTGGTCAGGGACTGAGACTGCTGTGTGTCTGGAATAGGATTTGCCAGATTTCGGAAAAAAAAAAAAAAAAAAAAAAAAAACAGGATGTCCAGAAAAATTTAAATTTCAGATAAACAGTGAACTCATATTTTGTCTATCTCACAGATATGGCATGGGAGAAGTTATTCATTATTTACCTGAAATTCAAATTTTACTGGGCATCCTGTATTTATTTGGCAAACCGAATCCAGAACAACCCAAACACCTCACCTCTTTAAATAGCTTAAGGAAAGGAGTTGTTGGAAGAACCACAGGTTCAAGTTTAATGCCTAGGACAGAAACCTCCAGGTCAAGGCTGGTCTCAGCACCATGTCCATGTCCAAAATCCACACTCCCTACCACACCTCACCTGCAAATTCCTCCCCAGAGGGAACAAATGTCCTGCATACCTGCAGGTCATACTGGGATGGACTTGCCCTGAGTGCAGCAGAGTCAGTGATTATTCTGTAAGGGCACTATCTCAGCTAACCCAGCATCATGCAGGTTTACTGAGGCAAAGGGGCACCAGTGCTTACCCATCACTGTGTAGGGTCTGTAGGGGCAAGGCAGGGGTTGGGGACTCTGTCTTCAAACATTTCACAATCCCTTAGGGGAAAGACATGAAGAGTGAGAGCAGATGTCCAAGGAACAGGTGGGGGGAGTGTTCAGGTGTAGATATGGGCTAGATGGAGGACTTCATAATATGGAGACTGGGTCTAGCATTTTAGATTCCTGAAATACTCCTGAAATCTGTCAATAGTCTTTCTGTGCAATCTAGGGCAAGACACTACATTAACTCACATTGAAAGAAAAATACCTCATCTCCTAAAATTTGAAAGTCCATGTGATCACGAATTCTTACTTGTCCTTCCCTGGGATCCTGTTGTGCTTTCCATGGAAATTGCAGAGAGGACATAGCAGGAGACAGGGAGTGAGAGAGCAGGGCTCCCTGTGTGGCCCCCATTCCCCTCCATCCTTGAGCTTCCAAGTCTGAGCTGCAGAAACCAGGGGACTGAGGGGTCAACAAATCCCACCCCCCTTTCCCTCATCCACATTAACACTTTTCCTTTTGAAAGTTATTAAAACTCCCTCACTAAACATCAGCAGTGTTCATGGACACTTTCTCATGTCCTTGTGATACAAGGATGAGTCCAGAATCCTGGAACTTTCACCCAGATTCAGATCTAGTGAATTGGATCCTTCTACTTTAGCAGGGATGAATCAACCTTTGAAAACAGAAAAAAGGCACAATATATATTTTCAAAGCAAGACAAAAGAATTTTCTTAAGCAAATGAAATATTTGAGGTAAGCTCCTAAGAGAACTCAACTCTGTCTCACACCCAGGGAAGATTTTGCCCAGTGCTGAGAGGACCAGTGTCCTTGCTCTTGAGCACTGGACAGAGGTCTCCCTCCCCACAGATCCTTACCCACACCAAGGGGCTCCAGTGTGGTGTGGTCTTGCTGGTCAGATGTCCAGAGATGATCAGACAATCCTGATTCAAATAGAGAAGGCTTAGCTGTGTGTTGTAACCCCAGGAAGTTGCTGGCACCCCTTGAGATGTCCTCAAGGTCCCTCATGAAGATGTCATCAGAACTTGGCTTAGACCCATCACCAGAGAGAAAACCAGCAGGTCAAGGATGAGTGAGGTCTTTAAAAAGCCATCCTCAGGGCAGTGTGTGGGCTTCCCCCAAGGGCATGCATGAAAATATGTCTTCCTGCTGCATTCCAACTACACATGGCTGGAAGCCAGGAAGCTGGCCCCAAGCACCAGCTGGGTTCACAGCAACAAGTCTCAGACGCAGAGACAGAGGAGAGAGCTTGTATAAGAGTAGACTCATAGGTTTATGATTTATTCTTTGGGCTGAACTGCATGTGATCATTATTTATCCTGCTCTTCCAATTGCCAGAATTTGGGCCATTGGGAGAACTTTCAAGAAAGCTTTTCTGTCAGTTTGACATATGCTTGCCTATTTGCTTTCTTTTCTTTCTGCTCCTCCTTTGTTTTTTCTTCTTTTTGGTATGTCCTTCTATTTGGTGTGTTCTGGCTTCATAAGTTGCTCCAGGCTCATCTTGAATTTTCCCTGCCCCAGCCATGAATTAATCCATTCTGCAAGGACCCTCAGTTCCTTTTATTAGATAACTTTCTTTACAAAACAAGATCTTAGTTTGGGTCTGTCCATTGATATTTGAGTGTCTTTCAGGTTACAGAAATAGTATATGGATGTATACAATCTACACATAAAACTAATCTATATTTGTTACTGCATCTATCTACCCTTATATAATTTTAAAAATGTGTGAGTCTGTAGTGATATGTCTAACATCACAGGGTTTATCCTTCTTCCCTTTGATCCATTTATAATTTCATTCTGCAACATGTGAGAAACCCAGCTCTCATTTTCTACAATATATTCATTTAACCAGCTCTTAAATACTAATAAAGTAGATTATGAATTGCTACCCTGTACCAAATGACAAGGAATTTTACCAACTTGAATACTATGTTTGTATGCGATTCTTTTGTCTACTAGTCTTACAGAATCCAATCAAAACAGGTTTCTTATTTTTTAAATTTAATATTTATTTTTTTAAGATACTTAGGTTCTACAAATGTCACATAAAAATATAGAGGATTCCCATATGCCCCACTCCCCACAACTCCCACATTTTTCCACATTAATTACTTCCTTCATTAATGAGGTACATTCATTGCAATTGATGAACACATTTTGGAGTATTGCCACTAAACATGGATTAAAGTTTACATTGTAGTTTACACTCCCACCCAATTCTGTAGGTTATGGCAAGATTTCTAATGGCCTGGAACTGTCATTGCAATGTCATTCAGGACAATTCCCAAGTCCCCAAAATGCCTCTGTATTACAACTATTTTTCCTTCTTCCTGCCCTCAGAACCTCCAATGGCCACTGCCTCCACATCAATGATATAATTCTTCCATTGCTAGAATCACAATACCTCTATGGTAGCATACCAGTAAATCTACTCTAGTCCATAGTTCATTCCCCAGTCCTAAGGATCTGGGATGGTGATGTCCACTCCACCTCTAATTGAGAAGTGCCTGTGATCTCATGGGGCTGATGGATGGAACTCTCTTGCTTGCAGTTGTAGAATCTCTCGGTTCCTTTGTATGGTAGTTGTCCATCATCACCTCCATGTTAGTTGTCCTGGGTGAGACCACTGAACTGGAAAGTAGGTGTTGAAACTCCATTGAGATTCAAGGTCCAGTTGGCACACGGAGACCCAAAGATATAAGTCTCTTGGATGTACATCTACAACTCTAGTACAAATTATAGATTCAAATAGGACTGAAGAGCCATGTGTAGGGAAACCACAACTGAGTCCATTTATGTCATTCTAGGGGGCATAAATTCCAAAGTAGGGTCCACTGGCAAGGCATCAAACTCCTGCATTACCTGCCCTGACTATAATGTCTAAAATGTCTCCAGAGCCCTCAGGAGCCCTGCTATTTGGGATAGTTTCTACTTTGGCAGTCAAAGAGATCCTGCTGAGACATGCATAATCGTTACCTCTGTAATGACCTCCCAACTCACTTTGAAGTCTCTTAAACATATAAACTCATTTGTCTTTAACTTTTGCCCCTTTTGGTCAAGGTCTTTTTCCAGTTGCATTGCTAGTTGGTGCTTGGTAGCAATCCCTCGGTCTCAGGCAGGCTCATCCCCGGGAGTCATGTCCCATGCTGGGGGGAAGGTAATGTATTTATATGCTGAGTTTGGCTTAGAGAGAGGTCATATTTGAGAAACAATGAGGCTCCCTGGTGGCAACTCTTAGGCACCTTATAATACTAGGTTAAGTTTCAATTTCAAGAGTAAAGGATCATATGCACAGTCATCAACATCAAGGACCCACCAATGGACCATCCTCTTTCACTAGAATCGCCCCCCTGTACTTGGGGAGAATCCCCCTGTACTTGGGGGATTCTTGATGATCTATTAGAAAATATAGCAGAGCTCCCCAGGATGGGAATTTGATGTTCCTTCGGATATTGTGTGAATCTCCACCCACTGTGAAAATGCCCCATGAATATTTGAACACATTTATATGCGTTATATGTATGCCCAGGTGAGCTTCCTCTTTTGTATCCCCTGTCTCTCACAACCCACACCAATGATGCTCCCCTGCCACACTTGTAACTCTTCTGTGATCCAAAACTTCTTAAAAAATGAAGCCAATCAAGTAGCCAAATACGATTAATAAGAAAATAAAATAATGATGGTTTTAAAAATAAGAAATAAAATACAAAAGGTCAAAAAATTAAAAATTAAAAATTTGGGATAACAAAAATAATGAAAAAATATTTAAAACATTTTTTGACATTTTCTCCTTCATCACTTTAAGATCTGTTATCCTATATGTACAGTAACATTGTCTTCTGTTTATTTCCTCAGTGTCTTACTTTTTCTTATTGAGTTATTTTTTTCATTTTGTCCTCAAAGAAGTTTTAGGTTACAGAAAAGTCATGTACCAAATACAGGGGACTCCCATATACCCAAATCCTCCCCATTTTCCCCTTTCCCCTATTAATAACATTTTATATGTGGATGGTACATTTGTTACAATTGATGTACAAATATTGAAACAAAGCTACTAACCATGCGAAATGGTTTACATTATGGTTTACATTTTGGACCATACACTTTTATAAACTTTGATTCAATTCAACATGGCCTGTATCCATCATAGCAAGACCATGTAAAACACTTTCATCTCCCCCAAAATGCCCCTGGTTCCATCTATTCTAATCCTACCTTTACCTCCCCTTGGGACCCATGGCAACCACCAGGCTTCACTCCTTGAAGGACAAGATTCACAGTTACTTGCAACAACACTGAGGGCTTGACACACTGGTCTGTCCTCCCCTATTAGGCACCTCCCCTGTTCTCAAGAAACTCCTGCCCCTCTATCTGAGAGCATAGCAGGCCTCCCCAGGATGGAAGTCCACCACTTTGCCACTCATTATGTGAGTCTCCACCCACTGATATAACATACTATGGCAAGATGAACACGCATATACTTCCTAGAAGTCTGCCCCAGGTGCACCCTGTCCCGATGCCCCCTACATCCAACACCCCAAAACAGCGACCCTCACATGCCATATTGCTGAAAGAGCATTGCCAGCATTGTAGTGTCAACCATGTAACAGCCAAGTTCACCTGCTCCCTCCCCCAAACCTCCCCCCAGTTCCGTGGACAGTCCAACCCACCCTCCCCACCCCACTCCCTGACAAACCAGCACCACCTAACCTAAAAATATCATTACACCACTGTCCTGTCCCTCCACTGTACAACTATACACTACCACGCATCTACTACACTGTCCAACTATACAGCTACTAGCCTTAGAGAATCCAGTCAAAACAGATTTCCAAAATCATTTTAGTCAGCTCCTTTTCTCTCACTGCCTCCAGTGGCCACGTGATTTATTTATGTTAGATTCTTTTGTCAGAGTCTACACTCAGTATCACCCCAACCCAACCATCACCCTTGTGCTGAATCTACTGATCTATGCGTTTTGACCAATGCACATGGCCATGTAACCACTACCACAATCCCATACAAAACAGCTCCTTCGCCCAAGTCACCATCATGTTGTCCCTTCATGTTTAACAATCCCACATATTACCCCAAAAGGATGCTTTTATTCAAGAGCACAATCTGTTTTCTATTCAACTAAAATAGAAAAAAAATGCATGAGTTGTGGGAGAAAAGTCAGAGTCAACAGATATACTTTATTTTATTTTATTTTTTTAATTAAAGATTTTATTTACTCATTTATCCCCCCCTTGCTGCTTGTGCTCGCTGGGTCAGCTAACCACGCCGTGCGGGCGGGCTTGCCTTCACCAGGAA
>JAKSZT010054541.1:807851-818883 GCA_026826555.1 Tolypeutes matacus | reverse complement strand
TTGTCATGGGGTTTATCAATGTCCTGCTTCAGAGAAGCTCACCTGGACCATGGTTCTCTGATGCATCTCCACTTGTCCTGAGTTGTGAAAGTGATAAGATGTGCTGCTCTTCACATATCCATGAGGTGTCACAGCCTTGGCACCAAGGAGAGAATGAGAGAGTTGTCAGCCAGTCTTCCCTTTTAATGATCTCAGCAAGAGAGCATATTTTTGTATACTTTTCCTTTCACAAAAGAGCATCATCATTCTTTTACCAATATGCTTTGACATCAAAGAAAGATATTTTTGGATCCTAGTTTTGACCAAAGCTTCAACACTATTTTAGTGCATTCAGAGCCTTCCAAATATCATTTTATAAGTGTTGTTATGAATTATTAGTATCATCCTCTGCTTCTAGATTTTAAATGCTTGTGTTATTCACTGCTTAAGCTTAGACTATCATTTCTTCTCCTGGTAACTGCATTCATGCACACATCTGCATTCATCATTAATATTTGCCAGTGATACCCAAATTCATACCACAGTCCAGACCTCACTTTCATCCCCCAGACCCATTGATATAACTGCCTAGATACAATAGTACTTGGAAATTTGGGGGGATTTCATTAGATTGTAAATGCATGATCTTCAGTTTCCCCAGCCACATCCAGTTGTAAAAGTTATAATTACTGAAAAAATTTTGGTGCTCTTTCCTCACTATACCCAAAGCATCCTCAAATCTCATCAATTTAATTTGTATCCCTCCCAGGTCTGACATTTTCCCTTCTCTATCAAGCATCTGAAGATGCCCCAGTGTTCCTAGTGGATGTCTTGACATCTACTTGGTCTTCCTATGTGTATTCTTGACTTTCCAAGATATTTTTTCTACCCTGTACCCAGAGTTATGATCTTCACTTTTTCCAAAGGAATGTTTCAAGCATATAGCAAAGTTCAAAGAATTTTATAGTGAATGCTCATTCCCATTACCTAAATTCTACCATTGACTTGTTCTACATTTGGTTTATCATGAATCCAAATTCAATCCTTGCCTTTATGCATTTCAAAGCAAGTTGCAAATACCAGTAAGATTCTCCTTAGATATTTCAATTTACATATCATTAGTGTATATTATTTATACACAATTTCTTTTCTTTTTTGTGGTAAAATTTTCAAATGTTGAACTGCAAAAATAATACTGCATATTTTCTGAGTTTCAACAACTACACACAGCTGTGTAAGCCAAACTCTTATCAAGACATAGACTATAACCCTCATCTTAAAAGGTTCCCTTTTGCTGTTTTCCAATCAACTCCATCCCCCACGTTGATGAAATCATCACCGTTGTGACTTTTTCCACCATAGATCAGATTTGTATGCTCCAGAACTTCCTACAAATGGAATCATAGAATATGTGAAGCCTCTTTCCCTTAGCATGTTATTTTTGAGATTCATTCAATTGGTTGCCTGTATCATTAGTTTGTTCTTTTTGTTTTTATTAGTGTCTTATTGCATGAATTTGCCACATTTTATCTATTCACCATTTGATGGACATTTGTGTTGTTTCTAATGTTTAGCTATTTTGAATAAAACTGATATGAATATTTATGTGCAAGTCCTTCTGTAGACATGTTTTTGTTTCTCTTGGGTTCATTACCAGGACTGTGCTTGCTGTGTCTTCAGATGTGCCATGTTTGTTTTTATCACAAAGAAAACCAACATTGTTGTATGATTTTAAGTCACATCAGCAATGGTTGAGAGTAGGTTCTCAACATCCTCACAAACACTTGATGTAATACAAAAATGTTTTAAATGTTTTAAAATTTGAAATCTGCTTCAGTGGCATCTCATAAATTCCGATACGTTGTGATTTCATTTTTCTTAAGTTCACAGTGCTGACTACTTTGTCTTTCAATTTCTTATTTGACCCCTGCACTATTTAGAAATGTGTTACTTAGTTTCCAAATAGTTGAGTATTGTCTAGATATATTTATGTGGTTGAATTCTAATTTGATTCCATTATTGTCAGAGAACATACATTCAACATACGTTGAAACATGCAAGACTTCAATGTTTTTAAATTTGTTAAAACTTATTTTATGGTCTAATTTTTGGTCCTCCTTGGTAAATATTGTGTGTGTACTTGAAAAGAATGTATATTCTAATGTATTTGGGTGAAGCTTTTTGTATACGCCAATGAATTCAACTGGAGATTGTGTTGTTCAAGTTTACTATATCCTTGTTAATTTTCTGTCTACTTGTTTTGTCAATTATTGTAGAGGGGTAGTGAAGTATCCTACTATAATTTTCAATTTCCCTTTTTCTCCGATTGGTTCTATCAATATTTAGTTCATATATTCTGAACCTCTGTCATTAGATTTTTGACATTTAGGATTCTTATGTCTTCTTCATCTCTTTCTTTGAATTGTAAAACTATATGTTGTGTGAATGATGCTTTACATGTAAAGTGTATATTGCACCATTCCACTTATATGAAGTTTGAGAAAAATCAAAAGAAATTAATGCTGGAATAAAGTCAAGACAATGCTTACTTAAGGGGAGGGAGAGAAGAGTTGGACATGAAATGACTGGGAAGTAGCAGGAGAGAAATTTTGAGAAAGGATAATGTTTCATAGCTTTTTAGAAATCTGAATTACTCTGTTGTATGCATTTATCAAAATTCATCTAATGGCACAATTTAAGATTTGTGCATTATGTCAAATTTACCTCAAGAAAAAATATTGACTCAAGTTAATGATCCTCATGCCAAAGTATTTAGGGATGCACTGTACTGATATGTGCAACTTACTTTGAAATTCTGAAAAAAAAAAATAGATAAATGGATTGACAGAGGGATGGGTATGTGACACAGAAAATATGGCCACATGCTAATTATGAAATCTATGTGGGGTATAAAATCTTTCAAGTCTTCTGTATGTTTGTAATTTTCCATGTTAAAATGTGGCAGGGAAGCATCAGTTTCCCCTATTTGAGTTTAAAATCTCAAGGGCTAGAATTGACTCTTCTTAACATATGATAAATATTTAATGTATATTGATGAATGAATGAATGAAAGAATGTAACTGACATAAGCTAATCATTATTAATTAATGATAAACTTCCCAGAGGATATCAGAGAGCTTGACTAAACACTAAAAAAATATTTCCACAATTAACTTTGAGTATTGAGCTGCAGAATGGTTAATTCTTTTTTTTTTTTTTTCACAGTCTTTCTTTCTTTTTTTTTCTTTTTTTCTTTATATATATATTTAAGAGGTGCTTAGATTACCTAAAATATTATACAGAACCTACCGGGATTCCCATGTTCCCCACCTCCCACACATTTTTCTGATAAATAATTTTATTTACTCATACCAAATGAAAAATAAAGTTACATGTGTTATTAATAGATGAGCTGTACCTTCCTAAGAGTAGTTGCTTTTAATAATTATGAACCAGTAACTGAAATTTCAACTCTAAGTAAATGGGCCCTAAGGCCTAAGTCAGCCACTACTCATTTTTTCCTTCTTTAATAATTTTTATACTGAAGTAAAGCCTAAGTAACATTAGTCTCATCTTTGATCCTCTTTGCGAAGGACATTTTCCATTTTAAAGAGGGTGGAGGCGGCTCTCTACCAAAATATAAACTCTTAATATTTTGGTATTTATTATTCCATGGTTTTCATTCCATACATACTATAGAAATTTTTTCTAATTTTTAAAATAAGATTATTACATACATTTTCTGCCTGCCTTACTTAGTTATAAATGTATGACAAATATCAGTCCTGTTCATTAAGTATTATAAAACATTATTTTTCATAGCTGCTTGGTTTTCTACTGCATGAACACATATTGTGGTTTATTTAACTAATTTTCTATTGTTAGATATTTGTTTTTTAATCATTTTTTACTGTGATCAATTTTATTGAAACATTTTCATAAACCATACAATCCATCTAAAGTGTACAATCAATGGCATTTGGTATAATCACAGAGTTGTGTATTCATCTCTTCAATCTATATTAGCACAATTTCAGTACTCCAAAAACAGCAACAAAAAGAAACAAACAAAACACCTACCCCTCAGTAATCTCTCTCAATCACTCTATGCTTCCTCTGCTATACATAACTGCTATTCTATTTCTGTCTCTATAATTTATTTGTATTTACATTTTGTACAGATGTAGTTAGACAATATGTAGCACTTTGTCTAGCTTCTTTCACTTAGCAAACTTTCTTTTTTTTATCACTGAAGGAAGGTTATTAATATATTACTATACACTACTGCCCATAATTTGCTTTGGTTGTGGTTTTGTCCAAATATCACCCTGATACTAACATCTTGTAACATTAAGCACATTGGTTCTGTTTCAGAGAAATATATTTTTATATTTTCACTATTAACTATATTCATTTTTCACAGGAGCATTCGCTATGTTATTCAGTCCTATTTTTCTTTCTTTCTTTTTTTTTTTTTAGCTTTCTTTCTATTGATATATGGTGACCTTAGACATTCTTTTTCAACCACTATCATACCCATATATTAGCACTGTTAATTACAAACATTATGATGTGCTTTCTCCATTTCTATTCATTTCTTATGTCTTCTTGATGAGTTGACACATTTTATTATGAAATTACCTTTTTCATCCAGGTAATAGTCTTTGCTCTGAAAATAATTTTGTCTAACATTAAAAGAAGTACTGTCACTTTCTCTTGACTATTGTTAGTGTGGCATATTTTTCCACCCCTTTATATTTTTATTTTTAGAGAAAATTTAGATTACCTAACTGTTACATAAAAAATATAGGGGATTTCAATAAAATCCATCCCCTCCTCTATCCCTACTTTCCCCCATCAACAACATCTTTCATTCGTGTGGTATATTTATTGCAAATGATGAACACATATTGAAGCATTGCTGCTAACCATGATCTATAGTTTACATTATGGTTTACACTTTGCATCGCACAATTTTATAGGTTTTGACTAAATGTATAATGGCCTGTATCCACATTGCAGTGTCATGCAGGACAATTCCAATGTCCTAAAAATGCCCCATGTTACACCTATTGTTCCTTCTCCCTCCCCTCAGAACCTCTGGTGACCAGTTTTTCTATCAATGTTACAAGTTCTTACATTGCTAGAATAATAATAAGTCTACTTTAGTCCATAGTTGCATCCCCCCTCCCTTTATGTTTGTTCATTCCTCAATCTTTAGGATTTTGACACGGTGATGCCCCCTGTATTTCTGATTGACAGGGGGCTTAGATCCTATGGGGCAGGTGGATGGAACTGTCTTGCTTGCAGTTGTAGATATTCTCTGTATTTTGGGATGGGTGTTGTCTGTCTTCATCCTTTTGTTAGGTGTCCTGGGTGAGTCCAATGAACTGGAGAGGAGGTGTCGCTACTGCTGAGATTCAGGGCTCAACCAGCATGTGAACAGACTGAAGAACTTTTAACCCACCTAGGTCCATTTGTTTATTTATTTATTTTTATTGACTTTATTTTTTTATTTTTGGTGTATAGTTCTATGAGCCACCCCCCCCCCCACTTGCTGTCTGTGTCAATTCGCTGGGTGATCTGTGTCTGTTTCTTGCCGTCTCATTTTTCTTCTCCAGGCTTCACCGGGATTCAATCCTAGTAGGTCCATTTATTTAAAGTATACTTCTCTGTAGGATTATTTAGTAAAATCTCATCTTTTATTTGAGTTATGTCTTCCTTTTGATTGTAGTCATTTGATTGTTTACACTTAAGCTGATTGTTTCACATTCATTTTTGCCAGGTATTTTTCATGTGTATAGAATTCTATGTTCTTTGGTAAGAGGTTTATTTTTCCTTTCAATAATTAAAGATGCTACTCTAAAATGTCCTAAGAGAACTATAGGACAACCTCAAATGTTCCATCATATGCACTATAGGACTCCCTGAAGGAGAAGAGAGAAAGGGGCATAAGGAATATTCAAAGGAATAATTGCAGAAAACTCCCAAAATGTCAAGAAGACCTATAAACTCCAGAAAGGATAAATTCACAGAGAGCCATACCCAGATGCATAATCAAATTGTGCATCTGGGCTGCTGATGCAAAGTACCAAAAAATGTTTTGGCTTTTATAAAGGGAATTTATCTGGGGTAAAATCTTACAGTTCCAAGCTCTTGAAAAGTCCAGCTCAAGGCAGCATAAGAAGTGCTTTCTCACCAAAGTCAGCTGCCATGTGTTGAAGGAAGATGATGGACGATCTCTGCCTGGTCTCTCCTTCCTCTCTGGACTTTCTATCTGTGGCTTAGCTGCTCTGTTTTTTTCCAGATGTCAGCTGCAAGCTGACATAGGACTTGGCCCTTAGGGCTTCCTACATCATTCTCGGCTGTTTTGCACTCTTCTCAATTTTAGTTGTAAGCTATCAGGCAAATTGCTCATCTCTCCCCAGGGCCTTAGCTGTTTGAGCCTTCTGCTTTTTGTCACATGGAAGGATCAAAAATGACAGCTCTCTTCCTGTGTCTGTCTCAGTCTTTCTCTGTGTTTCAGTTTATATTTTTATATCAGAGTAAGGTATAACTCAGGAGACCCAATATGAGTTATGTCTTACTGAAGTAGCCCAATCAAAAGCCATAAATGGATCTTATCAATTAATCTAAACAAAGTCCCCTCAGCTGAATTTAAGACAATCAAAGATAGCAAACACAAAAGAATAGATTAGTTTACAAACATCATCTTTAATTTTTGGGGATTCATAAAATAATCTCAAACTGCCACATTGTCCAATGGCTAGGACAAGGAGAGAATTCTGAAGAGTGCAAGAGTAAAGCAACAATTTATGTACAATTTAGTGCCTATAAGATTCATGGTGGTTTCTCAACAGAAACTATGGGGCAAGAAGGCACTGGCAAAAAATACTTAAAGTGTTCAAAGAAAGCAACTGCCAGTCAAGAATTTTACATTCAGGTAGAATTTGTTTCAAAACTGGGGGTGAGATTAAGACATTCCAAGATAAACAAAAGCCAAGAGAATTTTCCACCCGTAGACCATCCTTAAAAACAATGCCAAAGGAAGTTCTTTACACTGAAAAGAAAGGACACTAGACCGTGGTTCAAAGCAGGATAAAGAAATAAAGACCAAAAAAAAAAGAAAGAAAAGAAAGACCTCCCGAAAAGATAACCATATGGGTAATTATAAATGCCAGTGTTATTGCATTGTAGTCTTTGTTACGTAATACCACTCCTTTCTTCTTGTAGGTATTAAAGTAGAAATAGACAGCAAGTATGATAAATCAGTGGTTTGGACATGAAATGTACTAAGATATAATTTGTAACAAGAGCCAAAAATGACAGGACAGAGGGTTTTAGGAACAGTGTATGAAATGATAATGAAGATGACTTAGTATCAAATTATATATAATTGCTCTAGATTTAGGATATTAAATTTTAACCCCATGCTAGCCACAAACAAAATACATGAAAATGTATTCAGAAGGAAATGAGAAGGGTCACAAAATAGGACAATACAAAAGCCCAAATAAATATGAAATTAGGCATTAATAGAAGAATTGAGGGTCAGAGAAGTATAAAGACATACAAATTGTGAAAGAAATTTCTGCATTATCAGTAGTTACTTTAAATGTAAATAGATTAAACTCCCCAGGTAAAAGGCAGATGATGGCAGAATGGGTAAAAAAGCATGACAAAGCCATGTACTATTTAAGAAACTCACCTTAAATGAAAAGACATAAGAAGATTGAAAGTGAAAGCATGAAAAAAATATATAACATGAATTTAGTAACCTAAGATGTGCTGGAATAGCTATACTAATATCAGATAAAATAGATTCATCAGATAAAATATTGAAATCATACTATGTATCCTCTCCAAGCACAATGGAATGAAGCTAGAAATCAGTAACAAAAGGAGAAATGGAAAATTCACAAATACATGGAAATTAAGCAAGGTAATCTTAAACAACCAAATAGTCAAGAAGAAATCACAAGGGAAATTAGGAAATAACTGTGTGAATAAAACTGAAAAAAAAAAATCAAAATGTTTGGGATTCAGCAAAGTCAGTGGTAAGAGGGATATTTATAACAGTAATTACTTACATTGAAAAAGAAGAAAGCTCTCAAGTCAGAGACCTTACTCACAACTAGAGGACTTAGAAATAAGAAGAGCAAACTAAACACAAAGTGAACAGGAAGGAAAGAAGTAACAAATATTCGACTGGAGAGAAATGAAATAGAGAATAAAGAAACAAGAAGGAATCAAGGAACTAATAGTTGGTTCTTTGAAAAGATCAATAAACTTGACAAACCTTTAGCTAAACTAACTCCACAGAAATAGAAAGCACTGTTAGAGGATACTTTGCAGAACTCTATGCCAACACTTCTCTATGGATCTCATGGATCACCATGACAACAGAGCAAAGCTTCATGGCATCAGAATAATACAAGACATACCTGATCTAAAAATTAAAAAGGAAGGGAGACGGAGCCAAGATGGCGTTAGTGTAGGAGGGCACACACTGCAAGCTCCCAGAGCAAGGCGGATTGTGGACGGGGTCCTGCCCGGGGGTCTGTGCTGTGCACGCGTGGAGTGAGAAGCTTGGGACATCTATCTGCACAGATCAACGGTGTGGACAGAACGGTAGAGATTCGTGAGTTTTAAGGCTACCGGTGGTGGTTGGTACAGACGGCTGAGCCCCGCGGTTAGGGAGAAAAAAAATAATAGTAAAACGGCCATTTGGAGCTGCGAGCGGGGCGAGAAAGTTTTATTTTCTGGGGATCTGGCTGCCTGGCGCCCCTTGGACCTTGTGTGAAAAGAACAGCTGAGCTGATTGGCACCCGGTGAACGGGGGTGGGGGTGGGGGGTGGGATTCTGGTCGGGGAACGGAGCTGATTTCCCTAGCGGCCCAGGGATAAGACCCGGGCCGCTGCGGAGCCAAGGAAGAAGGGACACTTCCCAAAAGAGGGAGGGTTCTGTTGGAGGACAGGGAAGGGTATTTTTTATTTTTTATTTTTCGACATTGATCTGGCTGCCTGCACCACCCCAAAGCTTTGGGGAGCAGATAAGCCGACCTGAAGCAGCATCAGGCTGAGAGTAGACGCGAATCTGCACTCAAACTGATTTACTTAGCAACCCGGTGACGCTGGTACTCGGCTCCAGAAGGGGCAGAATCTGCCGTCTTTAGCACTCTGCACTGACTAACATCAGAGCTACAGCTACCCTGGGGAGTCCAGGAAGTGGGTCGTGCTTGATTAATTTCCACGGGCCCAGCTAGGGTCCCTCCCGTAAGGGCGTGGGTCTAGAGGAGGAATTATTTTGGGTCCAGTATTTCGCTAAAAAAATTAAAATTAAAAAAAAAAAGTGAGAAGGTCACTTCAATAAATGAAAAATAAATTCTTTTTAATTTAGTTTAATGGCTAAAAGCTGCTTCAGCACCTGCATATAGAACACTGCGGGGAAATTGATTGATAAACACAAGTAGGCAGAGAGGATCCATGTGGACCCTAGGGGAATCATTGACCCCCCTTCGCTCTGTTTGACTGCTTGCCTGTATGGATATTTGGGTTCTCTCTGTTTCTTTCTGGTCTCTTGCTTTTCTTTCCTGTTTCCTCCCCCGTTTCTTTTTTCTTCCATATTTTTAAAAATTAGGGGCTGCTAGCTTGTTGCTTCTTTGCTAAGCTTCTTTTTCAGTATTTTCCCACTCGCTGTCTATATTGATTCTGTATTACAAATTATCGCTTATCCTTCCTGCATCTTTCTGCCTTCTGTTTTCTGTTGTGGCTCTTAGATACAACACTTTTTCATAGGCCCAAAACTTAAGGGTGTCAATTTCTATTCCATCTATTTTGTTTTCTTCTCTTTTTTTATTAGTATTAACTTTTTCCTTTCAGACCTTTCTTTACTATTTCTCTCCCTCCTCATAATTCTAGCTTTCTAAATCACTATATATATATATTCCTCCATTTGTTTTCCCAGTCCATTGTAGGACCTCCATTTTTTTTTCCTAGTACTCTACACTGCCTACACAAGTTAAATATTCATCTCATTAAGTCTCATTTTGCCCATTTTCTAATTTTTATCAATATTACTATTATCCTTCTGCCTTCCTTACATCTTTTGATTCCTCTGGCCCTAACCTTTTGCCTTCAAGGGAACATAGAAAGAAGCAAGGAAATAAAATAAGAAGAAAAACTGCCAAAGAGAAAACTTAACTCACATGCAGAACCAACAGCTAAATAAAAATCTAGAGCATAGAGAAAAGCTAATCAACTGAACAAACCCATCAAGATAATATGATGACCAGAGGGCAACAAAAAAATACAAATGACTCTGAGAAACAGGAAACATGGACCAGTCCAATGAACAAAATAAAAACCAGGAAGCGAGGCAGAACATCAAACAACTAATCAAAGCTATCCAAACAAATATCATGGACCAACTTAAAGAACTGAAGGAAGAGATTAAGGATATAAAGAAGACACTGGGAGAACATACTGAAGAAATAGCAAACATGCCTAAAAAGGTAATGGATATGATGGTGAACAATGTCACAAGCCAAGAAATGAAAAAGACGCTGGACTCACATAACAGCAGATTTGAACAGGCAGAGGAAAGAATTAGTGATATGGAAGACAATACAGCTGAAATCAAAGAAATAGTAAAACAGATAGACAAAAAGATAGAAAAAATCCAGCATGGACACAGGGAATTAACCGGTAACACAAAACGCACAAACATACGCATTATGGGCACCCCAGAAGGAGAAGAGAAGGGAAAGGGAACAGAAGGAGTGTTGAAGGAAATAATGGCTGAAAACACCCCACCTCTATTGAGAGAGATGGATGTGCAGATCCAGGAAGCACAGCACACCCCAAACAGTATAAATCCCAACAGGCCAACTCCAAGACATATACTTGTCAAAATGTCCAATGCTCAAGACAAAGAGAAAATACTCAAGGCAGCAAGAAAAAAGAGAATCATCACATACAAGGGAAGCACAATAAGATTAAGTGCTGATTTCTCAGCTGAAACCATGGAGGCAAGAAGACAGTGGTATGACATA
>JAKSZT010054541.1:795265-807751 GCA_026826555.1 Tolypeutes matacus | reverse complement strand
TGAACTTACAGCCTGATTTTTCCTCCAAAATGTTAAAGGGAGGCAGGGCTCCTAGGAAAATAGAGAAGGCCATTATCTTGTGGAAAAGAGAAAATCACAATGGGCCTTAGCCATCTTGGTTCCTAACAGCAAAGATGCTTAAGGAAAGGAAATGCGTCCACTCTGGTGCTGAACCTGCTGGCCAGATGGTAAAAAGCTGAGTATCAAAAGGAAGTCCAGTCTAATTAATTGGAAGAAACTGGGTCAATGCAAAACCATTCATTCATAATGAGACTCACAAAGGAAATCTTTATATTAAGTACGGAAAAATTAAAATAATACAAAGTTCTAATTTCTGCAATTAGCTTTATTTAGTAAGGATCTTCTATTCGAGATCTTTCTAAAGTCAAATGCACCAAAGAGGAGAGGCAATCATACAGACCTCATTCCTCAGTTCTCAGGAGAGAGAGCTCCTGTGCAACCCATAAGGAGAAATTATTGAACCAGACACTAAGCCTTGTATGTCTGCATGCAGGCGACACTGCATGTTACATGTAACACTAGGATGTTCACGTGGACACAGTGCATGGAGCCAGGCAAAAGCCTGATGCTAAGTCAAATGATGGATGATCACATCCTGGATGTAATCAGAGCCTGCAGGAGGAGGCCAGTCGTGAAGGCCTCTGGCCTGGGTGTGACTCACTTTGCAGGTTATACTCAGACCCCGAGTCCCAAAAAGAATCATAGTGTCTGTCAAAACCTCAGAAATTCTAATATCTTACGGTATAAGCTGATTTTTTCTTTTCAGCCTACCAGAAAAGGAAGCCCTGAAAAAATAAAATAAGAATCAAAAGACTGCAAAACATTCAAACCTTTAATATCAGGATTTTATGATACCTGTAAGCATGATTTAACAAGTTGTGCCATCATTGTGATAATTTGGCCACGTTGTATTGTTTAAAAAGTTTGAAGCATTTGAAAGAATTTTAAATAATATATTTCTGATCTAATTAGCAGGTTATCAATTTTAAAGAGAGTTTAATATGCAAAAATGTATGTTTCAATTTATCAGTGGAGTAAAATCTTAGTAAAGATTTTATACACTTACTAAGTCAGCCATCAAACAAAGTACAGATAGTGGCAGTTCTATGCATACAAGAGTCCTTTAGACAAAGAGCCTTGCAAGGATTTCTCAGGGAAAGCACCTCCCAGATGTGTCCAGTGAGGCCCAAAGGTCCCTCACAGGGGTTTATGATATGGCGCTTCCAAGGTCAAACCTATTCTCGCCTCTTCACAAACATCATTTTGAGAGTTTTAAAAGGGAGGAGTTTTTTGAGGGATGCTTAGAATTCCTGTTTTGCTAGGCTGGATGGGTTTGACAGGTTTCTCAAAAATCACTTGGCCGTAGAGGTGAAGGGCTGTTTTGGAGCCATCAATTCAGGTCCATTGGTCTGTGTGTCTGTCTATCCTGCTATCAGCACCATGCTGCTTTTACCAGTCTATCTGGGTAGTATGATTTAAAGTCTGGAATGAGAGTCCTCCAACCTCGCTTTTCCTTTTTAAGATGTTTCTGCCTGTTTGGGACCCCTTACACTTCCAAATAAATTTGGTAATTCTGTTTTCCATTTGTTTAAAAAGTGCTGGTGGAATTTTTATCAGGATTGCATTGAATCTGTATATCAATTTGGGTAGAAATGTTATCTAAGTGATATTTTGTTTTCCACTCAGTGAGTATGGAATGTTCTTCCAATTATTTGGGTCTGTTTAATATTTCTTTTTAAAGTGTACTGCAGTCTTCTCAATTCAAGTGCTTCACATATAGGTTAAGTTTATTCATAAATATTTTATTCTCTTTATTGCTATTGTAAAAGGAATTTTTTCCTGATTTCCTCCTCAGATTGTGCATTATGAGTATAGAGAAACAACACTAATTTTTGGCACTGACCTTGTAACCTGACACTCTATTGAAATCATTTAATAGCTCCACTAACTTTGTTGTAGATTTTCCGGGACTTTCTAGGTATAGGATTACATCATCTGTGAATAACAAAAGTTTTAATTCTTCCTTTCCAATTTGAATGCCTTTTATTTCTTTTTCTTGATTGGTTGCTCTAGCTAGAACCTCTAGCAATATTTTAAACAACAATGGTGACAGTGGTCACACTTGTCTTGTTTCTGATCTCAATGGGAAAGCTTTCAGTCTTTCACCATCAAGTACAATGCTATCTTTGGTCATTTCTTATATGGCTTTTATCATGTTGACAAAGATTCTCTCAATTCCTACCTTTGTAATATGTTTATCAAGAAAGGATGCTGTATTTTGTCAAATACCTTTTAAAATTTGTAAATCAATAAGATCATGTGATTTTTCTTCTTTGATTTATTAATGTGGTATATTATACTGATTGATTTTCTTGTGTTGAACCACCCTTCCATGCTTCATATAAAACCCACTTGATAATGATTAGTAATTCTTTTAATGTGCTGTTGAATTTGATTAGCAAGTATTTTTTTTAAGGATGTTTGGATTCATAATTGCATTAGTCAGCTAAAAGGGTGCTGATTCAAAATATCAGAAATCTGTTGGCTTTTATAAAAGGGTATTTTTGGGGGGTGTCTATTTTTGGAATTCATAAATAATACCAAACTGCTACAATTTCTTTTTTAGAGAAATGGGTCTGTAATTTTCTTTCTTTCTAATATCTTTATCTGGCTTTGGTATTAAGGTGATATTGGCTTTAAAGAATGAGATTGAAACTGTTCCTTCTTGTTCAGTTTTTGGAAGAGCTTGAGTAAAATTGGTACTAAATCTTTGAATGCTTGGTTGAACTCACCTGTGAAAATATCTGTATTAGTCAGCCAAAGGGGTGCTGATGCAAAATACCAGAAGTCTTTTTGGCTTTTATAAAGCATATTTATTTGGGTTAGAAGCTTACATAAAGCATAAGTTACTTCCCTCACCAAAGTCTGTTGCCATGTGTTGGGGCAAGATGGCTGCCAACCTCTGCCAAGAGTTCAGACTTCTTGGGTTCCTCTCTTCCTGGGGCTCTGTTTCTTTCTGGGCTCAGCTGCTGTGCTTTCTCCAAAAGGCCATCTGTAGACTATCAGGTGAATGGCTCTGTCTTTCTCCCTGGGGCTTCTGCAGTGTCTAAGGTGTCATCTCTATTCCTCTGTGTTCTTCTCCTGTGGGTTCACTTCCCGGGCTCCAGCTCAAAAACTCCCAACTCTGTACTTTGCCATGTCTTTTATTTGTGAGTCTCCACCAACAAAGGGGTGGATACTCAACACCCTACCGATGTGGCCCAATCAAAGACATAATCATAATTTAATCAATTAAATGTGATACCTTGGACAGACCAGTTTACAAACATAATCGAGGAACTATTTTTGGAATTTTTAAACAGTGCCAAACTGCTATACCATCTGGTCCTGGACTTTTCACTTTGGGAAGTTGTTTGATGGCTGTTTCAATCTCTTTACTTTTGATTGGTTTCCTGAGGTCTTCTATTTTTTCTAGGGTCAATGTAGGTTATTCATACATGCCTAAGAATTTTTTCATTTCATCTACATTGTCTACTTTTTGGTCATACAGTTTTTCATAGTATCCTCTAATGATCTCTTTTATTTCTGTGTGTACCTGGCAGTGCACCTAGTTGTTCATTTTGCTTGGAAGAAGAAATGGCCAGAGGTGCATTTGTACACTGATTCATGGGCTGTTGTCAATGGTTTGGCTGTATGGTCAGAGACTTGGAAGGAACGTGATTGGAAAATTGGTGACAAAGAGGTCTGGGGAAGAGGTATGTGGATAGACATTCCTGAGTGGGCAAAAAACATGAACATATTTGTTTCCCATGTGAATGCTCACCAGAGGGTGACTTCAGCAGAGGAAGAGTTTAATAATCAAGTGGATAAGATGACCCGCTCTGTGGCAAATGCTCAGCCTCTTTCCCCAGCCACTCCTATCATTGCCCAATGGGCTCATGAACAAAGTGGCCATGGTGGTAGGGATGGAGGTTATGCATGGGCTCAGCAACATGGATTTCCCCTCACCAAGGCTGACTTGGCTACAGCCACTGCTGAATGCCCAATCTGCCAGAAGCAGAGACCCACACTCAGCCCCTGATATGGCACTATTACTTGAGGTGACCAGCCTGCTATCTGGTGGCAGGTTGACTACACTGAACCACTTCCACCATGGAAGGGGCAGGGATTTGTTTTAACTGGAATAGACACATACTCTGGCTATGGGTTTGCATTTCCAGCATGCAATGCTTCTTCCAAAACTACCATCTGTGGACTTACTGAATGTCTTATTTACCACCATGGCATTCCACACAGCATTCCTTCTGATCAAGGAACCCATTTCACAGCAAATGATGTGTGGGAATGGGCACATGCCCATGGAATTCACTGGTCTTACCATGTTCCCCATCACCCTGAAGCAGCTGGATTAATAGAATGGTGGAATGACCTTTTGAAGACTCAAATACAGTGCCAACTATGTGGCAATACCTTTCAGGGCTGGGGCAATGTTCTCCAGGAGGCTGTGTATGCTCTGAATCAGCATCCTCTCTATGGTGCTGTTTCTCCCATAGCCAGGATTCACGGGTCCAGGAATCAAGGGGTGGAAATGGGAGTGGCACCACTCACTATTACCCCTAGTGACCCACTAGGAAAAGTTTTACTTCCTGTCCCTGCACCTTTAAACTCTGCTGGTCTACAGATTTTAGTCCCAAAAGGAGGAGTGCTGCCACCTGGGAACATAACAATGATTCCATTGAACTGGAAGTTAAGACTGCCACCTGGCCACTTTGGGCTCCTCTTACCTGTGAATCAACAGGCAAAGAAGGGAATTACTGTACTGGCTGGGGTCATTGATCCTGGCTATCAAGGGGAAATAGGACTACATCTACATAATGGGGGTAAAGAAGAGTTTGCTTGGAATGCAGGAGATCCTCTAGGGTGTCTCCTAGTCCTGCCATGCCCTGTAATTAAAGTCAATGGAAAATTGCAACAAACCAATTCAAGCAGGACTAACAATGGCCCAGAATCTTCGGGAATGAAAGTTTGGGTTACCCCACCAGGCAAAGAACCATGGCTAGCTGAAGTGCTTGCTGAAGGGAACGGGAACATGGAATGGGTAGTGGAAGAAGGTAGTGATAAATATGAACTTCGACCAGGTGACCAGTTACAGAAACGAGGACTGTAATAGTCATGAACCCTTCTTCCATGTTTCGTTATGAGTATGATTGTATATGTACACAAAACGAATTTCTTTGTTTTCTTCCCCAACCTTTTCCCCTATCATGAAAAGTTGTATTAATTCCACATCATAATATTTAAGGATGTGAAGTTTAAGAGTGACTATTACTCAAGGACTTGCACCCTGTTCTGTGGGGAATTAATGCGTTTCTGGTTGTATGCAGGGCAGTTGAATATTGTTAGGCAGAAATATATATGTATGCTTGTCTATTATTGTTTTTACTTAGAGACTAAGTATGGTTTAGAGTAATGTGTATGATTGCCGAGTTGACAAGGGGTGTACCTGTCCCCTATGGATTAGAGAAGGCCAGGTGGTCAACCCATTGCTCTGAGAGGGTTGAACCTGTATGCCAAAGGTTAGGGAAGGCCAGGTGGTCAACTCGCTGCTCTGAGAGTGTTGAACCTGTATGCCAAAGGTTAGGGGGAATGTTGTCTTCACCTCACTGTACTGGGTGGGCTAAGACTCTAACCTGAAGATTGGGTAAGTTGTGGCAATCACCCCAACACTCTTGGAGGGTGAGGTCTGGAGCTTGGTCGACACCCAGATGCTTGATGAGGTTGGAACCAAGAAAATGGCCGTTGGGTAAGCCTGTGGAAAGGATGGGTTCCCATGTGGCCCCAAGGAGAAGAAACCATCATCTTAAGAATGACTCTCAGACTTTGAAATCAAATGGAGGATGCCGTGCAGGTTTACTGAACTGTAGAGGATCCATGACTCATGTTTAACATCCCAATTTCTTCTTATGATAATGAAAATGTTTATCCTTTGTCTTTCCATTTGTGTATTGGAAGCAGTTAAATGATTTTGTAAGTTTCAGAGGTCTATAGCAGACGGGACTTTGCCTGAAGACAAACTGTATATCTTTAAAATGATTTTGAAATGATTTTGTACTTGGATTGTTACTGATTTAAGTTTTTTTTTAATATTGTAATGTATTTTTGGAATTCAGAGGGTGGAATGTGGCCATTGGGCAGTTTGATGTAATTATGAATTCCAAAAATATAATTGGATCATGCTTGTAAACTGATCTGTTAATCTGGCATGATTAGGTTGTGATTGGGGCGTTGACTGGGCCACGTCGGTGGGGCGTTGAGCCCCACCCCTTGGTGGGTGAGGAATTGAATGTAAAAGGCAGGGCAAAGAAGAGAGTAGCAGCAGTCTTTTGAGAAGCAGTTTTGATGTTGGAAAAAGGCCCCAGGAGAAGAGAAGCAAGCCATTCACCTGATCGTCCACAGCTGACCTTGTGGAGGAAACAGGAGCTAAGGATGGAGAGAAATGCTGCCCCGGGAAGAGAGGAACCCCAGAAGCCTGAACCCTGGCAAAGGCCAGCAGCTGTCTTGCTCTAACACGTGGCAATGGACTGTGGTGAGAGAAGAAACTTAACACTTTATGGCCTGGTATCGGTGGACTTCTACCCCAAATAAATACCCTATATAAAGACCAACCCATTTTTGGTATTTCACACTAGCACCCCTTTGGCTGACTAATACACTAGCTAAGGTTTTGTTAATTTTGTTAATCTTCAGGAAGACCCAACTTTTGGTTTGGTTAATTCTTTCTATTGTTTTTGTGTTCTCAATTTCATTTATTTCTGCTCTGAATTTTGTTATTTCATTCTTTCCACTTACTTGGGATCAGTTTGCTGTTCTTTTTATAGTTACTCCAGCTATGTAGTTAGGTCATTGATTTTTACTTCTTTCTTCTTTTTTAATGTAAGCATTGAGGGTAATAAATTTCTCTCTCAGCACAACCTTCACTGCATTTCATAGGTTCTGATATGTTACATTCTCAATTTCATTGGTCTAGAGTTATTTACTGATTTCTCTTGAAATTTCCTCTTTGACTTACTGATTATTTAAGAATGTGTTGTTTAATCTCTATATATTTGTGAATTTTCCCTTTTTCCCTCTATTCTTAATTTCCAACTTTATTCCATTTTGATCACAGAAAGTGTATTGCATAATTTTGATCTTGTTGAATTTATTGAGATATGCTTTGTGATCCAATGTATGGTCTATCCTGGAGAAAGATCCATGAACACTTGGGAAGAATGTACATCCTGCTCTTTTGAGATGCAGATTTCTTTATATGTCTATTAGGTTTAGTCCATTTTTCATATTATTCAAGCTCTCTGTTTCTTTAATCATCCTTGACCAAATGTTCTATCCAATGCTGATTGTGGTGTATTGAAGTCTCCAATATTATTGTAGAGATATATCTACTTCTCTCTTCCCTTTTGCCAGTGTTTGCCTCATGTGTCTTGGGGCATACTTGTTATGTGCATATCCATTTGTGATTGTTACTTCTTCCTGTTGAATTTCCCCTTTTATTAATATATAATGTCCTTCCTTGTCTCTAATAACAGTTTTGCTTTTAAAGACTATTTCATCTAATATAAGTATAGCTACTCCAGCTTTTTTTTTTTGGTTACTCCATACATGTAATATCTTTTTCCAGCATTTCACTTTCAATCTATTGGTATCCTTGGGTCTAAGGTGAGGCTCTTATGAAACAGTATATAGATGGTTCATTTTACTTATCAATTCTGCCATTTTGTGTTTTTGTTTGGGGAATTTAATCTGTTAACATTCAATGTTATTATTGTAAAGGCAGTTCTTCACCCATTTCAACCATTGGATTTTCTCTGTCATATTTTATTTTCACCACTCTTTTGACATGATTAGTTACTTTTACTGACACACTCTTCATTTCTAGACTCTCTTCTAAGACTCTCTCTCCTTTCTTTTCTTTTCAGGTTGTAGCATTCCCTTTAATATTTGCTGCAAAGCCAGTCTCTTTGTTATAAACTCTCTCAGTTTTTTTTTACTTGTGAATATTTTAAACCCATTCTCATTTATGAAAGACAATCTTGTCAGATATAAGATTCTTAGCTGACAGTTTTTCTCTTGCAAAAACTTAAATATATGATACCTCTGCCTTCTTGTCTCCATGGTTTCTGATGAGAAGCCAGCACTTAAGCTTATTTATTATTCCTTACATGTTATGCATAGCTTTTTTCTAGCTGCTCTCAGAATTTCTCTTTGTCTTTGGTATTTGACATTCTGATTAGTGTGTGTCTCAGGGTTGGTCTGCTCAGATTCATTGAGATGGCAGTATGATGTGCTTCTTGAACATGAATATCTTTATCCTTCAATAGGATTGGGAAATTTTCTACCATTATTTGTTCAAATATTCCTTAGGTCCCTTTTCCCTTCTCTTCTCCTTCTAGAAATCCCATGACATGTATGTTTGCATGCCTCTTGCAATCATTTAGTCCCTGAGAACCTGTTAAACTTTTTCTTTTTTTTGTCCTCTGTTCATTTTGGAGGCCATGTTTTCAAGCTCACCAACCCTTCCCTCTGCTTCCTCAAATTTGCTGTTTTATGCCTCCACTTTATTTTTAATTTCACTTACTGCACCTTTCATTCCCATGTTTTGTTATTTTTCTATGTATACTTTCAAATTCTTCTTTGTCTTCACCCAATGTCTTCTTAAAGTTCTTAATCTCTTCAGCCATCTTATTGAATTTATTAAAGAGATGTGTTTAAACACTATGACTAGTTGTCTCAACTCCTTTATGTCATCTGGAGGCCTATCTTGTTCCTTTAACTAGGCTATAACTTCTTGTTCTTGGTATGGTTGTAACTTTTTGTTGTTGTCTTAGCATCTGGCCTACTAGATGTATTTATTCTGGGTGCAGTTTCTCTCTATGGTTAAGGGCTTTCTTGTCTTTTCTCCTTTGCTGTAAGCTGTGGAGGTTGAAGCTGCCCACATTGCCTGAGGGACTGATGAAGCTTCTCCAACTTTCTCCTATGCCAGGGGTAGAGACAGAGCCACAGCCATGTGTAATAATCCAAGTTGTGCAGGCCAAGACCATCTGCAGTTGCCCAGAGAGACTAATGAAGCTTCATGCCCCTTGCTTCCCTGACTGGCACAGGGATGGAGTTGCAGGTTTGGGTAGAAACCTATGCTGTGCAGGCCCAAAATGCTCACATTTGCCCAGGTAGACTGATGTAGCACTGCATCCCTCCTAGCCAGGGGTGTGTATGGACCTGCTGGAGTGCCCAACAATCTATTTCATGTGTGCCAAATGCACCTAAAGTTACCCTGAGAACCTGAGGGAGTACTGTCCCTTCTACTATTTAGGGGGTAGGGATAGAACCACTGATGCCCAACAGCTCAATCCATGTAGGCTGTACATGCCTGCCAGTGCCCAGAGAAGCTGAGGAAAGACCAGTCCCCTCCTATCCTATTGGGGGGGGGGTGGATCCACAGGTACCCACCAGTCCAGGCCATACAGGCAAAAGGGCCTGCTGTTGCATGGAAAGGCTGTGGAAACACAGCTCCCCTCCTATCTTACTTGAGGAGGGAAGGAGCTATAGGTGCCTGACTATTCAGACTGTGTGGGTTGAAAGCACCTGCAGTTGCCTGGAGATGCTGAGGAAACACAGCTCTCCTCTTATCCTATTGGGGAGTGGGGATGGAGCTACAGTTGCCCGAATATCCAACCTGTGCAGGCTGAAAGCACCTGCAGATTCCCAGAGGCTTAGAATCACCATTCCCCCTTTCCTATGGGGTTGCAGGGATGCAGATAGAATTGAAGGTGCTCAACAAACCAGTTCATGTGGACTAAAAGCATCTGCAGTTGCCCAGAGAGGCTGAGGAAACCAGATCCTCTGCTATCCTATTGGGGTGTGAGATGGATCCTCAAGTGTCCAACTATACAGTCTGTTATAGTCAAATGCATCTGCAGTTACTTGGAGAGGCAGGTGCAAGGCCCACCAGCTTCCTCCCTGCCAGAGTTGAGGCTGGGGCTTAGGCTAGAGCTGCTGTCTGATCAGCGAGGAAAGAAGCCAGTCCCTACCCTCACTGTGATTTTTGGTCAGCTCCAATTCCCTTGATGTCAGGGTCAGAGTTAATATGGTGGCTAGAAGCTTTTGAAAAAGAGAGTGGTTTTACCCTCTTGTGGAAGAAGGTAAAAGAATATTTCTTGCACAGACTAACAGTTTCAATTTTATTTGGCTTTTGTGATATCTCCCTAAGTTTATAGGATACTAATAAAATGAATTAGCATTGTATGTATTAAATAATAAAAGATGATAGAAATGTTAGGAGATGGAATAGTCATGGAATACTGTGGTTCTGGGAGATTCTGAGTCATCGTCATTGACAAGTTCACCAGCGAACAGTTTTATTTCTCCCACAAGAAAAGATATCAGGACACACCCTAAGAATATCAGTCCTACAATTTTGTTGTTTCTTTCTTCTCGGCCATGATTATCGTTTCATTGAAACTAATGAGCTATGAAAACATTGTCAATTAAAAATGAAATGAAAACTAAAAACTTTAATTTGAATCAAAGAATCACTTTCTGGGATTGCATATGATAAGTAATTCTATAATACACCTTGATAGCCTGTAATAAATGATGTTGAATAAGTCCCTGAAATTATGCCAAGTGAAATCCCTGAGGTCATGTCCAGTGTATAAAATAATTTCATATTCTTATATAAACATAAAGTACTGGCTAGGGCCAAGGGGTGAATCATGAGTCTTGATGAGAAAGCCCAGAGCCAAGGAAATAAATTATGAGAGGCAGGGCAAAGAAAGGAAGCCAAAGTCCTTTGATTTCTTTCATAAAGAAAGAAAACCTGGCTTCCAGTCAAGACAGGGCACCAGGAAACAGATTTGCCCTGGAGGCTTAAGCACCTAAAAAAGACAGTACACATCAACCAAAATGTTTGAGACTCTGGACATCAGTCACTGAAGAACAAGGTAAGCTGAAAGACAGAACATAAGAGATAAGCCCCAGAATTCTACCAGTTTAATATCCATAGAGTTTCTAGGCTGCAGTGCAGGGATACTGAAAGCCATGGATACTCTATGTGCAGGGCTTTCACCGTCATTGGTGGACATGCAAAAAGAGGGAAAAACTTGAGCCACCTGACCTGCACTTCCCAACTAATGTCGAACAAGGTGGCAGTCTGTGTTCTTTTTTCAGCACTACGCTATAAACAGTACTTAAATGTTGTCCTTAGGTAGTTCACAGGTGGTGAGATTGTTTCTAGATGGGTTAAATGGGGGCAGACTTTAAAAGGCTGGTGAAACAAAGACCTTCCTAGGAAAACACAGTATGCAAATTGAAGGAGAAAACAAAAGATACAGGGTTTCTTTAAACAGAAACACACATAAACCATGACTATGTATTGATCAGCTGAGGAAAGGTTGTCACCAGAGGCCCCGAGAGCTGAACTCTGTATATACCTTAAGGGCAATGCTTCAGGAGTTGCTAACTCCATGTTCCTTGTGAATTTAAAGACATAACTACTGCAAATAATGAGAATTGACTGTATTGTGTACTGAATGAAAATGAAAACACAAGATATCACAACTTGGAGGTGTTGATAAAAGAGTATTTCTGTATAAATGTATGTCACTAAAGGAGCATATTAAAAAATAATAAGTTCTCAAATGAAGGACCACAGGTTCCACCTTAAGAAACTAGGGGGAAAAAGCAAGATAAACACAAAGTAAGCAGAAAAAAGGTAATAATAAAAAAAGATCAAAATGCAAACCAAAAATATAGAAAAATAAAACTATAGAGAAAAACAAAACTAAAAACTCTCACTGAGAAGACCAATTGAATTAGAAAACCACTAGTCAGGATATTCAGGAAGAAAAGAGTATCCATAAACTCCCAAAATCAGGAATGAGTCGTTACATTACTTCAGATTATACAGATACTAAAATGGAGGAGGTAATCTTTCGAAAACTTTACGCCAATAAGCTAACAAGTAAATGATACGGATAAATTCCTTCAAAGATTTAAAATACCAATTCAGGCAGGGAGATAGAAAACCTGAATTGTCCTGTATCTAATGATGGAACTGTTTTTTGTTTTGTTTTTTTTTTAATTATTATTATTATTATTATTATTTATTATGGGTAAAAATCAAAATTCTCACAATACATACAAACATTTGCAAAATGATATATAAATATATATGCATATATGTGTATTTGCTTACAAAAATGTTGTTTATATATATATATATATACATATATTTTAAGAGGTGCTTAGATTACCCAAAATATTACATGGAACCCACTGGGATTCCCATGTTACCCACCTCCCACACCTCCCATCACATCCCACACAAACATCTCCCACAGTGTGGCCCACCACCCTCAATGAACTTACACATCCTGGAGCCTTGCCACCAACCATAGACCACAGTTCACA
>JAKSZT010054541.1:705203-783460 GCA_026826555.1 Tolypeutes matacus | reverse complement strand
GCCCCGGGAAACGAACCCGGGGCCTCCCATATGGTAAACGGGAGCCCTACTGATTGAGCCACAGCCGCTTCCCAACAGATATACTTTAAATGTGCTTCCTCATAAGTCTTTGTTCAAAATGCTGGACACCCCAACTTGCTCCCCAGGTGTCCATTTCCCTCATGACAGAGAGTAAGCTGATTTGATGAGGGCATGCAATTTGATTCCTCACAAAATTTATTCCCTTAAAAATGGCTGATTGCTTCTGATGCATGAGGCACTGAAGAAAGATATTCCGGATTCCAGGGAAGAACCAGTATAGTCCTCATCCAAAATAGGACGGCTTTCAATGGGGAGTGGCCTTCATGGCCCTAGTCTTTGGGGATTGAAAGCCCTGACCCCATTGGAGAAGAAGTGGAGCAGCTCCCATTACAGGGGTCACCTGGACACTTTTTGAATCACTCCTCCTTAAACCAGTCCCAAATATATACCTATATGATAAACCCAGCCTCCTCTAGCCAGCAGGAGTGTTCTCAATGGAAATGGCCCCAAAGGGGTGTTTACACGAAAGGCTGGACTCAGAGGGATCATATACAAGTTGTCAGACAAGGACTGGTCAGCACCTGGAGAGTTGAGGACTGGCCACCACTTACTCCACAGTCCCCAGGGTCTCACAGGATTCATGACACATCCTTCCACCTCTAACATCCTCAGAAAGCATCCATGTAGCTGAGGAATTACTAATTATTTCATACTGAAAATTGATAACTCATCATCTCTTGTTGGGATTTTTAGAATAATTAATTATTAGATAAAATATGGTAGTAACTTTTTGTTTGTATTGGTGTTTTAATTTTTTACTTTTTACTTTTAGAAAAGTTAAAGATTTACAAAAAAATTACAAAGAAATTTCAGAGTTCCCATATAATTGCTAAGCACATATACACATAGTTTCCCCTGTTATTAACATCTTACATTATTGTGGTATATTTATTACAATTGATGAGTCAATATTGAAGTATTGCTATTAACCAAAGCCTATAGTTTACATTATGATTTATACTTTGTGATGTATAGCTTTATAGGCTCTGACAGACACATAATGTAATTTATCCATCATTACAGTATCATACAGAACAGTTTTGGTGTCCTAAAAATGCCCTGTGTACCACTTATTCATTCCTTCTTTTCCCCTCTAAGCCCCTGACAACCACTATCTTTATTTCAATGTTACAAGTTACTCCATTAATACAAGATAATCACAACAATAGCAATAAATCTGCATTGGTCAATATTTACACTCCCTCCTTATCTTTGTTACCTCAATCTTAAGGGATTTGGGATGATGTCTGCTCTGACTGCTTCAGGCTGAGAGGAGACTTATATATTATGGACCAGAGGGAAAGAATTGGTTTGCTTGCAATTACGGGTACTTCTTGTTTTGGGGATGGGACTTGTCCAACTATGTATTAGTCAGGGTTCTCTAGGGAAACAGAACCAACAGGAGATATCTGTATATATTATGAAATTTTATAAAAATTATCTCATGTGACCATAAGGATACATGGATCTAAATTCTGTGGGGCAGGCTGCCAGTCAGGAACTCTGATGAAAGTACTTGATGAGTTCCCTAAAAGATGCTGGCTGTCTAAAGCAGAGTTGGGAATTCTCTCCCTGAATGCTGAAATCACATCTTTTAAGGTCATCCACTGATTGGATGATATGTCACTCATTGTTGAAGACAATCTCCTCAGTTGATTGCAGTTGTAATCAGCCAAAATGCAATAAACTCACTGATGTTCAAAGTCTAGGAAATATCCTTGCATTACAATTAACTCAGTGCTTGCTTGACCAAAAACTGGGCATATTACCTGACCAAACTGACACGTTAGCCTAACCATCACAGTCATCATTAATTGTCAATCATCCAGGAGAAGCCCAAAGAACTGGAGAGTAGGACTTGGCCACAATTGTCCTGGGTTTCAGGCTAAAGTGATATGAACAATCAAAAGCTTTAAGTGTCTGATAAATATATTTAACAGGTATGTTGAAAATTATAGTTTCAAATAAAAGGGGTAATCTTCATCATTACAGAGATTATTAATGTGTATAACTATGTTGTATTGGGGAAAGAGATTTTTCAGATTTTCCCAAATAGGACCCTACAAGAGGGTGTTGATTTCATGAGATCGTGTGGCTTGCATATGGTGTCTGGACATGCCTACAGGGGAGAAGGACTTCACCAGGATGGAAGCGGAATGTTTTGTTAGCTACAGTGTGGATCTCTGTCTATTGAAAAAACATAACTTTGCACCATAGAAGTATGTTTTAGGTGCATTTTCCTCATTTACCATCCCACTATCAATGTCCTATTCTAGTGATGTACCTTGTTATAGATCCTGAAAGAACATTCTTATATTTGTATTACTAACCGGAATCCTCAGCCCTCAAGGGTTCAATGAGTTATACATTCCCCCATTTTATCCTCTAGATTTTCTTCTAGCAACCTGGACTACCTAAAATTTCCCCTTTCAACTTCTTTCACACTCACTCTTCTGTGCTGTTAATTACACTTACACAGCAGTGCCACCAACACCTCCATCCATTTCCAAATGATTAAAACCAACCTACGTATAAATTATGCAGAAATTAGCCCTTAGATCAACATTCTCTACTTCCATTATATCTCCTGGTTACCTATCTTCCAGACTCTACCCCCATGAGTCTGCTCACTATACTTAGTTTACATCAGTGAGATCTTGCAATATTGTGTCTGATTTATTTCACTCAACCAAAGGTCCTCAAGGTTAATCCATGTTGTCTCATGTGTGAGTACATCACTCCTTCTTAAAGCTGAATAATATACTATCATATGTATATGCCATGTTCTTTATCCTTTCATCTGTTAATGGACACTAGGACTACTTACATCTTTTGTAAATTGTGAATAAGGCCGCTATGTATATTGGTGTACATATATCTGTTCATGTCCTTACTTTAATTCTTCTTGTTATATACTTCGTAGTGGGATTGCAAGATCACATGGCAATTCTCTAATTACTTTCCTGAGGAACCACCCAACTGACCTCCACAGTGGCTGTACCTTGCTACCTTCCCTCTAGTAGTGAATGAGTGTTCCTATTTCTCCATATCCTCTCCAAACTTGTAGTTTTCTGGGATTTTTTTTTTAATAGCAGCCAATCTAGTAGTTGTGAGATGATATCTCATTGTAGTTTTGATTTGCATTTCCTTAATAACTAGTGATTTTGAGCATATTTTCATGTGCTTCTAGCTATTTGTGTTTCTTTTTTGGAAAAGTGTCTGTTCAACACTTTTGCCTGTTTTTTAATTGGGTTGCTTTTTTTAAATTATTAAATTGTAGGCTTTGTTTATATATGCTGGATATTAGAACCTTATGAGACATGTGCTTTACAAATATTTTCTCCCATCAAGTAGACTGTTTTTCCACTTTCTAGACAAATTCCTTTGAGCATTAAAGTTTTTATTTTTATTTTAAGGAGTTCCCATTTACCTATTTATCTTTTGTTGCTTGCACGTTGAGTGGAAATTCTATGGAAACTTTGTCTACCACAAGGATTTGTAGATTCTTCTCGTCAGATTTTAGCACTGCAGCTTTGTAATATGGTTTAAAGTCAGGGAGTGAGAGTCCTACAACTTTATTCTCCTTTTTAGAGACATTTTTGTCTACTTGGGGCCCCTTACCCTTTCAAATAAATTTGATAACTGGCTTTTCCATTTCTGTAAAAAATGCTCTTGGAATTTTTGGGGGATTGTGTTGAAACTGTAAATCAATTTGGGTAGAATTGACATGTTAATGGTATTTAGTATTCCAACCCATGAACATGGAATATCCTTCCATGTATTTAGGCCTTCTTTGATTTAGCAATGTTGTGTCATTTTCTGCATAAAAGTCTTTTACATCCTTTGTTAAAATCTTTCCTAGATATTTGAAACTTTTATCTGCTATTAATTTTTTTCTTCATTTCCCCCTCAGGTTGCTGATTATTAGTTTAAAGAAACTACTGATTTCTTTGTGTTGATCTTGTGTTCTGCCACTTTACTGACTTCACTTATTATCTCTAGTAGCTTTGTTGTAGATTTTTCAGGACTTTCTATATCTAGGATCATGTCATATGTAAATAGTGAGAGTTTTATTCTTCCTTTCTATTTTGGATAACTTATACTTCTTTTTCTTGCCTATTTGCTCTGGCAAGAATGGTTAACCCAATGTTGAATAAAAGTGGTGACAGAGTTCATCCTTCTCTTTTTCTGGATCTTAAGGGGAAAGATGTTAGCCTTTCACCATTTAGTAGGATGTTAGCTGTAGGTTTTTCATATATGCCCTCTATCATGTTGAGGACATTTTTTTCTATACCTTTCTTTCATCCTGCTTTTATCAAGAAAGGATGCTGAATTTTGCTGAATGCCTTTCCTACATCTATAGAAATGATCAAGTAATTTTTCTCTTTTGATCTGTTAATGTGTTGTATTACATTGATTGATTTTATTTTGTTGAACCATCTTTGTATATCTGGGTTAAACTACACTTGGTCATGGTGTGCATTTCATTTATTACAGTATTTTGTTGAGGATTTTTGTATCCAAGTTCATTAGAGAGATTGGTCTGTAATTTCCTTTTCATGTAGCATCTTTTATTGGCTTTGTTATTAGGGTGATGTTGGCTTCATAGAATGAACTCATTCTATAATGTCCTCTTTTTTTAACAAATCAATTTTATAAGTATATATTAATAAAGCATACAACTCATCCAAAATGTACAATCAATGGCACATGGAGTAATCACATAGTTGTGCATTCATCACTTCAATCATTATTCGAGTATTTTCATTATTTCAATAATAAAAAAAAAACAGACAAAAATCAAGAAAACTCTATACCTTTCAATCACTTTATGATTCCCCCCCTGCAAATAGCTGCTATTTCTAGTTACTCTTGCATAATTATTTATTTATTAAGCAGTTTTATTGAGATATATTCACATACCATGATCTCTCCAGTGTATAATCAATGGCTTTTAGTATGATGACAATGCTGTGCATTCATCACCACAAAATTTTTAGAACAATTTCATTACTCAAAAAAGAAAAACTCCACACACCTTAGCAGTCCTTCCCCAGCCCTACATAACCAATAATCTAATTTCATCTTTTAAAAAAATACTTTTTAAACATTTTTAAAGATACTTATATTACATAATGTTACATAAAAAATGTAGAGGATTCTCATTTGCCCCATCCCTATCCCAACCACACTTTGCCACATTACAAAATCCTTCATTAGTGTGGACCATTGGTTACAATTGATGAACACATATTGGAGCATTGCCACAAAGTGTGGATTATAGTTTACATTATAGTTTAAACTCTTTCCCTCACAATTTTCTAAGTTATGATAAGATATATAATGGCCTATATCTATCATTGCAACTTCGTTCAGGACAATTCCAATGTCCTGAAAATGCCTTCATATTATGCCTATTTTTCCCTCTCCCACCCCTCAGAAACCCCAGTGGCCACAGCCTCCATGTCAATTATAAACATTCTTTCCTTGCTAGAATCACAATGTCTATAGTAGAAAAACAGTAACTCTACTCTAGTCCATAGTTCATTCGCCAATCCTGAGGACTCTGGGATGGTGATGCCCACTTGAACTCTAATTGAGAGGCAGAAGGATGGGACTATCTTGCTTGCAGTTGTAGACTTTCTCTACTCCTTGGGATGGTTGTTGTCCATTATCATTTCCTTCTTAGTTGTCCTGGGTGAATCTAATGAACTGGTAAGTATGTGTTGCAACTCTGTTGAGATTCAGTACCTGACTGGCATATGGAAACCACAAAGATTTAAGTCTCTTGGACATAAAACTATCAATTCTAGTACTAACTATAGGTTCAAATAGAAGGGGCAGAAGAGCCATGTGTAGGGAAATCATGACTGAGTACAACTCTGTCACACTGGGCAACAGAAATTCCAAAGTAAAGTCCACTGGCAGGATGCCAAACTCCTGAGCTGCCTATAGTTTCTGCATGTCTCCAGAGCCTTCCGGAATGCCACTATTTGAGGCAATATTTACTGTGGCAGTCAATGGGATCCTGCTGAGACTTCAAAAGCCTAACCTCTCAGATGACTTCCTGCTCACTTGGAAGTCTCTTAGCCATATAAACTCATTTGTCTTTACCCTTTCCCCCTTTAGGTCAAGGTCTTTTTCCAGTTGCATTGTTAGTTGATGCTTGGTAGTATCCCTCGGTGGCAAGAGGCTCATTCCTGGAAGTCATGTCCCATACGGGCTGATGGTAATGTATTTATATGCTGCAATTGGCTTAGAGAAAGGCCACATTTGAGCAATAAGGAGGCTCCCAGGAGGCAACTTTTAGGCAAACTATAATACTATGCTAAGTTTTAATTTCAAAAGGAAAGGTTCATAAGTACTGTCATCAATATCAAGGGTCCATCAATTGTTCGTCCTCCTTCACTAGTCACTGCCCCTGTACTCAGGGGACTTGCTGTCCCACTAGAGAATGTGGCAGAACTCCCCAGGATGGGAATTGGATATTCTTTCGGTTACTGTATGGATCTCCAACCACTGTGACCATGCCCCGTGAACATTTGAACTCATTCAAAAAATCCAGTCAATACACAGGGTTTAAAGCAACTAATCAATGATAATCACACAAATTTTCTAAATCAATTCAAGAGCTGAAGGAAAACATGATGAAAGAGTTAAAGGATATTAAGACTCTGTGTGAGCATGAAAAACAATTTGAAACCCTGCAAAGAAAAGTAACAGAACTAATGGAGATGAAAGACACAATATATGAGATTAAAAATCCAGTAGAATATAAAAGCAGATTTGAATTATTGAAGGACATAATTCATTAATTGGAGGACCGAGTATCTCAACTTTAAAATACAGGAGAACAAAAGGAGAAAGGAATGGAAAAAATGGAACAGGGTCTCAAGGAACTGAATAACAATCTGAAATTCATAACCATATGTGTTATCAGTGATCCAGAAGGAGAAGAGAATGGAAAGGGGCAGAAAGAATATTTGAGGAAATGATGATTAAAAACATTCCAACCCTTTGGAAAGACATAAATATCAATATCCAAAAAGGACAATGCACCCCAAATAGGCCTACTCTGAGACACCTATTATTCAGAATGAAAAATATCAGAGATAAAGACAGGATTCAGAAAGCAACAAGAGAAAAAAAATGCATCACTCACAAGGGAATCTCAATAAAAGTAAGTGCTGATATTTAATCAGAAACCATGGAGGCAAGAAGAGAGTGGTGTGATGTATATAAGGTACTGAAAGAGAAAACAGCCAGGCTAGAATTTTTTATCCAGCAAAACTGTCCTTCAAAAATGAAACTGAGTTTAATGCCTTCACAGACAAACAAAAACTGAGAGATTATGTTACCAGAAGACCATATTTTCAAATGGAGAACTACAGGGAGTTCAAGTGGTTGAGAGCCTCTCTTCCACATGAGAAGTCCTGGGTTCTATCCCCAGTGCCTCCTAAAAACAACAACAACAACAACAACAACAAAAACCAAACAGGAAGCAAGCAAACAAACAAACAAAAACAAAAACCTCAAAGGAGCCAATGTGGCTTGGTGGTTGAGTGCCAGCTTCCCACATACAAGGTCCCAGGTTCAATCCCCAGCTCCAGTACCTCAAAAAAATGGGAAGGTTGATCTACTGCCTGAAAGGAAAATACTAGGGTGAGAGATTGGGAGAGGAATGTAGAAATAAATATTATTAATAAGTTTAACAAAGGGTAAAAAGACAAACAAAATACATGCGGAACACACTGGCAAAACTGAAGGGAGAAATAGATGTCTCTACAATAATAGTTGGGGAATAAAATACACCAGTCTCAGCATTTGATATAACATTTGGACATAGTATAAATAAGGAAACAGAGAGCTTGAGTAACATGATACATGAACTAGACCTAATAGATATTTATAGGGCATTATGCTTCAAAACAGCAGGATATACATTCTTCTCAAATACTCATGGATAATTCTCCAGGATAGACCTAATGTTAGGTCAAAAGACAGATCTCAATAAATTTAAAAAGACTGAAAATATACAAAGCACTTTCTCTGTTGATAATGAAATGAAGCTGGAAAAGGGATGGAAAAAAGGGAAAATTGACAAATATGTGGTAATTGAACTACACACACTTAAATAATCAGTGGGTCAAAGAAGAAATTGCAAGAAAAATCAGTAAATAACTCAAAATGAATGAAAATGACAACACCTATGGTATATAGCAAAGGCAGTGCATAGAAAGAAATCTGTACCCCCAATGCTTAAAAAACAAAGAGTTAAAAATGAAGACCTAACTACATACCAGGAAGAACTAGAAAAAGAACAGAAAACTAATACCAATCCAAGTCAAAGAAAAGAAATAATAAAGATCAGAGCAAAAATAATTGAAATTGAAAACATAGGAACAATAAAGAGAATTAAAAAAAAAACAAAAGTTGGTCTTTGAGAAGATCAACAAAATTGACAAACCTTAGCTAGACTAAAAAGGAAAAAAACAGAGAAGATACAAATAAATAAAAACATAAATGAGAAGGGGGGCATTACCACTGGCCATGCATAAATAAGACAGATCATAAGAAGATCTATGAATAACTGCACATCACAAACTAAGCAAGTAGCCAAAACGGACAAATTTCTAGAAACACACAAACAACCTACACTGACCCTAGAAGAAATAGAAGTCTTCAACACACCAATTATTAGTAAAGAGAATGAAACAGTAATCAAAAAGCTCCTAAAAATGAAAAGCCCAGAACCAGATAGCTTCACAAGTGAATTTTATCAATCATTCAATGATGATTTAATACCAATCTTGCTGAAGCTTTTCCAAAAAATTTAAAATGAAGGAAGGCTGCCAAACGCATTCTATGAAGCCAATGTCATCTTACTCTAAAAACCAAATAGACTACAAAAAAAGAAAATTACAGACCAATTCCTCTAATGAATATACATGTAAATATCCTCAACAAATACTTGCAATCTTAATGCAAAACCACAATAGAAGAATTATATGCCATAATCCAGTGGGTATTATCCTAGCTATGCAAGTGTGGTTCAGCACAAGAAAATCAATTAGTGTAATAAATTGCATTAATATATTGAAGAAGAAAAAAAAATCACATGATCCTTTCAATTGATGCAGAAAAGGCATTTGACAAAATACAGTATACCTTCTTGATAAAAAAACACTCTGAAAGATAGGAACAGAAGGAAACTTTCTCAACATTGTACTGTACATTTATGGAAATCCCAGAGCTTACATTGTACTTAATGGTGAAAGACTGAAAGCTTTCCCACCGGGATTGGGAACAAGACAATGATGCCCATTGTCAACACTATAATTCAATATTATGCTAGAGGTTCTACTTAGATCAAGTAGACAAGAAACTGAAATTAAAGGCACTTGAAAATCCGAAAATATTCACAACAAAGAAACTAGAACTCGTAATTGAGTTCAGAAAAGTAGTGGAAGAAAAAGATTAATATGCAAAAATAAGTAGTGTTTCTATATCCTGATGATGTGCAATCTGAGGAGGAAGTCAGGGAAAAATTTCATTTATAATGGTGGCTAAAAGAATCAAATATATAGGAATAAACTTATCCAAGGATATAAAGGACATGTATTCAGAAAACTACAACACATTGCTGAAAGGGGTGAATATCATTAAAATGTCAATTCTACCCAAAATGATTTACAAATTTAATGCAATCACAATAAATATCCTTTACAGCCTCTTCGCAGATATGGAAAGTCCAATTATAGGTATTTTTTGGAAGGATAGGGGCAGCAAATAGCCAGAAATGTCTTAAAATAACAATGAATTTGGAGAACTCTCATTTCCTGGCTTTAAATCATATTACTTAGTTACATTGGTAAAATAAATAAATAAATAAATAAATAAATAAATAAATAAATAAATAAATAAATAAATGAAAGAATCAGAAACAACGACAGGATATTGGCATAAAAAAAGACATATTGACCAATGGAACCAAAGTGAGAACTCAGAAATAGACCCTTACATTTACAAACAAGTGAGTTTTAACAAGGCTATCAAATTCACCCAAGTGGGCCAGAAAACTCTATTTAATAGTTTAGGGAAAATTAGATATTCATCTGCAAAAGAAAGAAAGAGGACTCCAGTCTCACACTTTATACAAAAATTAATTCAGTATGCATCAAGTACCTAAATATAAAGCTAGAACCTTAAAATTACTAGAATAAAATGTAGGGGGAAAGTTCAAGTTCTTGTGGTAGGTGGGGGTTTCTTATATCTTACACTCAAGACATGAGCAGTGAAAGAAAAAAATGGATAAACTGTACCTCCTCAAATTTAAACTTTTGCTCTTCAAAAGACACTGCCAAGAAAGTGAAAAGGTAGTCTACCCAATGGAAGAAAATATTTGGAAACCAAATATCCGATAAGAGTTTTGTATCCAGGTTATATAAAGGGATCATACAATACAATGATTAAAAGACAAGCAACTCTATTAAAAAAGGACTAAAGACTTCAATAGACATTTTTCCAAAGAGGGATTACAATTGTCAAAAAAGCACATGATAAAAATGCTCAGCATCACTCAAAACTACAATGAAATACTATTCCACACCTTATAGAATGGTCATCATTTTAAAAAAAGAAAACTACAAATGCTGGGGAGGATGTGCAGAAATATGAACACTCCATCATTTTTGGTGGGAATGTAGAATGGTGAAGTCTCTGTGGAAAACAGTGTGGCAGTAACTCAAGAAGCTGAATATAGAAACTTTGTATGATCCTGCAATCCCATTAATAGTAATATATTCAGAAGGACTGATAAGAAAGTCATGAAATGATATTTGCACACTGATATTCATAGCAGTATTTTTCAGAGCTGCTAATATATGGGGCCAGCTCAAGTGTCCATGAACTGATGAATGGATAAATAAAATGTGGTATATACATACAACAGGATACCTACTCTTCACCTGTAAAAAGACAAGAATTTGGGATGCATATGACAACATGGATGAACCTTGAGGACATTATGTTGAGTAAAATAAGCCAGACACAGAAGGAAAAATATTGTATGGTCTCACTAATAGGAACTAAATACAATGGGTAAGCTCATGGAGGTAAACTCTAGAGTATTGGTTAGTAGGAGATAGAAAGTGGATTGAGAATGGGAGCTAATGTATGTAGAATTTTAAATAAGGTTTATTATAAAGCATGGAAATGAATAGAGTTGATGGTAACACACTGTAGTGGATATAACTAAAACTGAATATTTATCAATGTGATCATGGCTGAAATGGGCAGTCTGTGGATGTAAATTTAATTGAAAGGACTCTAGAGAATAATGTAGGGAGTGTATAACATAGTGATTTTGGTGGTGGATGAAGATTGTGGTTAATAGTGTTACTATAAGAATGATTTTTACATAGTGTTGAGAAAGTGGAGATATGCAGCAAAATTTCAACTAATGTAATTTATGGATGATAGTTAACATTAATACTGTAATATTTTTGCAACAATGGGGGCAAAGAAAATGTTATATCAATTTTGGGAACAGCAATAAGGTGATGTAAGAGGGTATTGGATTTTTCTTTTTGAAGTAATGAAAACATTCTAAAACTGAATGAAGTGATGACAGCATAATTCTGTGATGAAAATAAAAGCCACTGAGTGTATATTTTGAATGGGTTGTACAAAGCATGGGACTGTATTCCACAATGAATCCTGTGGTGGAAGTTGCACTGTGGTTAACAGACCAAATATGAGAATATTTCTTCATGATCTCTAACAAGTATATAATAATACAGGGTGTTAATAATTGGGTACATTGGGGGAAAATACACCAAATAAAAGATATTGGCTATAGGTAGTAGTAATATTTTTATAATGCTCTTTCATAGTTTAACACAGTTGTTTCAAAACAATGAAATGTGTTGGTGGTAGGTTGTTGTATGTGAGCTCTGTATAATGATATGCATGTTTGTTTTGTAAGTTTACAGCTATTACTTTGCACTTATTGTTTATGTATGTTTGTGTATGAATGATACATTTCAATAAAAATTTTAAATGAAAACAAAAACAGGCTGACTGTTTGGGTATGGTTATGAGTTATGGATTATCAGAGCCCAAATGGAAAGGTGAGTAAGTAAAGGAAAATGTCCTTGACAGTTTTGAAAATGTTTCCTTGGATTATACTTCAGACACATTAAACAAATTTATTTTATTTTCTATAGCATAATAGTATTATTTTAAGGTTATTAATAATTTGGGGATGCTGTGGAAACTAAGGTTTTTAACCTCCAATGGATGAAAAATATAAAACAGCTCTTATGTTATAAATTACTATGTAATAAGGTTGCCAAAAGTTCTGCTATAATTAAAATTCCTGGTCTGATGAAAATGTAAATCTGTCTTTAAACAAATTAAGTTATTACTTTGACAAACTTTGTTTTAAGAATAATTATGCTTTATCTTTTTAGCATGTTGTCCTTCAACTCCTTGATTTGATTTATAAGATTTGTGTAAACAAGTCACTGGGTAACACAAAAGAAGAATTTGAAAGCTGAAATAGAAAAGTATAAGAGCTCATGGGAATAAAATGTAAAAGAGGTGAGATTAAAAATATGTTAAAAGTATACAACAACAGATTTGAAGTCATAGAAGAAAGAATCAGTGAAGTTGAAGACAGAAATGTTGAATTAAAAGGAGAAAAGAACAGTCAGAGAAAATAATATGAAAAATTGAGCAGGGCCTCAGGGAATTGCATGATAGCATAAAGAGGAAAAATATGAGTGTCATGGGAGCTACAGAAAGAGAAACGAAGAGCAAAAGTATTTTAGGAAATAATGACTGAAATTTCCCCAACACTCAAGAAAGATATGAATAATCAGGTCTAAGACCCAGATTGAACTCTAATCAGGATAAATCCAAATAAACCTACTTCAAGAAACATACTATTCAGAATTTAAAAAGTCAAACATTAAGAGAAAATTCAGAAAGCAACATGGGAGAAGGGAAACATCAAATACAAGGAACACCCAGTAAGGCTTTGTGCGGCTATGTCATCAGAAAAAATGGAGGTGATAAGGTAGTGGTATGATACAATTAAGATGTAGAAATAGGAAAACTGCCAGCCAAGTATTCTTTATCCAGAAAAAATGTCCTTAAAATATGAAGGTGAGTTTAAAATATTTACAAATAAACAGAAATTAAGACAGTATGTAAATAAGACTCCAGCTCTGCAGGAAACATTAATGGGAATTCTGCAGCCAGAAAGGGAAAGACAAGAAAGAGGGGCTTGGAAGAGAGAGCAGACATGAAGAACATCAGAAAGAGTAAACATAAGCATAAAAAGACAGAGAAAAACACATTATTATGAAACCCAAACAATAAAATGACTGAAGGAAGTAATGCCCTTAAGGTAATAACATTGAATTTTAATGGATTAAACTCCCCAATCAAAAGACACAGGCTTGCAGAATGGATAAAAAGCATGAGGTATCTGTATGCTGTCTGCAAGAGACTCACCATAGCCCCAAGGGTATAAATAGACTAAAAATGAAAGACTGGAAAAAGATATTTCACACAATCAGTAATTAAAAAAAGAGCACAATATGTCTATAGTAGAATACCAGTAAGTCCACTTTAGTCTGTGGTGTTCTACTCTAGACATATTAAGATTCTAGCAATGGAAGAAATTACAACATTGTTGTGGAGCCAGTGGCCACTGGAGGATCTGGGGGCAAGGAGAGGGAAAAAAAGTTGTAATACAGGGGCTTTTTTGGAACTTGAGAATTATCCTGAGTGACGCTGCAATGACATATATAGGCCATTTTAAATTATCACATAACATGCAGAAGTGTGTGGGAGAGAGTGTAGACTACAATGTGAACTATGGTCCATGCTTAATGGCAAAGCTGCAGGATGCATTTATGAATTGCAATGAATGTGCACACTAATGAAGGATATTCATGTGGATGGGTGTGGGAGGTGTGGGGAGTGGGGCATATGGGAATCCCTATATCTTTTGTGAAACATTTATGTAATCTAAGTATCTTTTAAAAAATAAGGATGATCTTTTCATTAAAAAATAATAAAGGAATGCTTCTAAAGAAAAAAAAAAAAAGCACAGAAGCAGCTATACTAATATTGGACAAAACAGACTTTAAATTCAAAAATGTTATAAGAAATGCAAAATGCCAGTATTTAAAAATAAAAGGGGGAATATACCATGAAGGAATAACAGTGATAAATATCTATGCACCTACCTATGGTGCCCCAAAATACATGAAGCAAAGTTGGGCAACACTGAAAGAAGAAATAGATACCTCTACAATAATTATTAGAGAATTCAACACACCTCTCACATCAACAGATAGAACAAGACAGAAGATAAACAAGGAAGCAGAAAACTTGAAAAATATGATAAACAATTTATAACTGACAGGCATAGAAAGAACATTGCACTCCAAATCAGCATTTTATTCATTCTTCTCAAGTGCTCATGGATCTTTCTCCAAGTTAGACAGCATATTGGGCAACAAACAGCTCTCAGTGAATTTAACACTATTGAAACCATACAAAGCAACTTCTCTGATCATACTGAAAAGAAGCTCAAAATTAATAATAGGAAAGGTGAGAATTCACAATTATATGGGGGCTAAGCAACACACTCCTAAACAAAGATCGGGTCAAGAAATTGCAAGATAAATTATTAGATATCTCAAGATGAATGAAAATAAGAACACAACTTATCAAACTTATGGAATGGAGTAAAAGCAGTGCAGAAAGGGAAATTTGTAGCCCTAAGTACCGATATTATTTTAAAAAGCTAAAGTCAAAGACCTCACAGAACACCCGTATAAACTCAAAAAAGAACAGCAAACTAATTCCAGAAAGGAAGAAATAACAATGATTAGAGCAGAAATAAATGAAATTGAGAACAACAATTAAAAAAAGAGAGAAAATCAAGAAAAGAAAAGCTGGCTCTTTGAGAAAATCAATAATATTGCCAAACCCTTAACTAGAGTAACAAAGAAAAAAAGAGAGAAGATTCACATAAATAAAATCAGAAGTGAAAGGGGGACTTTATGACTAAACCTACAGAAATAAAAAGGATCTTAAGGTAATATGAGAAACTATATGCCAACAAATGAGACCATCTAGATGAAATGGAAAAATTAATATAAATGAATAAACAATGTACTTTGAATCTACAAGAAATACAAGAGCTCAACACTCAATAAAATAATCACAAGTAAAGAGATTGAATTAGTCATAAAAAATTTTCCAACAAAGAAAAGTCCAGGACCAGATGGCTTCACAGGTGAATTTTACCAAAGATTTGTGAAGAATCAATACCAATCCTGTTTAAAATCTTCCAAAAAATTGAAAAGGAGGGAAAATTACCTGAAGCATTTTATGAAGCCAACATCACACTAATACCAAAGACAGATAAAGATACAACAAGAAAGGAATATTACAGACCAATCTCTCTAATGAATATAGATGCAAAATTCATGACAAAATAGTTTCCAATTGATTCCAAGAGCAAATGTAAAAAAAATTATTCATTAAAAAAAAATCTTTTTTTTTTTTTTTTTTTTTTTTTTTTAATTTCTGGTGTGCAAGAATGCTTCAACCCAAGAAAATCAGTCAACATAACACACCACAATAACAAATTGAAGGAAAAAAACATGGTCATCTTTATTGATGGAGAAAAGGCATTTGATAAAATTCACCATCTTTACTTGGTAAAAACACTGTGAAATATAGGAATGGAAGGAAAGTTCCTCATAATGATAAAAGGCATATATAAAAATACCCACAGCCAATATCCTCCTCATAAAGATGACACAAGAAAAGTCACATAAAGCCACATTAAGGTGCCACAAGAAAACTACAGACCAATCGCTCAATGAACTTAGATGCTAAAATCCTCAATGAAAAACATGCTAATTATATTCAACAACACATCCAAAGTATTATGCACCATGATCAAGTGGGTTTTATCCCTTGTATGCAAGGATATTTCAACATGAAAAATGTAATCAATGTAATAAACATTAACAGATCAAAAGAAAAAAATCACATGATCATCACTATTGATACAGAAAAAGCATTTGACAGGATACAGCATCCTTTCTTAATAAAACCACTTCAACCCAATGACCCATCCTACTCCGCTCACAGACCAGCACTGCTGAACCCAAGAGCATCACTGCACCACTGTCATGCCCATTCACTGCACAACAACACCCTTACACAGTATCATAGATTTTGCCCATGTGGGCATTGGCTCACACTGCTCAACTTCCTTTCTGTCTCTTGTAAATCTATTTTCCACACTCTAGCTCTGTGAGCCTGCTCAATTTCCTTAATTCATATGAGTGAGGTCAGCTAATATTTTTCCTTCAGTTCCTGGCTTGCTTCACTCAACATATGGTCTTCAAGATTCATCTATATTAGGAAGGATTGTGGGAACATGCCTGATAGGTTAGGCAGATAAGGCTTAACTCTCATTAAAACAACAAAGAAAAAGCCAGAGGCTGCCATGTGGACCTGCTTTGGGGCATAGCAAACCAGGACACTGCTTAACAACTCCCAGAAGAGTGAGGGTCAGAGGCATAAATAAGCCAAAACAAGAACATAGACAGATCTCTTTCACAAAAAACAGCTCAGTAGGGGCAAGTTCCTGACTGAGTGAGCTGTTTTGAGAATCCACGGAGTAGAAGGCTTCAGGGCATTGATATGGAAGGAGCTGGACAAAGAGATAAACTCCTCAAGGTGCTGCTGGCTTGATTTTTACTTGCTGTGTTTCCTCTTCTTTGATTTCCCCTTTTCTGTGTATACCAATTTTGTCTACCAATACTATTTCTTTGCCTTCCTTCATATTTCTATCTTTTGCTTTCTGTTGTTGTTCTTATGTTCCACTTCTCTTTGTTTAGTTCTCAATTTTTCTGGTTTTTATTTCTATCTCATTATCCTGTTTTCTTACTGTTATTAACATTTTTCTTTTTGTCTTCTCTTTTCTCTTTCCCTCTCTCCTCACCATTCTGGCCTTTTAATTCATTCTATTTATTTTCCTCTATTCAGTTTCCCATTTTTTTTGTTGGTACACCACTTTTTTTGTTCCTATTATTCTACACTGCTTACATGAGTTAAATATTCATTTTCCAAGGTTTTATATGGTTCTTCTTCAAATGATTACTATTAATATTACTATTATCTTTTTACTTTTCTTCTTTCAGTTTCTCTGGCCTTAATTTTTTCCTTCAAGGGGACATAGACAACAGCAAGGTAATAGACTAGGAAGAACAAAGTGTCAAAGAGAAAACTTACCACAAACACAAAAACAGCAATGAAATAAAACCCTAGAGTAAAGAGAGAAGCTAGTAGGATTGTGGTAACATGGCCAATGAGTTAGGCATATAAGGCTTAGTTTTCCTAAAAAAAAACGGAAGAAAAAGGCAGAGGCTGCCTTGGGAACCTGCTTTGGGTCACAGCAAACCAGGACACTGCTTATCAACTCCCAGAAGAGTGAGGGTCAGAGACACAAAGAAGCCAAAATAAGTAATCATGAGTTATTAAACCTGGCTGCTGGGAAGGCCCCTCCCTGAGATATGAAGTGAGGGTAAAACTCCTGGTGAATTGAATCTGAGAGTAGGACAGATGTCTACTTCCACAGGAAGGTGCTCTGAGTCAGCTAGGAGGTTACTAGTCAGAAAGGGAAGCCAGGAATAATTATGGGTTGCATACCTTGGTAACTGGAAGGGGCACACATACCTGGTCTTCAGGGTGGGCAGACTTGGTGGAGACCCTAGGCCCCTGCTCCAAACAAGAGTGTAATGGCAGATTACCTGTAAGGAAGAGGGGTTTGGGTGGGTGATGAGTGATTTCTTTTGCATCAAGCTTAGCCAGCTGGGCCACCCTTGAATATGGGAAGGGACCATGACTCAACAGGGAGTGGGGAGGGGGATTGCCTCAGGCAGGCAGTCACACCCAGCCACCTAGGTAAAGAGAGGAATTACATCAGTGAGGAGGCAGAGACAGGCAGTGATCAGCACCCCTCCAGCTGACTGCAGGGGATCTAAACAGCCCTTGGGAAAATGCGTGGATAGCCTTCTGAGAGGCTAATTAACCTAAGGAGGCAGAATAGCTCAGTGGAAGAATGCCTGCCAGCATCCCTGAGGTCCCTGGTTTGATTCCTGGCTATTCCTTGAGAAGTGAATCACCAGGTTATCAGGCATCCAGCTGAAACTTTATGACAGGGAACATGTAAACATATTCTTTGTACTAGCTTTTTCCTCTTTTTTTTTTTTCCAAAAAAAAAAAAGGCCCTTTTTCTTTTATTTCTCTTACTTTACTCACTAAAACCCAGTTCAAAACCTGCAGAGGACAGGCTGCTGGGTGAGTGACTGAGGAACACCAGCAGCCTGAGAAGATCCTTAGGGGTCTAAGAGAGAAGGCTGTTTTTCCGTGTTTATCTTTTTTCTTCTGTATCCTTTTTTTAAAAAACTAGTTGCTGCTGTCTTGTTTCTTTCTTGTTTTGTATCCCCTTTCTTGTTTCTCTGCTTTTTTATTTTTCCCTTTTTGTTACTGATCTATTCTACCTATGCTCTTTCTTTTCACTCCATCTTTATGTCTTTTGTTTTCAGTTATTCTTTCATTCCACCTCTTTTATTTGGTCTCCAGTTTTTCTTGTTTATATTTCTCCTTCTCTCCTTTTTTCTCTGCTTACATTCTCTTTTTTTACTATTTTTTTCTCTTTTCTCTTTTCTTTTCCCCCTCTTCTTGCCATTCCAGTCTTTTCATTCATTCTATATATTATTTCCTCTCTTCTGTTTCTTGTTTCATTGTTTCTTTTCCACTTTCTTAATCTTATTCCTCCCTGCTTCTTACTCTTGTTAATTTTTGGATTTTCTAGGTCTTATACGGTTGTTCTCCTAACTTTCACTATTATCATTACTATTATTCTTTTTGTATTCCTATTTAATTCTTTTTCTCTGTGCCTAATTTTATTGTTGCAAAGGAACTTTGATCTCTCTCACAAAAAATGGCTGAGTAGGGGCAAGATTCTAACTGAGTCAGCTGTTTGGGGAATCCACAGAGTAGGAGGCTTCAGGGCATCAATCTGCAGGGAGCTGGATGAAAAGGTAAATTGCTCAAGGTGGTGTTGGCTTGATTCTTGGTTGCTGTGTTTCCTCGTCCTTGATTTTCCCTTTTCTGTGTATACTGATTTTGACTACCAATGCTATCTCTGTTCTTTCCTTCATGTTTCTATCTTCTGCTTTCTGGTGTTGTTCTTATATTACACCTTTCTTTGTTCAGTCCTCAATTTTTCTGGTTTTTATTCCTACCTTGTCTACTCTGTTTTCTTTCTTTTAATAAGTTTTTTCTTTTTGTCTTTTCTCTTTCCCTCTCTCCTCTTCATTCTGGCTTTTTAATTCATTCTATATATTTTTCTCTATTCAGTTTCCCATTTCATTGTTGGCACTCCTTTTTTTTTTTTTTTTTGTCATCTATTACTCTTCAATGCTTGCATGAGTTAAATATTCATATTCCAAAGTCTTATATGGTTCATCTTCTAATGATTATTATCATTATTACTATTAGCTTTCTATTTTCTTACCTCTTTCACTTTCTCTGTCACTATTTTTTTCTTCTAGGCAACACAGACAACAGCAAGGAAATAGACTAGGAGAACAAAGTGTCAAAGAGACAACTTAACACACACACAAAGCAATTAAATAAAATCATAAAGTAAAGAGAGAAGGTAATCAATGGTATAACCATCAAGATAAAATGACCAGACAGCAAAAAAAAATTACAAACCATATTAATAAAGAGGAAGACACAGCATAATACAATGAACAAATTAAAGGAAGAGATGAAGAACATTGAACAATTAATCAGAGCTGTCCAAACAAATATCATGGACCAACTTAATGAAGTGAAGGAGAGATTAAGAGTATTATGAAGAAACTGGGAAACATACTGAAGAAATTGTAAATATACATAAAAGGTTAAGGATATGATGGTAATGAATGGCATAATCGAAGAATAAAAAAACAATGAAAGCATATAACAGCAGATTTGAACAAGAAGAGGAAATAATTAGTGATATGGAAGACAGTACATCTGAAATCAAACAGATAGTAGAAGAGATAGATAAAAAAGATAGAAAAAATCCAGCAGGGACTTAGGAATTTCAATGACAACACAAACATATGTTCTACAGGCATCCCAGAGAGAGAAGAGAAAGGAAATGGGACACAAGGAGTGTTGGAGGAAATAATGGCAGAAAACTTCTAATCTTATTGAAGGAGATGGATATACATGTCCAGAAAGTGCAGCACAGCTGAAACGCTATAAATCCCAACAGGCCTACTCCAAGATATTTACTTGTCAAACTGTTCAATGTTGAAGACAAATAGAAAATACTGAAAACAACAAGAGAATAGAGAACCATCACAAACAAGGGAAGCTCAATAAGATTAAGTGCTAACTTCTCATCTGAAACCATGGAGGCAAGAAGGCAGTGGTATGACATAGTTAAGGTATTAAAAGAAAAAACTTCCAGCCAAGAATTCTCTATCTAGCAAAGCTGTCATTCAAAAATGATGGAGAGTTCAAAATATTCACAGATAAACAGAAATTAAGAGAGAAAGCCATTAAGAAATCTGTCCCTCAAGAAATACTAAAGGGAGTTGTACAGGTTGAAAGGAAAAAAAAAAAACAGGAGAGAAAGAGCTGGAAGAGAATGTAAGAACAACAAAAAAGACAAAAAGAACATATGACAAACATAAACCCAAATAACATGGCTACTCTATGTAATTCCTTGAGAGTAATAGCACTGAATGTTAATGGATTATACTCACCAGTCAAGAGACACAGACTGGAAGAATGGAAAAGGAACTATGACCTTTCTATATGTTGTCTAGAAGAAACTCACCTTGGACCCAGGAATTCAAGGAGGCTGAAAGTGAATGGTTGGAAAACAAACTTACAAGCAAACAATAACCAAAAAAAGGTTGGAGTAGCTATATTAATATTGGACAAAATAGACTTTAAATTCAAACTATTGTAAGAGACAAAGACTGTCACTAGATAGTAGTAAATGGGGCAATATTTCAAGAAGTAAGAATAATCGTAAACATTTATGCTTCTAACAGGGGCACCTCAAAATACATGAGGCAAACACTGGAAAAACTAAGTAGAGAAATAGATGCCTCTATAATTATAGTGGGGGACATTAATACACCATTATCACCACTAGACAGAACATCTCAACAGAGAATCAATAAGAAACAAAGCCTTCGAATAATACATTAGAGGATCTGGATCTAATGCACATAAACAGAAGACTACACCCAAATACATCAGGACATACATTCTTCTTGAGTGCACATGGATCATACTTGGAGATAGACCATATGCTGGCCACAGAAAAATACTCAATGAATTCAGAAAGATTGAGATTATGTAATGTAATTTCTCTGACCACAATGGAATGAAGTTGGAAATCAGTAAGGGCCAGAGAACCAGATCAGGCACAAACATATAAAAGTTAAACAACACACTCTTAGAAAAACATTGGGTTAAGGAGGAAATCTCAAAAGCAACCAGTAATGTATTAGTCAGTCTAAGGGGTGCTGATGCAAAATGCCAGGAATCGGTTGGTTTTTATATAGGGGATTTATTTGGAATAGAAGTTTATAGTTACCACACTGTAAAGCATAAGTTACTTCCCTCGCCAAAGTCTATGGCCACATGTTGGAGCAAGATGGCTGCAATGTCTGTCAGGGTTCAGGATTCTTGCGTTCCTCTCTTCCAGAAGCTCAGTTTCTCTCTGGACTCAGCTCCTCTGTTTCCTCCACAAGGCCAGGTATAGACAATGAGGCTTTCTAGGCTTTGCCTCTCTCCAGAAGGCCAGCTGTGAACTGTCAGGCAAATGGCTTATCTCTTTTTATGGGGCCTTTTCTCCTACCTCACTATCAAGCTCCTCTGTGTGCTTACTTCCTTGGGATCCAGCATTAAAGCTCAGCATCAGAACTCCAACTCAAAACTCCAGCTAACTCCTTTGAGCTGCCATGTAGTTTTATCTCTGAGTCCCTGCCCACCATGGGGAGGGGACTGAGCATCCTACTGATGTGGCCCAACCAAAACCCTAATCATAACTACAACCAGAGGAACAGAGCAGTTTACAAAATGTAATCCATATCTATTTTTGGAATTCATAACTATATCAAACTACCACAAGGAACTACCTTGAAACAAATGAAAATTACAAGACCACATGTCAAAACCTATGGGATGCAACAAAAGCTGTACTGAGAGGGAAATCATAGCCATAAATGTATATATCAAAAAGAAAAAAGAGCTAACAATGAAGGCCTAACTGCATACCTGGAGGAATTAGAAAAACAACAACAAACTAACCCCAGTGAAGTAGAAAGAAGGAAATAACAAAGGTTAGAGCAGAACTAAATGAAACAGAAAATAAGAAAGCATTAGCAAAAAATGAACAAAACCAAAAGCTGATTCTTCAAGATCAGTAAAATTGACAATCCCTTACCTAGACTAACAGAAAAAAAGAGAGAAGATGCAAATACAGAAAATAAGATGTGAGGAAGTGGATATCCCTATCGACCCCACAGAAATAAAGAGTATCATAAGAGGCTACTTTGAAAAATTATATGCCAAAAGACGGATAATTTAGTGTAAATGGGCAAATTCCTAGAAACTTATAAGCAACCTACATTGATGAAAGAAGAAATTGATGAACTCAACCGACCAAATACAAGATAAGAGACAGAAACAGTCATCAAAAACCTCTCAACTAAGAGCTCAGGACCAGATGGATTCACAGGTGAGTTGTTAGACCAAACATTCCAGAAATAACTAACACCAATACTGCTTAAACTCTTCCAAAAAGTAGAAGTCGAGGAAACATTGCCTAACTCATTCTATGATGCCAACATTACACTAATACCAAAGCCAAATATGCCACAAGAAAGGAAAATTACAGACCAATCTTTATAATGAACATACATACTAAAATCCTCAACAAAATAGTTGCTAATCTCATTCAACAACACATCAAATGAATTATACATGATGACCAAATGGGTTTCATCCTGGGTATGCAAGGATGGTTCAACATAAGAATATCAATCAATGTAATACACGACATAAACAGATTGAAAGAAAACAGTCACATGATCATCGCTATAGATGCAGAAAAAGCATTTGACAAAATACAGCACACTTTCCTGATAAAAACACTACAAAAAAAAAAAAGAAATAGTAGGAATTTTTCTGAACATTATAAAGGGTATATATGAGAAACACACAGCTAACATGATATATAATGTTGAAATCCTAAAAGCTTTCCCTCTAAGATTGGAAACAAGACAAGGATGCCCATTATCAATGTCCCTATTTAACATTGTCTTAGAAGTACTTGTTCAAGCAGTGAGGTAAGAAAAAGGTATAAAATGCATCCAAATTGGAAAGGAAGAAGTAAATTTTCACTATTTGCAGAACATAATCCTATACAAAAAAAGCAATGAGAAATCTACAACAATGCTTCTATAACTTATATATAAGTCCAGTAATGTCACAGGCTATACGATCAATGCTTAAAAGTCAGTAGCATTTCTGTACACCAATAACGAGCAATATGAGGAAGGAATCAAGAAAAATATACCATTTACAATAGTAATTAAAAGAATCAAATGCCTAGGAATAAATTTAACTAAAGATGTAAATGACTTATACACAGAAAACTACACAACACTGTTAAAGGAGATCAAAGAAGACTTAAATAAATGGAAGAATATTCCCTGTTCATGGATAAGAAGTCTAAACATGTTTAACCACTCAAAATAATCTACAAATTTACTGCAATCCCAATAAAAATCAATACAGCATTTTTCACTGAACTAGAAATACTAACTATGAAATTTATTTGGAAGGGTAAGAGGCCCTGAATAACCAAAGACATATTGTAAAAACAAAAATGAAATTGGAGGAATCATACTATGTAACTTTTAAACATACTACAAAGCTACAGTCTTTAAAACTGCATGGTATTGGCACAAGGACAGACATACTGAACAATGGAACTGAATTGAGGGTTCTGATATAGATCCTTGCATATACAGTCATCTGATATTCAACAATCCCAGCAAGCCTGCTCAACTGGGAGAGAATGGCCTTTTCAAAAAATGGTGCTTAGAGAACTGAATATCCATAACCAAAACAATGAGAGAGGACCACCATCTCACATTGTATATAAAAATCAACTCAAGGTGGATCAAATATCTAAATATAAGAGTCAAGACCATAAAGACCTTGGAAGATAATATAGGGAAGCATCTACAGGACCTTGTAAATGGAAACAGTTTCATGAACTTCACACCCAAAGCATGAGCAGTGAAAGAAAAAAATAGATAAATGGCATCTCCTCAAAATTAAAAACTTTTGCACCTTAAAGAAGCTTATCAAGAAAGAAAAAGGCAGCCTACTCAAAGGTAGAAAATATTTGGCAGCCATATATCTGACAGGAGCCTACTATCGAGCACATATAAAAAATCCTTCACCTCAAAATAAAAAGACAAACAATCCATTTAAAAAATGAGCAAGCGACTTGAAAAGACACTTCTCCAAGGAAGAAATACAAATGACTAAAAAGCACATGAAAAGATGCTCAGTATCACTAGCTATTAGGGTAATGCAAATCAAAACTACAATGAGATACCATCTTGCACCCATTAGACTGGTGGCCATTATAAAAAAACAGAGAACTACAAGTGTTGGAGAAGATGTGGAAGAATGGGATCCCTCATCCATTGCTGGTGGGAATGTAGAATGGTCCAGCCATTGTGGCGGACAGTTTGGTGGTTCCTCAAAAAACTAGAACTGCCATATGATCCATGAATTCCACTGCTGTGTACAGTCCCAGAAGAATTGAAAGCAAAGACATGAAGAGATATATGCACACCAATGTTCATAGCAACATTATTCTCTATTGCCAAAAGTGGAAACAACCCAAATGCCCATCAAGAGATGAATGGATAAACAAAATATGATACATACATACAATGGAATATTACTCCGCTGTAAGAAGGAATACAGTGCTAACACATGGGATAACATGGATGAATCTTGAGGACCTTATGTGAAAGAAGCAGGCCAGGCATTGAAGGATGAATATTGCATGACCTCACCAATATGAATTAAGCAAATTGAGCAGACTCAGAGAGCTATTGTCTGGAAGATAGGTTTACAGGAAATAGAAAGGGAGAAGAAGGTTGTGAGCCAACACTCATATGGACTTAATCTATGATAAGGTGGAAGTGTGTATCTGTGCACTGAAGGGATATGGCAGGAGAGTAGTGATATTATTGGGTTGGATGGTACAGGTGTCACAGGTGGCTAAATTGGGAAGGGTGGGTTGAAAGGTCCAGGTAACTGGTGGGAGGGTTGGGAGAGGGACTAAATGAACACTGGAGAATGAAGTTTATATGGTTGAAAGTACAAAATTGGGAACACTCTGATGGCAATATGACAAGGAAGGGATACTGGCTTAGGGTGTTGGATGAGGGAATTTGGGACAGGAACATCTGGGGCAGGCTTGTAGGGAGTGTATGAGTGATCATTTTGTCATAATGTGTTTTATCAGTGGGTGGAGACCCACAAAATAAGTGGAAAGGTGTTGGTCTCCCATCCTGGGGAGGACTGTTATGTTCACAAACAGAGGGGCAGGAGGCTTTCAAGAGCATGGAAGGTTCCTAATAGGGGAGGACAAACCAGTGTGTCAAGACCTCAGTGTTGTTGCAAGTAACTATGAATCTTGTCATCCAAGGAGTGAATCCAGGGGGTCACCATGTGCCCAGAGGGGAGGGGGAGGGAGGAATAGAATAGATGGAACAGGGGGTATTTAGTGGGCAATGGAAGAGTTCTGCATGATCTTGCAATGATGGACACAGGCCATGTTAAATATTATCAAAATTTATAAAAGTGTACAGTCTAAAATGTAAAACATAGGGTAAACCATTGACCATGGTTAGTAGCTATATTTCACTATTTTTATATCAGTTGTAACAAAGGTACCATCCAGATATAAAAAGGTCTTAATACGGGAAGGGGGAAAAGGGGATGGATGTTTGGTATATGGGAGTCCCCTGAATTCTGTATGGGGCTTTACTGTGACCCAGATCTCCTCAGAAAATAAAATGAAAAAAAGTAAGACACTGGGAAATAAATGGAAGAAAATGTCACTGTACACACAGGACACTAGATATAACAGTGATGAAAGACAAAATGTCAAAAAAATTAATATTTTCATTATTTTTTAATATCCTAATCTTTTAATTTAATTTAATTTTTATTTTTATGTATTTTATTTCTTATATTTAAACATATCATTATTATATCATTTTCCTATTAATTATATTTGGATATTTTACTGGCTTCATTTTTGAAGAAGCTTTGCATCACAGAAGGGTTTCAATGGGGGCAGGGGAGGATCATTGGTGTAAGGTGTCAGTAATGGGGGATACATGGGAAGAAGTTCACCTGGTCATACATATAAGTTATTTAAATATGTTCAGATGTTCACAGGACATTGTTACAGTGGGTGGAGACTCACACAATTACTGAGAGAATATTGAATACCCATCCAGGAGAGCTCTGCCACATTTTCTAATGGAGTAGCAACAATCCCCCAAGTGCAGGGACAATGACTGGTGAAGGAGGATGATCCATTGATGGGCCCTCAGTATTGATGACTATGCTTATGTGCCTTTGCTTTTGAAATTGAAACTTAGCCTAGTATTATAAGGTGCCTAAGAGTTGCCTCCTGATAGCCTCCTTGTTGCTCAAATGTGGCCTCTCTCTAAGCCAAACTTAGCATATAAATGCATTACCTTCCCCCTAGCGTGGGACATGACTCCCAGAAATGAGCCTTCCTGGCACTGAGGGATTACTACCAAGCACCAAAGAGCAATGCAACTGGAAAAAGACCTTGAATAAAAGGGGAGGAAATGTAAGGACAAATGTGTTTACATGGCTAAGAGCCTTCAAAGTGAGTCGGGAGATCATCCCAGAGGTAATGTTTATGCATATCTCAGTAGGATATCACAGACTGCAAAAGTGGATACTACCTTAAATAGTGGGACTCCTGAGGGCCCTGGAGAAACCGAGGTCCTATGGTCAGGGCATATAGCTTCAGAGTTTGGTGCCTTGAAAATGGGCCCTACTTTAGAGTTTGTGCTCCTGAGAGTGACAGAGATGGGCTTAATTATAGCTCCACTATATATGGCTTATATGCCCCTTCTATTTAAACCAATTCTTGGTCCTGAATTTTGTTGCTGTCTGTCCAAGAGACTGGAATCTTTGGGCTGTCCATGTGCCAGCTGGGCCTGGAGCCTCAGCAGAGTTGCCACACCTACTCTCCAGTCCATTGGACTCATCCAGGACAACTAATAAGAAGGTGAGGATTGACAATCACCATACTAAGAAAACAAGAGAGCCTACAACAGCTTGCAAGAGAGTCTCATCCATCAGCTGTATGGGATTCAAGCTCCCTCTCAGTTAGAGGTGGAGTGGACATCACCAGCCCAGAATCTTCAGGATTGGGGAATGAACTATGGACTAGAGTGGGCTTACTGGTATTCTATTGTGGACATATTGTGATTCTAGCAATGGAAGAAATTACAACATTGATGCTGAAGTAGTGGCCACTGGAGGCTCTGTGGACAGGGAAAGGGAAAAACAATTGTGATACAGGGGCTTTTTCAGGATTGGGAATCATTGCGAATGAAATTGCAGCAACAGATATAAGCCATTTTATATTATCCCATGAAATGCAAGACTGTGTGGGAGAGAGTGTGGACTATAGGGTGAACTGTGGTCCATGTTCAGTGGCAATGCTCTGGGATGTGATTATCAATTACTATGAATGTGCCACACTGATGAAGGATGTTGTTTATGTGGGAGGGTGTGGAGGGTGTGGGGATTGGGGCATATGGGAATCCTTATATTTTTTGTGTAACATTTATGTAATCTAAGTTTTTTAAAAAAATATATATATATATATATAAAAAGCATCTGACATATAGACCTTATATAGTAAATCTTAGTTCACTGAATGGATGAATTAAATATAGACATTTATTCTGTGAATCTGTGCATGAAATTATATGTCCAATAAGAAAAAAAGGAGGAGCCAGAGCCGCACGGAACGGCTGCGGCAGTGCGCGGAGCCGGACGGGGCATTATGAACGAAGAGGAGCAGTTTGTAAACATTGATTTGAATGATGACAACATTTGCAGTGTTTGTAAACTGGGAACAGACAAGGAAACGCTCTCCTTCTGCCACAGCTGTTTTGAGCTAAATATTGAGGGTTGAATTTACTACTATATGAAAAAATAATGTGTAATGCATTCTTCTAAAAGATGAAATTATTTTGATTAAGTTTCAGAGTTCCAAAATCCAGTCTCTTGCACACCAGATCATTAAGGGGCCATAAAGACTGCTTTGAAAAATATCATTTGATTGCAAACCAGGATTGTTCTCGACCTAAGCTTTAAAAAAAGCACATATAAAGAAGTTAAAACCATTTTGAGTAAAATAATAAACTGGATTGTACAATATGCACAAAATAAGGATCTGGATTCAGATTCTGAATGTTCTAAAAATCCCCAGCATCACCTGTTGAATTTCAGGCATAAGCCAGATAAAAAGTTATTACCACAGTTCGACTCCCAAGTACCAAAATACTCTGTAAAATGGATAGATGGAAGTACAGGTAGCATCTCAAACTATACACAAAGAATTTTAGAGAAGAGGGAAAATACAGACTTTGGGCTTTCTGTGTTAGAAGATGGTGGTGCCACTTTACGCCATTATAGTGTGTTGTGGCCTCAGAATCACAACCAGGCACAGGAAAAAAAAGATGATTTCTAATCCACAGGCCAATGCCCAGGCTCAGCACCCACATTACAGCAGAGAGGAATTGAATTCGATGACTCTTGGTGAGGTAGAGCAACTGAATGCAAAGCTCCAACAGCAAATCCAGGAAGGTTTTGAAGAATTAACACACCAAGTACAAGAGAAAGATTCTTTGGCCTCAGAGCTCCATGTCCGCCACATTGCCATCGAACAGCTTCTGAAGAACTATTCTAAGTTACCATGTCTACAAGTGGGGCGAACAGGAATGAAGTCACACCTACCCATAAACAACTGAACTAAACTTGAATTTTCTTCATATATCCTACCAATTATTGATTTGCCAGGCATGCAAACTTTAAAGAAGTATGAAGAAAGTTATGGTCCGTTCTTTTATGGTCATTAAATTTGCAGTGCTGAAGGCAATATTTAACACCTTGCCAAACAAAGCAGGTCATTATACTCTAGTCTTCTAGGGTTAATCATCTTAGTTGATTTTGGGAATCTTTTCCCCATAATTACTAAATGCCCCTTTTTAACACCGCCTGTGACTACTTAAATATGCTGTTACAATGTGATTTTATTAATCATATTTTAATATAATTCACTTGTCAGAACAGAAATTTAAACTCAGAATAGTCTGATCGACTAAAGATAATTTTAAGAGGGAAGTGGAATTCATGATAATTCACCTCTTATTTACTATAAGCAATATTTTAATATGAAAATTTTATATTTAAAAATGCTATTTTAGGTACCTTCCCATTCTCTTTATAAATGTGTATTTGTATATCTCCGTATATGCTATTTGCACGTTTGCGAATATGTTCACCCATATTTCAGATCACTGAATTTTATTCTCTTAATACAGTGTTTTTTTTACAACTATTACCTTATTTTCCAAAGATAAATGTATTTTGGAGTAGAAATCTATCTAGTTGAATTATTTTAACTTCTAATAACACTTATTAGAAAGAGGAATTAACAGCTTTTTAAAGCAAGTGTCCAAGTAAATGAAATACATTATTTTTTTCCTAACAGAAGCTGTTTTGAATTAGTTCAAGAAGAAAATGCTAGTGCAGCTTTTGTATGTAGACTTGTCTCCTTATAAGTAAAAGCCTCTTCTACTTCATAATTACTTTCATTCTACTTGCATTGATGTGTTAGAATTTGGACAGTTATGTCAAGCCTCACTTCCAAGTCAAATGTAATATCTAACTCTCTTCAAATTGAGTGTGTTAGGAAATTGTCCTGTCTTTGAGAAAAATTAAAATTATTAAGTGTGCCACTTTGGATAGAAGTTCAAGAATCTTTAAACTGTCCAAATTCTCTATCAATATCATTGAAATTAGTGTCCAGAAGAAAGCTTTGTGGGATGTTTTCCTGAACTTTAAAAAGTTCAGAAAGCAAGAAGATTGCTTGACACAGGAAAAACTAATTCAAAAGAATAAGCCCATATTTTAAAAGGATATTCTTTTTAAGTTGCCTGTGATGTTTCCAAAGAGTTTTTTTGTTTGTTTGTTTTTCAATTTAGATGATACAGTTTAATAAGTTTGATGATATTTACCATGTCCTGTGTCCATTACTGTAAGGTAATGAAAAACCTTCCCCACGACCACTAAACACCCCATTACATCTTGACTGTCCCCTTCCCCCCAGCCCCCCAGGGCCCATGATACCCCCCTATCCCAACCTATGGAATGTCAAGATTCACAGTTACATGCCCTCGGAATTTAACTACGTTGTCTCAAACAGCTAGATAAGTATTTTAATAGTGTTGTTTTATAGTAAAAGCTATAACCAGTATAAAATTAAAATGAGCTCCAAATTCTGTTTTCACCTGGTGCTTAGAATGTATTTATGAGGGAGATTCGTTGCTGGAAAGTATCTATAGAAAAGCTCGTTAATTTGGCAGCTTCATGCATACAGCTATATGGTTTCTGCCTGCCCTGGCTTGGGTCAGATTTTAGTCTTGAACACAAGCAGAATTTGACTATGCAGAGAAATGCTTCAATCTGGTAACAAAAAACTTTTTGTAATGCTAACTTGTTAAACTTACCTGAAGATATTAATTGGAATCCCATTGATTGTGTGTTGTTTTTGTTTTTGTTTTCTTTTAAAGTATAACATAACTGCTTTTCTGGTTGGAGATTTTGAAGGATGCTTTCAATTTCTCCCAGTTATTTGGACCATCTAAAATTTAAGGTTCAGAAGTGGGGCTATATTGCCTTAATTTTAATGAGCTTTAAATTTAATGTGTGCAATATCAAATTTTCTGCAGATTTACAAGTTGATAAAGCATTTTATGATTATGCCAGTATCTTAATAATTAGTTGTTAGGTCACATTTTGAAATTTGACTTTACTCTTTTGGCATAATTTGTTAAGATTGTTACCAGCCCGTGTGTTTGCACATATTTAGGGTTCTATTTAGATGACTTAGGGACAGTCTTAAAAGTTTGGGATGGGTTGCATATTTCCAGAATATGAGCCATATGGTGTAGTCCTGAATACAAGTTAATCCAAAGAAAGTGTGTGCTTATCTTTTAAAGACTTATTTCTTTAAAGAGTTTCTGGCTAATACGCAGTTTTACAAATGAGTTTGGAACAATTTGTTGGGATTGTGCATGTACTAAAGTCTTAATTGGGGGGCTGCTTAAACTCTTCAAAGGAAAGGCGCTCTTTGAAAAAGTCTGCTGTGCTGGTACTCGTAGCACCTTATTCGGATGAATAGTCTGGTGAAATTTTTCTTGAAGTGTTTTGCACAGCAGTTTATCCAAATATTTGGTAAATTTATATATTCCTATGTTGTTAGTTTTCTTCCCTGAATATGCAATTATTATATATGCAAATAAAATGATAAGGATCAGAGTTGAGTTCTAACTTGAGAATACAAAATACCGCAAATATTAGTTTCCATAATTAGCTATTCTGTTCAGTTGTTAGTACTTTTTGATGAAGTTTAGGGGGAAAAAAATCTCCTTATCTATAGCTTCAGTTCTTAAAATGTCAAAAGACAGTCAGTCAGCCATTACCAACATATTCAGTGCTTATGTGACTAAGGCCAGTGAAATATAAGACCAATGTTAATTTTTTCAAATTAGATTTCAGAATTTGAATTGAGTTGAAAAGATGACTTAGAAGTCAAAAGTGATTTTGACCTTGAGTTTCTCTTTAAAGATTAAAGAGCTAAAAATTGATTGTTTTTACTTTGAAATTATCATCCTTTGATCCTGGTATTTAATATCTAAATTTAGTCTTTTTTAAAAAGGCACGAACTTAAGACATGGTAATCAATAATCAATGATTCAGGCAGCAGAGTGTTTTGTTCTATTATATAGTTTCTTATGCACAGTGTTGGAACAAAGAAATGTTCTTAGTTTTTCAAATTACATGTTCATTTCACCACCAAGTGCCCATTTTTATATACATTTAAGGATTATTTTTAAAATATCAAGTTCATGTCGAAATAAAATTATTTCATTGTTGGCATCTTAACAGATGTGTTAACATTTCTTGGTTTTTCATTTTACCATATATGTTGTCACTGAAAATGGTTTAAAAGTGCTTTCATATTTTGTTTCTATATTCTTTATCTTGGTGTTTACACTGTTGAGGATTGTTAGCCAATTTTTGCTAGTTTTCTTTTTCTTAAGTAATTTGTTTGGCTCTTTCTGTGTTAATGTTTACCAGTTTTGATTTTTGTTTTTTGTTGTTGCTGTTTTTTTTTTTTTGGAAGAAATATGCTTTTGTTATTACTGTTGTAAGATGTAACACAAAATGTATATATTGTAGACTTAATTAGGCCTTTTCAAAGAATAAATTATGTGCCTTTTGTTAGAAGGTTCAGGTTAGTGACAAGAAACTAGATTACATGTACATGAAAACTTAAAAGGTAAAAATGTAAAGTTCTTGTAGTGTTTCTTTTTCTAACTTATGCCAGTTAGTTCACTGAGAGATGTTATTTTATGCTACAGTAAGATATTTGAATATTTTAAGTACTTATTAATTTAATACTCTACAAATAAAAAAAAAAAGTTTCCTCCAGGTTATCCCACGTGCATTCTTTCTTACAGCTGAGTAATATTCCATTGTATGCATATACCACAATTTGCTTGTCCATTTATCTGTTGATGGACATTTGGGTTGCATCCAATTTTTGGCAATAGTGAATATGTAGTTATGAACATTGGTGTCCATATATATGTTCGTGTCCCCGCTTTCCATTCCTCTAGATATATACCCAGCAGTAGGATTGATAGATCATATGGCATTTCTATATTTAGCCTCCTGAGGAACCACCAAACTGTCTTTTACAACGACTACACCATTCTACAATCCCACCAGCAGTGGATGAGTGTCCGCTTTCCGCCACATTCTCTCCAACACTTGGAGTTCCCTTTTTTTTTTGATAGCTACCAGTCTAATGGTTGTAAGATGATATCTCATTGTAGTTTTGACTTGCATTTCCCTAATAGCTAGTGGTGTTGAGTATCTTTTCATGTGTTCTTTGTATTTCTTCTTTGGAGAAGTGCCTATTCAAATTACTTGCCCATTTTTAAAATGGGTTGTTTGTCTTTTTATTTTTGAGACGTAAGATTTCTTTATATATGCTGGATATTAGGCCCGTCAGATAAATGGTTCCAAAATACGTTCCCCCATTAAGTAGGCTGCCTTTTCACTTTCTTGATTAAAGCCTTTGAAGTGTAAAAGTTTTTAATTTTGAGGAGACCCCATTTATCTATTTTTTTCTCTTTATGCTCATGCTTTTGATATAATGTTTATGAAATTATTTCCTACTATAAGATCTTGTAGATGCTTTGCCACATTATCTTCCAGGAGATTTGTGGTCATGGTTCTTATATTTAGACCTTTGAGCCTTCCTGAGTTAAGTTTTATATGAGGAAAGAGATTGTGATACCTTCCTATTCTTTTGAATATGGATATCCAGTTCCCCAAGCACCATTTGCTGAAGAGACGATTCTCTCACTTGAGTGGGCTTGATGGCCTTGTGGAATATCTGTTGACCTTATATGTTAGGATCTATATCAGAACTATTAGTTCTGTTCCTTTGGTCAATATGTCTATCCTTGTGCCAGTGTCATGCAGTTTTGACCACTGTAGCTTTGTAGTATGTTTTAAAGTCAGGCAGCATGAGTCTCCAATTTTGTTTTTCTTTTTCAATATATTTTTGGATATTTGGTAACCCTTGTCATTCCAAATAAATTTGAAAATTGGCTTTTCCAATTCAGTAAAAGTATTGTAATTTTATTTGGATTGCATTAAATCTGTAAATAGGTTTGGGTAGGATAGACATCTTAATGATATTTGATCTTCCTATCTTATGAACTTATTCTTCTGAAATTGAAACATAGCCCACTATTATATGTTGCCTAAGAGTTAGCTTCTTGTTGCTCAAATGTGGCCTCTCTTTAAACCAAACTCAGCATATAAATGCACTACCTTCCCTCCAGTGTGGGATATGACTCCTGAAGACGAGCTTCCCTGGCACTGAAGGATTATTATCAAGCACCAACTAGCAATGTACCTGGAAAAAGACCTTGACCCTAAGGGGGAAATGGTAAATACAAATGAGTTTTTATGGCTAAGCAATTTCAGAGTGAGTCAGGAGGTCATTCCAGAGTTTACATGTATGCTTATCTCAGCAGGATCTCATTGACTGTCACAATAAATAGTGCCTCAAATACTGGGATTCTTGAAGGCTTTAGAGATATCCAGACACTATAGGCAGGACAGACAGATCAGGAGTTTGGGACCTTACAAGTGGGCACTACCATGGAATTTATGCTCCTCAGTGTGACAGAGTTGGACTCATTTGTGGTTTCCCTACACATGGCTCTTCTGTCCTTTCTATCTGAACCTATAGTTACTGCTATTCTTGATAGGTGTATCTCCAAGAGACTTAAATCTTTTGTCCACCCATGTGCCATCTGTTTCCTGATTCTCAGTAGAGTTGCAACACCTACTCTCCAGTTCACTGGACTCCCTCAGGACAACTAACAAGGTGATGATGATGGACAATGCCCATCCCAAGGAATAGAGAGAATCTGTAACTGCAAACAAGATAGTTCCTCCAATCTGCCCCATGGGATCTGAGCCCCCTCTCAATTGGAGGCAGAGTGGGCATCACTATCCCCAAATTCTCAAGATTGGGAAATAAAAAATGAACTACAATAGACTTACTATTTTTCTAGTATAGATTTACTGTTATTCTAGCAATGGGGTAATTTTTATCATTGATGTAGAAGTAGTGGCTACTTCTACATTGATGTAGAAGTAGTAGAAAACCTACCAGAGGTTTTCTGAGGGGGGCCTAGAGGAAATATAGGTGTTATATGGGGGCATTTTGGGAATATTGGAATTTTCCTGCATGACGTTGCAATGACAGATACAGGCCATTGTATATTGTGTCACAACTTATAAAATTGTGTGAGGCAGAGTATAAATTATAATGCAAACTATAAGCCATGGTTAATGGTAATGTTTCAATATGTGTTCATCAATTTTAACAAATATAACACACTACTGAAGGATGTTGGTAATGTGGGAAAGTGTGGGAGAAGAAAGGAGTATGGCATATGGGAATCTCCTATATCTTTTATGTAACATTTATGTAAGCTAAAGTTTCTTTTAAAAAAAATTTTTTTTAAATACTTCAAAACATAGGAATAGAAGGAAACTTACTCAACGCGATAAAAGATATAGATGAAACACTGAAAAGCTAACATCATATTTAATGAGAAAGGCTAAAGTCTTTCCCTCTAAGATCTGGACCAAGACAATGATGTCTACTGTCATTGCTCTTATTTAACATTATGTTAGAATTACTAGCTTGAGCACTTAGACAAGAAAAAGAAATAAAAGGCATCCAATTGCAGAGGAAGAAATAAAACTTTCACTATTTCCAGATAACATGATCCTATATTGAGAAAATTCTGAAATCAATGAAAAATCTATAACAAATATTCAAGAGCTGATAAATGAGTTCAGTAAAGTGGTAGGATATAAAATCAATATGCAAAAATAGGTAGCATTTCTGTATGCTAATAATGAGCAATCTGAGGAGGAAATCAAGAAAAAATTCCATTTTCAACAGAAATTAATGGAATCAAATATCTAGGAATAAACTTAACAAAAGATGGAAAAGACTTGTTGTACACATGAAACTACCCAACATAATTAAAGGAAATCAAAGAAGACCTAAATAAATGGAAGAATATTCCATATTCATGTTTGGAAGACTAAATATCATTAAGGTGTCTGTCCTATCCAAATTGATGTACAGATTTAATGCAATCCCAGTAAAAATTACAATAGCACTTTTACTGAATTGGAAAAGTCAATTATCAGATGTATTTGGAATGGCAAGGGGTATCATTTCAAACATATTGAAAAAGAAAAACAAAATTGGAGGAATCATGCTACCTGACTTCAAAGCATACTACAAAGCTACAGTGGACAAAACTGCATAGTATTGGCACAAGAATAGACATACTGACCAATGGAACCAAACTGAGTGTTTTGATATAGATCTTCATATATATGGTCAACCTATATTTAAGTAGGCCACCAAGCACACTCAAGTGGGAGAGAATGGCCTCTTCAACAAGTGGTGCTGGGAGAACTGGATACCCATATCCAAAAGAATGGGAGAGGATCACTATCTCAGGCCCTAAACAAAAACAAACTCAAGATGGATTAAAGACCTAAATATAACAGGCAACACCATGAAACACCTAGAAGTTAATGTCGTGAAGAATTTATGAGATCTTATAGTAGAAAATGATATCATAAACTTTACACCCAAAGCAGAAGCTATGAAAAAAGTGGATAAATGGGACCTCTTCAAAATTAAAAACTTTTATGCTTCAAAGAGGTAAGTCAAGAAAGTGAAAAGGCAGCCTACTCAATGGGAGAAAGTATTTTGTAACCATCTATCTGATAAGGGCCTAATATCCAGCATATATAAAGAAATCCTACATCTCAATAATAAAAAGCAACCCATTTAAAAAATGGGCAAGTGATTTGAGTAGGCACTTCTCCAAAGAAGAAATACAAATGGCTAAAAAGCACATGAAAACATGCTCAACATCACTAGCTATTAAGGGAATGCAAATCAAAACTACAATGAAATATTATGTCACACCTAATAGACTGACTGCTATTAAAAAAACAACAACAGAGAACTACAAGTGTCAGAGAGGATGTGGGAGAAGGTAAACCTCTTTCAATGCAGGTGGGATTGTAGTTGGAAACAAACCAATTGTGTATAAACAGATGGACATTTTGGATAAGCAAACAGTGACATATACATATTATAATATATGGAATATTACTGAGCTGTAAAAAGGAATGAAGTATTGACACACTAGACAGCATGGCTCTTACGTTGACGACTTCATGTTGAGTGAAGTAAGCCAGTCACTAAAGGGTATGACCTAAGACTATTGAGCAGACTCATAGAGACAGAATCTGGAAGACAGTTTATCAGGAGATTGAAAAGGAGTAGAGTGTGATAAGCTGGTACTCAATATGGGCAAAGCACAGGATAAGGTGGAAGGGGGTGGTTTGCACTAGAGGTGGGTGATGGTGGTGGTGATGGTGGTGAAGGAATGTGAGAGAAGTCTAATTGTACTGGAATGTGAGGGTAAACAGGGTGGTGTGGTTGGGCTGGACTCTCCATGAAACTGTAGGGAATGCAGGAGGAAGGAACAAGTGAACTCTGTGGATTTGTAGGTCAGTGGTTGAAAGCACAATAGTGGGAACTTATTTTGGCAAATATTGCAAGGGAAGGTCACTAGTGCAAGGCATTGATGGTGGGTGGATATTTGGGAAAGGGTGCACCTGGGACATTCTTTTATGGAATAAGAATGTGTCAATCTTTTCATAGGGTGTCATCTCACTGGGTGAAGACCTACATGGTAAAGAAGAAAGTGTTAAACTCCCATCCTGGGGAGTCCTGTTCCATTCCCAAAGAGAGAGGTGAGAACCTCACCAGTATGTAGCCTGTGCCTAATAAAAGAAGAAACCAGTATGTCAAGCCCTCAACATTAACGCATATAACTATCAAAATTATTCTTCAAAAATTGAAACTTAGTGGTTGCCATGGGTTCCGAGGGGAGGGGAAGGGAAAAGTGGGTGGAGCATGGGGTATTCTTGGGGGCATTGGGATTTTTCTTCATGATCTTACATTGATGGATGCAGACCATTGTTTGATTTCTCAGGACTTTTAAAGGTGTGCGGTGCAGAGTGCAAATCATACTGTAAAGCACTGACCATGATTAGCAGCAAAGCTTCAATATTTGTTCATCAATTGTAATAAATGTTATATACTCATGTACGATGTTATTGGTAGGGGAGGATGTGGGGGGAGAAGGTGGGGTTTATGGGAATCCCTTATATTTACTAAGTGACTTTTCTCTAACTTAAAATTTCTGAGAAAATAAAGTGAAAAAAAAATAAGACACTGGGAACACATACAGAAGAAATTGTCAATATACATAAAATATAAAAGATCTTAAGGTGATGAAAGGCACAGTGTAAACAAATTTATGTTTTATTCAGTTTTTTGTTTTTTATTTTATTAGTAGTATTTGACTTTGTTTTGTGGGAGGTTTTGGACTGCAGTAGGGTTCCCACTATGGCAGTAGAGGATCAGTGATTCAGGGTGTCAGTAGTGGGGGATATGTGGAGAAGGGTGCACCTTGGACATGCCTCTATGGAATGTGAATGTGCTCACCTGGTCATGGTTGGTTTATTTGGTGGGTGGAGTCCCACACAATAACTGAAGGGTTATTGAATTCTCATCCTGGGATGTCCTGCTACATTCTCTAATAGGTGGTAAGAATATCTAGAGGTCATGGGCAGTGCCTAGCCAAGGAGGGAAGACCAATACACCAGGCCCTTGATATGGATGCTTGTGCTTAAGAGTCTTGCTCTTCTGATATTGAAACTTAGCCTAGTATCATATATTGCCTAAAGGTTATCTCCTGAAAACCTCCTTGTGACTCAAACGTGACCCTCTCTAAGCCAAACTTAGCATATAAAATCATTACCTTCCTCCCAGCATAGGACATGACTTCCTGGGTTGATGCTTCCTGGCACTGAGGGATTATTACCAAGCACAAAGTAGCAATGCATTTAGAAAAAGACCTAGACCAAAATGGGGAAATATTAAATACAAATGAGTTTTTATCGCAAAGAGATTTCAAAGTGAGTTGGGATGTCATTCCAGATGTTATGCTTATGCATGTATCAGGAGGAACTCACTGACTGTCATAGTAAACATTACCTCAAGCAGTGGTGCTCCTGAGGGATCTAGAGAAATCTAGACACTGTAGGCAGGAAAGTCAACCCTAGGAAATCAGCACCCTATCAGTGGACGTTACCTTGGAATATATGATAACCTACCTCCCCAAATATCAGAGTTAGACTTATTTATAATTTCCTTCATATGGTTCTTCTACCCTTTTACTTGAGCCTATAATTTGCACTATCCCCATTAAATATATGTCCCAGATACTTAAATATTCCAGATGTTCATATGCCTATTGAGCCCTGAATCTCAATAGATTCGCAGCCAAAACCTACTCTCCAGTTCATCAGACTAACCCAGGACAACTAACAAAATGATGATGATGGAAAGCAACATCCCCCCCAAAAAAAAACAGAGAAAATCTTCAACTGCAAACAAGACTGTTCCATCCATCTGCCGCATGGAATTTAAGCCCCCTCTAAATCAGAAACAGAATGGGCATCACCATCCCAAAATTCTCAAGATTGAAGAATGAACAATCTTAAAGTGGAAATGCAACTATGGCATAAAGTAAACTTATAGTTGTTCTAGTAATGGAAGAGCTTGTAACACTGATATATGGACAGTGCTATGCAGAGGTTCTGAAGGGAGGGAAATGGAAGAATGGGGGTAACACGGGGTATTTTGGGGACATGGAAATTGTTTCGCATGATATTGCAGTGATGATATGACCGCTATACTTTTTGTCAAAACCTTTAATAGTATTCAGTTCAAAGTGTGAACCATAATATAAACTCTAGACCTACTTAGTAGCAATGCTTCAGTCTGTGTTCATCAATTGTAACAAATTTATCAAATTAATGAAATATGTTGTTAATAGGGGAATGTGTGGCAAAGGGAGGGTGTGAGGGATATGGGAGTCACCTGTATTTCTAATGTAACATTTATGTAATGTAAAGCTTTTTAAAAATAAAGAAAAAAAAAGGAAAAAGAAAAAATATGTGTATATATGTGTGTGTGTGTGTGTGCATATATATATGAAGTTGTAGCCAGAGCTATTAGGTAACACAGAGAATTAAAAGGCATCCAAAATGGAAAAGAGGAAGTAAAACTCTTGCTATTCACAGAGGACATGATTTTGTACATAAAAATTAACAAAATATCTATGACAAAGCTACTAGATCTGATAAATGAGCTCAGCAAAGTGGAAGGATACAAGATCATCACACAAAAATCAGTAATGTTTCTATATACCAGTAATGAACAATGGAAGGGGAAAACAAGAAAAAAATCCTTTCACAATAGCAAAGAAAGATTTAAATATCTAGGAATTAATTTAACCATGGAAGTAAAGGACCTGTATTCAGCAAACTACAAAACACTGCAAAAAGAAAGCAAAGAAGACCTAAAGAAATGGAAGGACATTCGGTGTTCATGAATTGGAAGAGTAAATGTCGTGAAGATGTCAACTCTACCATAACTGACATATATTTAATGTGATCCCAAACAGAATTCCAACAACCTTTTTTACAGAAATAGAAAAGTTAATTATCAAATTTATTTGAAAAGGAAAGTGGCCCTGAATAGCCAAAAACATCCTTAAAAAGGAAAGCAAAATTGGAGATCTCATGCTTCCTGACCTTGAAGCATATTACAAAGCTACAGTGGTCAAAACAGCATGGTATGACATAAAGATAGACACATTGATTAAAGAAATAGATTTGAGAATTCAGAAATAGAGCCTCACCTCTATGGTCAAATAATATTTCATAAGTCTGCCAAATCCTCTTTACTGGGATGGAACAGTCTTTTCAAAAAATAGTGCTGGGAGAGCTGTATATCCATAACCAAAAGAAAGAAAGAGGACCCCTATCTCAGTCCCTATATAAGAATCAACTCAAAAGTTATCAAAGACCTAAACATGAAATCCAGGGTCATAAAAGTCTTAGAATATAATGTTGGGAAACATCTTCAAGACCTTGTGGTAGTAGATGGTCTCTTTAAACTTTACACCCAGAGCAAGAGCAACAAAAGAAAAAATAGAAAATGTGACCTCCTTAAAATTAAACTCTTTTTCACCGCAAAGGACTTTGTGAAGAAGGTAAAAAGGCTGCCTAACTCAATGGGAGAAAATATTTGGAAATCACACATCTGACAAGACTTTATTATCCATGTTATACAAAGAGATTCTACAACTCAACAATAAAAAGGCAAAAGACTCAATTAAAAATGGGTAAAAGACTTGAAAAAGTCATTTTTCTAAAGAAGAAATACAAGTGGTTAAAAGACACATGGAGCCTTGCCACCAACCATAGACCACAGTTCACACTGTAGACCACACTCTCTCCCACTCAGTTCTGAGTGGGATGTGTAAGTTCATTGAGGGTGGTGGGCCACACTGTGGGAGATGTTTGTGTGGGATGTGGTGGGAGGTGTGGGAGGTGGGCAACATGGGAATCCCAGTGGGTTCCGTGTGATATTTTGGGTAATCTAAGCACCTCTTAAAATATATGTATATATATATATATATATATATATATATATATAACATTTTTGTAAGCAAATACACATATATGCATATATATTTATATATCATTTTGCAAATGTTTGTATGTATTGTGAGAATTTTTATTTTTACCCATAAAAAAAAAAAAAAAGTTAAAAGGAAGTGATGGAAAGTCCTAGTAGTCTATATGATAAATTATTAACACAAAATAAGGTCTCTAAAGAAATATCAGAAAAAAAGAAAAGGCAAACTTTAAAATGACATACAGAACAAATGAATGAATGGCATATCAAAGGCACTCAATAAATATTTGTTGAATGAACGAAAAAAAAAAAAGACACATGGAAAAATGTTCAACATCATTAGCTATTAGGGAAATGAAAATCAAAACTACAATGATATATCATTTCACACATAGTGGAATGGCCACTATTTTTTAAAGAAAACTAAAAACTACAAGTGTTGGGGAAGATGCAGAAAGGCAGGAACAATTATTCACAGTTGGCTGGAATGTTGATTATTTATTCTTAAAATATTTTAGAAGCATACACTCATTTCTGAAAATATGCTCTGGTAGAAAATAAGGAGCTTCCACATTTTGAATTCCAAAAAAATTGCAATGCTGCTAAAATTCTGGTACACCTATCATCTGACTTACAAATCTGAGGTATGCTGTTAATTAGTCTAGCTAAAAGTTTGTCAAGTTTATTGATCTTTTCAAAGAACCAACTATTGGTTTCCTGAATCTCTCATTTCTTTATTCTCTTTCTCATTTCACTCCAGTCTAATCTTTGCATTTTAAGTAACTAATAATAATGCAGAAATTTCTTTTACCACTTTGACATTTTGTGTTTGTAAGTCTTATAGCATTCCCAACCCTCAATCTTCCTTAATGACTACTTTCATATTTATTTAGCCTTTACTATTGTAGTATTTTGTGACCCTTCTCATTTTCTTCTGAAAACATTTTCATGTATTTTGTTTTTGGTCAGCATGGGCTTAAAATTTAATATTCTAAGTCTATAGCACTCATATATAATTTGATATTAAGTCATCTTCACTATCATTCATATACACTGTTCCTATACCCTCTGTCCTCCATTTTTTTCCTCTGTTACAAATTATATCTTAGTACATTGTATGTCCAAAATCATTGATTTATCATACTTAATATCTATTTCCATTTTAATACCTATAAGAAGCAACAGTGGCGTTACATAATAAACAATACAATTCAATAGCACTGATGTAATTACACATGTGGTTATCTTTTCTGGAGGTCTTTATTTCTTTATGCTGTTTTGACCCACTGTCTAGTGTCCTTTCCTTTAAGTGTAAAGAACTTCCTTTAGCATTGCTTTTAAGGAAAGTCTAGTGTTAACAATTTCTGTCAGCTTTTATTTACCTGTGAATGTTCTATTCTCCCCACTCCCATTTTTAAAACAATTTCTTGATGGATGTAAAATTCTTCATTGGCCATTGTTTTTGTTCAGGACTTTAAATATATTGTGCCAGTACCCTCTTGTCCCCATAGTTTCTGAGACATCACCAATGAGTCTTATTGGCATTACCTTATACATAAGTTTTTGCTTTCTCTTGCAGCTTTTAGTACTCTCTCCTTGTCCTTGGAATTGGACAATGTGGCAGTTTGAGATTATTTTATGAATCCCAAAAAGAGAAAGATCATGTTTATAAACTAATATAATCCTTGGGTTTGATATCTTTTGATGGTCTTAAATTCAGCTGAAGAGCCTTTGATTAGATTACTTGATAAGATTAATTTAAGGCTTTTGATTAGGCTATGTCAGTAAGGCATAACTCAGCTTCTCCTGAGTTATGCCTTACTCTGATATAAACTGAAACCCAGAGAAAGACTGACTGAGACACAAACAGTAAGAGAGAGCTGTCATTTTTTATTCTACATGTGACAGAAAGGAGAAGGCTCAAATGACTGAGGCCCTAGGGAGAGATGAGCCATTTGCCTGAATGCATACAACTGAAATTGGGAAGAGAGTGGAATAGCTGAGAATGATGTAGGAAGCCCTAAGGGACAAATTTTATGCCAGGTTGCCACTGAAATGTGGAAGAAATGCAGAGCAGATGGGCAACAGAGAGAAAGCCCAGAGGGGAAGGAGAGACCAGGTAGAGATCGCCTATCATCTTGCTTCAACACATGGAAGCTGACTTTGGTGAGAAAGCACCTCTTGTGGTACCTTGACCTGGAATTTTCACATCTTTGGAACTGTAAGTTTTACCTCAAATAAATCCCCTTTATAAAAGCCAACACATTTTCTGGTACTTGGCATCAGAAGCCCTTTTACAGACTAATATAAACAATTTTATTATTATTCATCTGGGTATGACTTTCTGTGAAGTTATCCCTTTTGGAATTCATTGGTCTTCTTGACTGTGCATATTCATGATTTTCATTAAATTTTGGAGGTTTTCTGCCATATTCCTTTGAATACTCCTTCTGACACTTTCTCTCTTATCCTTCTGGGACTCCTAAAGTACATATGTTGGAACACCTGATGTTGCCCTATATTTTTCTTAGGCTCAGTTGTCATTTTGGAGTAGTATCTTCAAGTCCTGAAAGAAAAAAATAAACCTCTCACCATAGTACATAGAATCTTATATCCAGCAAAAAAAATCTTGTAAAATGTCTGTGAAACAATCACCTGAATTGTAAACAATCAAATAGCTCCAATTAAAAGAAACTGATATCTCAATTAAAAAATAGGACTTAACTAAATATTGCCTATCAGAAAGTACACTTTAATAAATGGACCTAGATAGGTTAAAAGTAAAGAGGTGGAAAAATATGCCACACTAACAATAGTCAAGAGAAAGTGGCAGTACTTATTTTAATATTAGACCAAGTTTTGTTTACAGAGCAAAGAATATTACTTGGGATGAAGAAGGTAATTTGATAATAAAAGGTATAACTTATCAAGAAAATAGAAGAAATAATTAGAAATGGATAAAACACACGATAGTGCTCATAATAAACTGTGGTAATTTATGGGTATGATTGTGGTTGAAAGGGACAGTCTAAGGTCATGTATATCAATAAAAGGAAAGGCGAAAAATGAAACATGGGACTGAATAGGGTAGTGAGCTCTCTTTGAAAAATGAGTATAATTAGTACAAATATAAACATATATTTCTCTGAAACAGAACAAATCATGCAATGTAAAAATATATTTCTGTGAAACAGAAGAAATATCAGTGATATTTGGGCAAAAACACAAGCAAAGCAAACTATGGACAGTAGCGTATAGGAATATATTATTAACATTCCATCAATGGTAAACTAAGAAAGGAAATTTGCTAAGAGAAAGAAACTAGACAAAAGTACTGTATATTGTTTGACTCTATCTGTAGAAAATGTAAATACAAATAATTTATAGAGAGGGAAAAAGAATAGCAATTATATATGGCAGGGGAGGCATAGAGAGTTTGAGAGTGATTACAAAGGGGTAAGTAATTTGTTTGTTTTTGTTGTTGTTTTCTTCTTTTTTGAAGTACTGAAAATGCTCTAATATTGACTCGAGTGATGAATCCACAACTCTGTGATTAGACCAATTGCCATTGCTTATACACTTCAGATGGATTTTATAATTTATGAAATTGTTTCAATAAAATTGATTATAATAAAAAATGATTAGGAAAAAAACAAAATATCCAGCAACAGAGGATTAGTTAAATAAATCATAACATGCGTTCATGCAGCGGAATACAAAGCAGTTATGGAAAATAATATTTTAAAATATTTAATGAAAAGGAGTGATGTTTGCCATACATTTGTAACTAAGGCAGGCAGAAAATGTGTGCTATATTCCTTTTTATATAAATTGAAAATATTTTCTGTAGTATGTATGGAAAGAAAATCCTGGAATAATAAATACCAAAAATAGTAAGAGTTTATCTCTTGGTAGAGAGCAGCCTCCACTGTCTTGAAAATGGAAGTTGCTCTTCTCAAACAGGATTGAAGACCAGACTAGCGGTATTTAGGCCTTAATTCACTTTAAAAATGTTTATTAAAAAAGGAAAAATGAGCAGTGGCTGACTTTGTCCTTAGTGCCGATTTACTTAGAGTTGAAGTTTTAGTTACTTGATCATCATTAATAAAAGCGACCACTCCTAGGAGGGCGCAGCTCCTTTATAAATGATACATGCAACTTTGTTTTTGGTTTGAAATAAATAATTAAATTACTCATCAGGCAAATCTGTCAGAAAAGAATTAACCAACCTGCAGCTCAATATTCAAAGTTAATTGTGGAAGAGTTTTTTTTTTTTCACAAGTTCTCTGATATCCTCTGTGACGTTTATTATTAATTAACAATGACTAGCTTATGTCAGTTTATATCCATTCATTCATTTATTCATCAAAATGTATTGAATATTTACCATATGTTAAGAAGAGTCATCTCCAGCCCTTGAGAAGTTAAACAAAAATAGGAGAAATTGATTCTTCCTATCAACATTTTAACACAAAAAAATTCACACATATAGAAGACTTGAAGGGTTTTATACACCACTTACATTTTATAATTAACATGTTGCCATATTTGCTATGTCACATCACATACCCATCCCTCTGTTCATCCATCTATCAATTTGGTTATTTTTTTTAGAATTTCAAAGTAAGTATCAGTACACATCATCCCTAACTGCTTCAGCATGAGTATCATTAACTTGAGATCAATATTTGTTAATGGTTATTTTTTCTTAAGATAAATTTGACATAATACACAAATCTTAAAGTGTGCCATTGGATGAAATTTGATAATGCATACATAAGTGTAATTTAGATATCTAAAAAGTCATGAAACATTATCCTCACTCAGAATTTCTCTCCTGCTTCTTCCCAGTCATTCCCTGTCCAACTCTCCTCCCCCTCCCCTAGGTAACCACTCTCCTGACTTTCTACCAGCATTCATTACAGTTGATTGTTCAAAACTTCATAAAAGTGGAATGACACAGTATGTACTTTACATGTAAAGCTTCATTCATACAATATAAAGTTTTTGAGATTCAAAAAAAAGACAAGAATCCAAAATGTCAAAAACCTAATAACAGAGGTTCAAAATACATGAATTAAAATTGATAGAACTGATCAAAGAAATTGAAAATTATAGTAAGATACTTCACTACCCCTGTGGCAATAACTGATATAAAAAGTAGTCAGATGAGGGAATCTGAATTCCTAGCCTGGAGAGCTCTGTCACAGTCTCCAAGGGAGCAACAATAGTCCTCTGAGTGTAGGGACAGTGCCAGTCAAAATAGGACGACCCACTGATTTTTTTTTTTTTGTTTTTTGTTTTTTGTTTTTTTTTTAATTGATGACTACCCTTGTGAGTCTTTGCTCTTGTAAATGAGACTTAGCCTGCAGTTGTGGGGTGCCTAAGGGTTGCCACCCGAGAGCCTCCTTGTTGCTCAAATGTGGCCTCTCTCTAAGCCAAACTCAGCATATGAGTGCATTACCTTCCCCCCAATGTGGGACATGACTCCCGGGGATGAGCCTCCCTGGCAACGAGGGATTAATACCAAGTGCCAACTGGCAGCTTTGCACAGTGGCAGTATCGTAGCCAATGAGGTTTATCCAAGGCATGATTATTGCTAATTGAAAACTTTTCCCAAGTGCCAACTGGCAACACAACTGGAAAAAGACCTTGAATAAAAGGGGGAAATGGTAAAGACAAATGAGTTCAAGTGGCTAAGAGACTTCAAAGAGAGTCGGGAGGTCATCCCAGAGGTAACTCTTACGCATACCTCAGTAGGAGCTCATAGAACATCTAAGTGCCTATCACCCCACTCAGTGGGGTTCCTGAGAGGTCCGGAGACACCCTGGTCCTATATAAGGGGGGATAGCCCCAGAGACTGATGCCTTATCAGTGGGTTCTATTTTGGAATCTGTGCTCCTGAGAGTGACAGAATTAGACTCAAATCAGTCCTCCCTGCACATGGTTCACCAGTCCCTTCTATTCAAACCTATATGTGATGCTGGAGTTTTTAGGTATACTTCCAGAGACTGGAGCCTCCCGCCTACCTATGTGCCAGGTGTGCATGAAATCTAGGTGGTGCTGCAACTCCTACCCTACAGCTCAATGGACTCATCGAAGTCACCTGGTGAGGAGACAATGATGGGAAATGGCCATCCCAGGGAATGGAGAGGGCCTGCATCTGCAGGCAGGATCATCCCACCCACCATATCCATGGGATATAAGCCCTCTCTCACTTAGAGTTGGAGTGGACATCACCATCCCAGTCCCCTCAGGATTGGGGGAAGAACTATGGACTAGAGTGGACTTGATGGTATTCTCTTGTTCACATATGGTGATTCTAGCAATGCAAGAAATTATAACAATGAGGTGGAGCCAGTGGCCACTTGACACTTTTGGGGTAGGGAGGGGACGAGCAGTTGAAATACAGGGGCTTCTTTGGGAGTTGGAGGTTGTCCTGAGTACTGTTGTGGCAACGGATGTAGGCCATTTTAAATCAGCACACACCACTCAGAACTGAGTGGGAGAGAGTGTGGTCTACAGTGTGAACTGTGGTCTATGGTTGGTGGCAAGGCTCCAGGATGTGTAAGTTTATTGAGGATGGTGGGCCACACTGTGGGGGATGTTTGTGTGGGATGTGGTGGGAGGTGTGGGAGGTGGGCAACATGGGAATCCCAATGGCTTCCGTGTAATATTTTGGGTAATCTAAGCACCTCTTAAAATATATGTATATATATATATATAAATAACATTTTTGTAAGCAAATACACAGTATGCATATATATTTATATATCATTTTGCAAATGTTTGTATGTAATGTGAGAATTTTGATTTTTACCCATAATAAAAAAATAAAAATTAAAAAAAAATAAAATAAATAAATGGAAGAACATTCCATGCTCATGGATTGAAAGACTAAATATCATTAAGATGTCAATTCTACTCAAATTTATATACAGATTCAATGCAATCCCAATAAAAACTTCACCAGCATTTTTTAAGTAAGTGGAAAACATGATTACCAAATATATTTGGAAGGGTAAGAAGTCTTGAATAGCCAGAAACATTTAAAAAAGAAAAAGTGAAGGTGGAAGACTCTCATTTCTGGACTTTAATTCATATTACTTAGCTACAGTGGTTAAAAACAGCATGGTACTGGCATAAAGACAGACACATAGACCAATGGAATTGAATTGATGGTTAAAAAACAAACCCTCGCATGGATGGTCAAGTGATTTTTGACTAGCCTGTCAAACCCACCCAGCTCAGGCAGAAGGGTCCATTCAACAAATGATGTTGAGAAAATTGGATATCCATAGCAAAAGAAGGAATAAGGACCCCTATTTCATACCCAATACAAAAATTAACTCAAAATGAATTAAAAAACCTAAATATAAAAGCAAGAATCATAAAGCTTCTAGAAGAAAATGTAGGAAAAAATCTTTAAGACCTGGTGGTAGGTGGTGGATTCTTAAAGGAGATAAGAGGAAGACTGAGATGGACTACTGATATTTAATGTATGTAGAAGTTTTACTTAGCTTTACTGTAAAAGTATGGAAATATACAGAGTTGATGTTAACATATTATAGGGAGTAAGAGCTGGTTTAAAAATTGGGATGTGGCTGAAAATGGTAGTCTAATGATGTAAATGCCAATTGACAGAAAGCTAGAGAGTAATCTGAGGACTGAATAGCACAGTAAACCCAGAGTTGGATGAGAATAGGGGTTGATGGTACAGATGCAAGAGTGTCCTTTGTGAGCTAGAGCAGATGTACATCAGTATTGCAGGGTGGTGGGAATGTGGAGAAGCATGGGAAAAATACCACTGGAGTGACCTATGGGGTGTGGTTAACAGTAATAATGTAATAATCTTGTATCTATGCCAAAGATGTACTGTGTTGATAATGAGGAATTATGGAAAATATGTGCCAAATGTACACTGTGGACCTGTTAATAACCGGATGATATCATCTCATAATCTCTAATAAATATTCCACTGATGTGGTGTGTTGATAGAGGGATGTTGTTTGGGAATTCTGCACATGTGCATGATTGTTTTGTAAGTTTACAACATCTGTCATAAAAATACATTTAAAAAATAATAATGGGGCGGGCTGGGGGAAAATACACCAAATGTAAGGTAAGGACTATAATGAGTAGTAAGATTTTGACAATATTCTTTCATAATTTGTAACAAATGTCTCATGAAAATGCCAGGTATTGGTGAAGGGTTGATGTATGGGGCCCCTTGTATGATGTTATGAATGTTTGCTTTGTAAGTTCACAACTTTTATAATACACTTATTGTTTATGTATGTTCATGTATAAATGATATAATAATAATATGGTGGATTGGGGGAAATACTTTTGTTAGTAGTAATATTTTAAGGATGCTCTTTAATCATGAGTTAAAAATGTTTCACAACAATGCAAGGTATTGGTGGTAGGGTGAGGTATGAGTCCTATATGATGTTATGTATGTTTGTTTTGTAAGTTCACAACTATTATTATACGCTTACTGTTTATGTATGTTTGTGTATGAGTGGTATACTTCAATAAATTAAAAAAAAAAAGAATAAGACAAATGAACTAACTTAAAAAAATTATTTGGAAGTGTAAGAGGTCCCAAATAGCCAAAGTCATATTGAAAATGAAAATTGAAATTGGAGGTATCACACTACCTGTCTGCAAAACATACAACAAAGCTACAGTGGTCAAAACTGCATGGTATTGGCACAAGGATAGACATATCAACCAATGGAAGTGAATTGAGAGTTCTGATACAGACCCTTGCATATACAGTCATCTGATATTCAACAAACCCACCAAGCCCACTCAACTTAGAGAGGGTGGCCTTTTCAACAAATGGTGCTTGGAGAACTGGATATCCATATACAAAAGAATGAGAGAGGATCACCATCTCACATGGTATACAAAAATCAACTCAATATGGATCAAAGATCTAAATATAAGAGCCAAGAACATAAAAACCTTGGAAGATAATGTAAGGAAGCATCTACAGGACCTTGTAATAGGAAATGGTTTCATGAACTTCACACCCAAAGCACAAGCAGTGAAAGAAAAAATAGATAAATAGGATCTCCTTAAAATGAAAAACTTTTGCACCTCAAAGGATGTTAACAAGAAAGTAAAAAGGCAGCCTACCCAATGGGAGAAAATTTTTGGCAACCATATATCTGATAGGAACCTATTATCCAGCATATATATAGAAATCCTACATCTCAAAAATAAAAAGACAACAACCCATTTAAAAAATGGGCAAGCGACGCCCCCCGCGACCCCGCATCGCCGCGTCACTGCGCCCTCAGGGCGCGCGTCTGGGCACCTAACCCAGGCCCGGGAGCAGGAGGAGGTCCGGCGCCGCTGCGCTGGCCTGGGTCCGGCACGAAACTCAAAACCCCGGAAGCGAAGCGCCGCCGGCTCCGCGCGCCGCCCCCCGGCCCTCCCGGCCCCTCCGCGCGCCGCGGGGAACAGGCCCTGCTCAGCAGTGGGCGGCCGGGCTCCCAGCCAGGGCCCGCGCGCCGAGGGTCCCTGGAGCAGGCGGGCTTGGCGGCCGGCGAGGAGCGCGGGGACGCGGCGCGCGCCCGGCAGTACGTGTTCCTGCTCCCAGATTATTTTAAAGATGCTCCAGAGAAGATCGGAAGTGGGCTCATGTTTGTAAAACTGGTTAACCCATGTTCAGGGGAAGGAGCCATTTACTTGTTCAATATGTGTCTACAGCAGCTGTTTGAAATAAAAGTTTTCAAGGAAAAACACCATTCTTGGTTTATAAATCAGTCAGTTCAATCAGAAGGTCATCTCCACTTTGCCACACCAATGGATCCCTTATTTCTGGTTCTCCACTATCTTAAAAAGGCTGATAAGGAGGGCAAGTTTCAGCCTCTAGATCAAGTGGTGGTGGATGACATGTTTCCAGATTGCACCTTGTTGCTGAAATTTCCCGAACTGGAGAAGTTACTTCACCATGTGACAGAGGAAAAAGAAATAGACAGCAAGAAATATTACAAATACAGCAAAGAGAAGACACTAACGTGGCTGGAAAAAAGGTCAATCAGACTGCAGCAGCGTTAAAAGCCAATAGCGTCAATGTTGGAGCTCGGGTACAGTTGGCTGCATTTTCATCTGATGGCCAGGCTTCCAGTGATAAGGAAGAGGATTATATTTGTTATGCCCATGGTCTGATATCTGAATACATTCCTAAAGAATTAAGTGATGACTTAGCTAAATATTTAAAGCTTCCAGAACCTTTGACTTCATTGCTAAACCCTCCATTAAAGAAAGTAATCAGATGAGCCTGTAGAAGCAAAAGAAGACTACACTAAATTTAACAGTAAAGATTTGAAGATGGAAAAGAAAAATAGCAAAATGACTGCCGCTCAGAAGGCTTTGGCTAAAGTTGACAAGCGTGGAATGAAAAGTATAGACGCCTTTTTTGGTGCAAAGCCTAAAAAAAAAAACTTGAAAAGATTAGAAACTTTGAAAAGGAAATCTAGAAAAAATTTATTTTTGCTTTTCACCTGTTCCATTTTTGTCTTTCTTCTGTGCCACTGTACCTCCTGACCCTTAATTGCCACCTTCTGAAAATAAATAAATGCCCAACAGAGATACTGAAGGCAATTTTCATATTCACTTCAACATGTCTTTGTATTTGATTTTTGTGTTCCTGAACAAAATATGGAAATGTAATTGTATAACTTCGTGGCTGGTGGCCTTTGGACACTTGTTTGACATAACGAAAAGTAATCAAGTGAATAGAAGTAACATGTAGCAGTACAATTTCCTCAATAAACTAATGTGACAAAAAAAAAAAAAAAAAATGGGCAAGCGACTTGAAAAGACACTTCTCCAAGGAAAAATACAAATGACTGAAAAGCACATGAAAAGATGGTCAGCATCACTAGCTATAAGGGAAATGCAAATCAAAAAAACTGCAAAGAGGTACCATCGTACACCCATTAGACTGGCGGCTATTAAAGTAACAGAGGATTACAAGTGTTGGAGAGAATGTGGAGGAATGGGAACCCATATCCACTGCTGTTGGGAATGTAGAATGGTCTAGCCATTGTGGAGGACACTTTGGCAGTTCCTCAAAAAACTAACTTTATGCCACACTAATGAAAGATGTTTATGTGGGATGTTATGGGAGGTGTGGAAGGTGGGGAACATGGAAATCCCTGTAATTTTTGTGTAACATTTATGTAATCTAAGCATCTTTAAATAAATATATATATATATAACTAACTATAGAACTGTAATATGATCCAGAAATTCCATTGCTGGATTTGTACCTAGAAGAATTGAAAGCAAAGACACAATCAGATATATGCAAACCTATGTTCATAGCAGCATTATTCTATACACTGAAAAGCTGGAATCAACTGAAATGCCCATCAACAGATGAATGGATAAACAAAATGTGGTACATACATACAATGGAATATTACTCTGCTGTAAGAAGAAATACAGTGCTAGCACATGGAGTAACATCGATGAATCTTGGAGACCTTATGTGAAGGAAACAAGCCAAGCATTGAAAGATGGATATTACATGACCTCACCAATAGGAATTGAGTAAATTGAGCAGACTCAGAGAGCTATTGTCTGGAAGACAGGTTTACGGGAAATATAAAGGGAGAAGAAGGTTGTGAGCCAACACCCACATGGATGTAATCTATGGTAGGTGAAAGTGTGTAGTTGCATATTGAAGGAATATGACAGGTGGGTAGTGATATTATTGGGTTGGGTGGTGCAGGTTTGACAGGTGGGTAGATTGGGGAGGGTGGGTTGGAAGGTCCAGGGAACTGGGGGGAGGGTTGGGAGAGGGACCAGTTGAATACTGGGGATTTGTGGGTGTGTGGTTGAAAGTACGAAGTTGGGAATGCTTTTATGGCAATATGATAAGGAAGGGTTACTGGTTTAGGGTGTTGGGGGGGGGGCATTCGGACAGGGCGCACCTGGAGCAGGCTCCTACAGAGTGTGTGAGTGATCATTTTGTCATAATGTGTTGTATCAGTGGGTGGAGACCTACACAGTGAGGTGGAAGGAGTTGGATTCCCATTCTTGGGAGGACCTATTTGTTCACAAATAGAGAGGCAGGAGTCTCTCAAGAGCATGGGGCAGTTCCTAATATGAGAGGACAAACCAGTGTGTCAAGACCTCAGTGTTGTTGCTAGTAACTATGACTCTTGTCATCCAGGGAATGAAGACAGGGGGTCGCTGTGGGCCCCGAGGGGAGGGGGAAGGAGGAACAGAATAGATCGAACAGGGGGTATTTACTGGGTAATGGAAGTGTTCTACATGATCTGACAATGATGGAATAGGCCATTGTAGCTGTTTGGCAGCTTGATGTAATTATGAATTCCAAAAATCTATTTTAGATTATGCTTATAAACTGATCTGTTAATCTGGGCATGATTAAGTTATGATTAGGACATTGACTGGGCCACATCAGTAGGGCATTCAGCCCCACCCCTTGGTGGATGGGGGAATCAAATATAAAAGGCAAGGCAAAAGACAGAGAGGGCAGTTTTTGATGTTGGAGTTTTGAGGTTGGAGAGAAGGCCCCGGGATAGAGACGAGCCATTCGCCTGAGAGTTCACAGCTGGCCTTGTGGAGAGAAGCAAAGCCTAGAGAGGTTAATAACCTACAGCTGACCTTGTGAAGGAACCAGAGGAGCTGGGCCCAGAGAGAAATGCAGCCCCAGGAAGAGAGGAACCCAAGAAGCCTGAACCATGGCAAACGTCGTCAGCTGTCTTGCTCCAACATGTGGCAATGGACTTTGGTGAGGGAAGAAACTTATGCTTTATGGCCTGGTAACTGTGGACTTCTACCCCAAATAAATACCCTTTATAAAGACCAACCAATCCCTGGTATTTTGCATTAGCACCCCTTTGGCTCACTAAAACAGCCATGTTAAGTATTATAAAAATTTATAAAAGTATAGGGTCTAAAAGGTAAAGCATGATGTTCACCATTGACTATGTTTAGTAGCTATGTTTCACTATTTGTATACTAAGTATAACAAAGGTACCATCCACATATAAAAAGGTAGTTATACAGGAGGGAGGAAAAGGGATGATGTTGGGTATATGAATTGTCCCCTGTTTTAGGTGACTTTACTGTGACCTAAAACTTCTTTGAAAACAAAATGAAAAATAATAAGACACTGAGGAATAAATGGAAGAAAATGTCACTGTACATATAGGACACCAGATATTATAGTGACGAAAGGCAAAATGTAAAAAAATTTTTTTTAATATTTTTCATTATTTTTTAATATCCCAATCTTTTAATTTAATTTTAGTTTTTTAAAATTTTTATGTATTTTATTTCTTATATTTAAACTTATTATTTCATTTTCCTATCAATTGTATATGACTATTTTAATGGCTTCATTCTTGAAGAAGCTTTGGATCACTGAAAGGTTACAATTGGGTCAGGGGGATCATCGGTGTGGGGTGTCAGTGATGGGGGATGCATGGGAGGAAATTCACCTGGGCATACATATAAGGTATATAAATATGTTCAAATGTTCATAGGGCACTGTCACAATGGGTGTAGACTCACATAATAACTGAGAGAATATTGAATTCTCATCCTGGAGAGCTCTGACACATTCTCTAATGGAGCAGCAACAGGCCCCCAATTGCAGGGACAATGACTGGTGAAGGAGGATGATTCATTGCTGGGCCCCTGACTGTGTTTATGAGACTTTGCTCTTCAAATTGAAACTTAGCCATTTGTTGTGGGATGCCTAAGAGTTGCTCCTGAGAGCCTCCTTGTTGTTCAAATGTGGCCTCTCTTGAAGCCAAACTCAGCATATAAATGCATTACCTTCCCCCAGCGTGAGACACGAGTCCCAGGGATGAGCCTTCCTGGCACTGAGGGATACTACCAAGCACAAATTAGCAATGCAATTGGAAAAAGACCCCAAATAAATGGGGGAAAACATAAAGACAAATGAGTTTATATGGCTAATAGACTTCAAAGTGAATCTGGAGGTCACCCCAGAGGTAATGCTTATGCATATCTCAGTAGAATCTCATAGACTGCCAAAGTGGATACTACCCAGAATAGCGGGGCTCCTGAGGGCTCTGGAGACACCAAGGTCCTATTGTCAGTGCAGCTAGCTCTGGAGTTTGGTGCCTTGCCAGTGGGACCTAATTTGGAGTTTGTGCTCCTGAGAGTGACAGAGTTTGACTCAATTATGTCTTCTCTACACATGACTCATCTGTCCCTTCTGTTTAAACCTATACTTGGTGCTGGAGTTTGTAGGTGTACATCCATGAGACTCAAGTCTTGACTGTCTATGTGCCAGCTGGGCCTGGAACCTCAGTGGAATTGCAGCACCTACTCCACAGCTCATTGGAATCACCCAGGACAACTAACAAGGAGATGATGATGGAGAATGACCATCCCAAGGAACAGAGAGTCTGCAACTGCAAGCAAGATAGTCCCATCTATCTTCCTCATGCGATATAAGCCCCCGCTCAATTAGAGGTAGAGTAGACATCACCATCCCAGAATCCTCAGGATTTGGGAAAGAACTATGGACGAGTGGACTTACTGGTATTCTACTACAGACATATTGTGATTCTAGCAATGGAAGAAATTACAACATTGATGTGGAGCCAGTGGCCACTGGAGGTTCTGGGGCAGGGAGAGGGAAAAACAGTTGTAATATGGGGGCTCTTTCAGGACCGGGATATCATCCTGAATTACACTGCAATGAAAGATATAGGGCATTTATATCATCAAATAACATACAAAACTGTGTGGGAGAGAGTGTAGACTACAATGTGAACTATGGTCTATGCTTAATGGCAAAGCCCCAGGATACATTATCAACTGCAATGAATGTGCCACAATAATGAAGGATATTTATGTGGGAGGGTGTGGCAGGTGTGGTGAGTGGGGCATATGGGAATCCCTATATTTTTGGTGTAACATTTATGTAATCTAAGTATCTTTTTAAAATTTATAAAAATTAAAAAATAATAATAAAATGAAATAAAAATGAAGAACGGGATAAAAACAAAGATCTACCTGAAAATCTGGCAAAAATAGACTCTATTTTCTCATTGACTCTACAAGAAATACGAGAACTTAACAAATGAAACATTTATATTAATTGAATCAGTCATAAAAAATATCCCAACAAAGAAAAGTCCTAGACCAACTGTCTTCAGAGGAGAATTCTACCATGCATTTTGAGAAGAATTAACACCAATCCTGTTTAAACTCTTCCAAAAAAATTGAAGAGGAGGGAAAATTATCCAGCATACTTTGTGAAGCCAACATCACCCTAATACCAAATACAAATAAATATACTACAAGAATAGAAAATTACAGACCAATGTCTCTAATGAACATAGATGCAAACATTCTCAACAAAATACATGCAAATAGAATCCAACAGCATCTCAAAAGACTTATATAGCATGACAAAGTAAGATTTATTCCTGGTATGCAAGAAAGGTGGTTCAACATAAGAAAATCATTTAACAAATTGAAGGGAAAAAAACACATGATCATCTCTATCGATTCAGAAAAGGCTGTTGACAAAATCTAGCATCCTTTCTGATAAAAACACTTTGAAAGAAAGGACTAGAAGGAAAACCCCTCTAGCTTTTATCTTATATGATAAAAGGCATATATGAAAAACCACAGCCAACATCATACTCAGTGGGGAAAGGTTGAAAGCTTTCCCTCTAAGATCAGGAAAATGATAAAGATGTCCATTGTCACCACCATTATTAAACATTGTGCTAGAAGTTCCCAATAAAGCAATTACACACAAAAAAAATTAAAATGCATCCAAATAGGAGAAAAGGAAGCAAAGCTCTCACTATTTATGGATGACATGATACTATATTTAGAAATCTCTAGAATGTCTATGACAAAGCTACTTGAGCTAATAAAAAAGTTCAGCAAAGTGGCAGAATAGAAGATCAACATGCAAATATCAGTATTGTTTCTGTACGCTAATATTGAGCAATCTGTGAAAGAAATCAGGAAAAAAATTCAATTTACAATAGCAACAAAAGGGCTGAAATATCTAGGAATTAATTTAACCAAAGAAGTACAGGACCTATATTCAGAAAACTACCAAACAATGCTAAAAGAAATCAAAGAAGACCTTAAAAAGGAGAAGACATCTTTGTTCATGGATTCAAAGACTAAATATCATGAAGATGTCAATCTTATTCAAACTGATTTATAGATTCAATGCAATACCAATCAAAATTCCAACAGATTATTGAAATAAAAAAGGTAACTACCAAATTTATTTGGAAGGGAAAGGGCACCTGAATTGCCAAAAGTGTTCTAAAAAAGAAGAGTGATGTATGAGGACTTTCACTGTCGGACCTTGAAACATACTTCAAAGCTACAATGGTCAAAACAGCATGGTATTGGCATAAAGATGGACACATGGATCTGTGGAATAGAATTGAGAGCTCAGAAATAAACCCTCACCTCTATGGCCAAATGTTTTTTAGTTGTTGTTGTTGCTTGTTTGTTTGTCTTATAGGAGGCACTGGGGATGGCACCCAGCACCTTATAAATGGAAAGCAGGCACAGAATCACTTCGCTACACCGCTCTTCACCAACTGGGTTTTCTTTTAATTTATCTTATTTTTATTTTTTCCTTTACTTTTTAAAGGAGTTTTAGATTACATAAATGTGACATAAAAAATATTGGGGATTCCCATATACCTCCCCCTCCCCTCTCCCACACGTTCCCCCTTTAACAACATCTACATTAATGGGATACATTTGATGAACACATATTGAAGCTTTGCTACTAAGTGTGGTCTAAAGTTTACATTATGATTTTCACTTTGCACTGCAATATTTTGTAGGTTTTGACCAAATGTATAATGGCTTGTATCCATCATGACAATATCATGTAGAACAATTCCAATGTCTGAAAAATGCCACATTACATCTATTCTTCCCTCTCCCTCCTTTCAGACTCTGATTCCTATTGAGAGGAGGCTTTAATCCCGTGGGGCAGAAGGATGGAATTATCTTGCTTGCAATTGTAGATGCTCTCTATTTTGTGGGATGGGTATTATCCATCATCATCCTTTTGTTTGTTGTATTGGGTGAGTCTGATGAACTGGAGGGTCAGTGTTGGCTACAAGACTGCTGAGATTCAGGGTCCAACCAACATATGGAAGTCTGGAAGATATAAGTCTTTGAGATATATTTAATGAATAAAGTGCTAAATATAGGTTCAAAAAAAGGGGCAGAAGAACCACATGCAGAAAAGTTATAAATGAGTCTAACTGATACATGGGGAGATAGGTTACAATATATTCCTAGGTAAGTCCACCAATGGGGTGCTTATTTCCTAGGGTTGTCTGTCCTGCCTATAGTGTCTAGATGTCTCTAGAGTTCTCAGGAGCACCCCTAAATGAGGCATTATTTAATGTGGCAGTGAGATCCTTCTGAGATGTCCATGAGTGTAACCTCTGGAATGACCTCTTGACACACTTTGAAATTTCTTAACCATAAAAACTCATTTGTATTTACTATTTCTTCCTTTTGGTCAAGGCATCCTCTCCATGGTGCCATGGACATGGTGAGGAACAGAGTATCAGCCTCTTCCCCAAATTTATGCCAAGAAGAGATGGGCAGGAGAATCATGGTCCAACTGAGGTTAGGCCTAGGGTCTCAAGAGACCCCATGGTAAAAGGCACCAAGCAGTGAGTGTAGTGGGCCTCAGTCCAGAAGCAGAGCCACACTCTGAAAGAGAAAGTGACCAGTTGATCCCACAGGGGAAGGCTACACCTTGGTCCCTGGTACTCATGTGGGGGTGAGAACAGCAGCAGACCCTGGAGGGAAGATGCAGAGGGAATGCCAGACTTGGCCTCCTGCTGTCCCTCCTGGCCACTTGTTCTCCCTGTGTTTTCCCCCACCCCACACTTTCTGCTCCCCTGAAGCTCTGACAGCATCCACAGTTAGCAAATGGAAAGTTTAAAGTTCCGTGTAGAAAGTTGGCCGGTTCCCACTGGGAGAGCATATTGTTTTTAGATCTGTTACATAAACCACTTTCTTCTCCTTAGATAATCAAACTCAATTTTGAAATTATGATAATTTCAAAATTACCCTTGGCCATTTCCTTTCATGTACTGCATGCGGGAAACACCCCCCTGAGGGCCACTCTTACATCCTTGCTGTGCAGGGTGCAGATAAACGGGTTCAGGGTGGGGCTGACCATTGCCATTTTCCATGGAGGACACAGACCCTGGGAGGATGTAGGTGTAGATGATGGTGGAGTAGTACATGAAGACCACCAGGAGGTGGGAAAACAGGCGTAGAAGGCCCTGTGTTTGCCGTCGGTCAAGTGGATATACAGGATGCAGGCGATGATGGAGACGTAGGACAACACGGTTAGTAGGAAGTTGACCACCCCAAAGTAAACATCTGCAATGGCAATCGTGATGTTATTCAGGTCTACTGGGCCAGAGGTGAGCAGCAGCAGCACAGAAAGTGATGGATCTCACTCGGGCCACAGAATGTTATCTGTGCCATCAGGCCAATGTGGACAGAGTTGTCGACCCCACTGACCACTCACACGCTGCCGGCCAGCAGGACACAGAAGCGTGTGATAAAGTACATACATCAGTGTGTGATAGAGCAGGGGCCACAGAGTGGCCACATAGTGGTCATAGGCCGTAGCCATGAGCAGCAGCAGCTCGGCCCACAAAAACCATGTCAGGAAGAAGAGCTGGTCAAGCAGCCTCTGTATGAGATGGTGCTGCCCTTAACCAGAAGATTTTCCAGCAAATTTGGGAAAACAGTGGATATTCAGACAATGACCAAAATGGCCACGTTGGTGAGAAAAAAGTACATCAAGCTGTGGAGGTTGGGATTGAGGGTATAGGCTGTTCCCTTCAAGAGAGTCAGGTAAAGGAAGAGAAGAGAGCAAATAAGGCACCCTGGATCCGGGTATTTTCTGAGAATCCCTTCAGGACAAACCCCACCAGGATGAGTGGTTGTTTGCTGCCATTGGGTGGGTGAATCTCTCCGAGGTGTCCTGGGAAGCAGCTGGTGCCTGGAAGAGGAAGGAAAAAGGGCCAGGTGGGTGATGTGTCCTTTCCACACATCAGTCCTCCTAAGACTCTACAGGGATGTTTCTGGTGATTCTTAGGAATCACATGGGTAAGATGTTAAAGGAGGTCCCTGCACTAAGGAGACAGTCGGAGGATGAACTCTCCCCTCTACATCCAGCCCAATTCCTCTAACCCCTCCCAGCCCACAGAACCACCTCCCCATGACAGCTTCTCCTTCCTGATGTTGGCTGGGGAACCATGGCAAGGTAGTTTACTTAGAAAGTGCAGCCTGTTTTCATTGTATTTCACTTTTTTTTCCTGTATGTATTGTTTTAATACTTTTAAAAAAATTTAAAGATACTTAGATTACATGAGTGTTACATAAAAAATGTAGGGGATTCCCGTATGTCTCACTCCCTAACCCACCACACTTTCCCACATTAACAACATCCTTCATTAGTGTGGTACACTGTAAAGTATAATCCACACTTAGTGGCAATGCTTCAATATGTGTTCATCAGTTTTAAATCCCTTTAATGGTGACTATTTCCTACATTCCTGACATGTTGTAGTGGACTAGAGATAGATCATGGAGCTTGGAAGAAGCATACACCCAGCTGGACAGTCCAGCACACTCAAACCTCTGTACTTCCAAAGAGGGAAAACCAAGTCAGCTGTGGTTTGGGCAAAGATTCATGCAGAAAATTGTCTAAAAGACAGGATGGAACTCTAACTCTTAGGGAGAAAGGGGGGAAGGACAGATAGGCTCAGGTGGGGAGGCTGAGTGCCTTAGGGGACCAGTAGAATAGGGTGTGTACTAGGATGTGGTCTGCGGCCCCAGAGCAGTCCAAGCCCTGGGGACAGCCACCAGCCTCAGGTCAGATGGGGGTCACTGTCAGATGTCAGCTTTGCATAAACCTGGCAGTAAGCTCTTCAGTCAAATCCACAACCACTGTGGACTTGTCCAGTCCATGGTGTGCCCAGAGTGGGGTGGGGGGGTGTCTGGATCATGGGCATCCAGGGCTGCTGTGCGGCTGGACCCAGTCACCATCAGGAGCCCTACTCCAGGCTCTAGCCCCACCCAGGTTCTCCTGGGCTAAGTGGGGAGCTGGTCCTTTCAGAGTGTGAGGCTGTGCCAGAGGCTGGGGCTGCAGTGAAGAAAGGGCCAGAGGCAGCCTCAGCACAACCTGGAACTTCCTGCCAAGGCATAAGCCCAGCTCCAAATACTGTGAGACCCCTGACCTCACACACCTCCTCAGCAACCATCCCTGACCCAGGCCATTCAGACAGGGCAGACCCAGCTCAGATGAGGAGACGTTCTTCCTGAGCTCCCTACACTTGGTCCACAGAGCTGCATACCAGCCACACCAAGGAGAACATTGCCCTCCCCTGAGTCCCTGTACACCCCACACCAGGCTGCTCAGAAAAGAGGGATGGTCTGAGGTCCTGCCCTGGACCTTCCAGGTGGGTAAGGAGTTGCCTGAGAACGAGGAGCTGACAACGTGTGCACATCCTAATCAGGGGCTGGTCTCCCCAGTGTCCCATAGCAGAGGCACTGCACGTTTGCAGAAATATGAGCCTGGCCATGGGCAGCAGTGGGCTGAAGGCAGAACAGCGCATTGGGGTTCTCTGACAGTGCCGACTGCTGGCCTGTTCACTGCCATCCCCCTCTCACTTCTCCACCCTAAAAAGGGCTGAAGAGACCACAAGCTGCTGACCCAAGCTTGAGCTGTGTCCTTGCAGAACTGGGGTGCTACCAGTGCAGAAGTATAGGGCGGGGGTTCCTTACTCCCAGGATGCTCACATCTGAGGATGCGAGGTGGCGAGAAGCATGCAGTGACCACCCCACACACACCCTTATATGCAAAATACTGGACCATCCACATGCGGGGACAAATGACCAAGCCCTCCTCTGGCCCCTGCAAACCTGATTCACAGGGAGCTGAGTCAGATACAACCAGCTCCTGCAGCCAGAGCAGATTGTAAAAAAATAATAATAATAACCAACCTAGAACTATTCCAGAGATTAAATCAGAGCCTCTGATTTTTCCCTCAGCTGCACAGACAAGGAAGGAGGCAGCAAAGCAGAGTTGCTCAGACAGTCTCGGGACAATTCAGTATTTCAAAGTGAAATAGTAAAAGTCAGCAGCAAAGCGACGATGGCAGGGACATGTTTTACATGTGAAAATTTGTCGGGGCTAAGCCAAAGCTGTCTTTTCAGCAGAAAGAAAATGAGGAAAGATAGTTCAAAAGGCAACTCTAGGGGAAAAAAAACAGTTATTCACATGAATGCATTCCCTGTTCATTCAAGGGATGTATCACCAACAGCTTCCTATCAAATATAAGAAAGCCACATTTTCATGAGCGATAAACAATATCCTTACTGCCGTTAAAAGGGAGGAAGAACCTTGGGGTTAAAAGCCTGATTTTTTCCCATTTGTGCCTCTTTTTTTCGCTTCTGACCTTTAAAGGGTTCTGTCCTCTCAGGGTAGACGTCAAGGTCACTGGGGACACAGAGGAGCCAAGGAACAGGAGTGGCCCTCAGGGAGCAATTACCCCAGCTGCAGGTAAACAGGGGCCCTGAACGCACAGCCTCCAGGGGGCTGGGGCAGGACCCCAGAAAGGGACAGGGCAGGCCAAGGCCCTGAGTCTATGTGGAGGGGCTCCAGAAATGTAGATGGGGACAAGCCTCTTGCCCCCTTGGCCTGACCCTGTCAGGGGACCTTCTAGGGAATCTTGATCCAGACCCCCTGGATTGGACGTTCTTCCTGTGATGACCCAGACTGGGGGCTGGAGGAAGTGGAGGGCTCTTCTCAAATCCAGGTCACTCCTTATAGCAGCTGTAGACCCAGCAATGTGGGAAGTAGGACAGAGCACTCCCGGGCACCCCACACCCAGTACCCTGTAGGGAGGATGCTGCATCCCTGTGGAATGTTTGTCACCATTAAAGAACCAGTATTGATACTTCATGGTTAAGTAAAGTGCCCACTTATTCAGGTTTCCTCAGTTTTTCCGAATGTCTGATTTTTGTGTCAGCCTCTATCCTGCATCCACGGGACATTTAGGCATCTCCCTGCATCCACGGGACATTAGGCATCTCGTCCCCTTGGGCTCTGCTTGGTGCTGACAGACTCTCAGACTGTCCTTGTTCGATGACCTTGACCATGAGGAGGATTGTTCAGGGGATTTGTAAGAGGGCCCTACATGGGGATTTGTCTGATGTTCTCCTCGTGAGTAGACTGGGTTAGGGGTTTGGGAGGAAGACCCCAGAGGTGAAGTGTCCTTATCAACACACACTATCAAGGGAGCATGCTGTGAACACGACTTATCACTGAAGATGTCGACCTTGAGAAGATGAGATTTTTAATCACTCACGATGGGACCCAGCAATAGACCAATGTCCACAGACTTGGAGACACACTGCCCTGACCTTGTGGGCTGAGTCAGAAGCAGGGCTGGGAGTCCAGGGAAGGGTGAGGGTCAGCATCCGCAGGCCTGGCCCCAGCCCATCCCCCTCAGCTGGGACTGACCCTCTCACCTCAGCAGGGTCAGTCCCAGCTCTGGCGCAGGCAGCCCTCGGCTCCTCAGGACGTCCACAGGAGAAACACACGAAGCCCTGCACAGCGCTGCTGGCCTGGGTGACAGCACAGTGAGCTCATCACAGCTGCTACCTCCCCATGCAACCAAAAGTTCACAATGATCAATAAGGAATCTACTAGTGGTCCCCTTTCAACCTACCCAGGATATGAAACTAAGAAAAGTACAGAAAAGGAACATCTAGCAATTTATCCTAGTAATCAACTACAGAACATCTGACATGTAAAACCTGTGATTATAAAATAACCAAAGAGAGGCTGATTAATAATTTAAGTTCACAACTTCTGAAAAACAAAACAAAACACTGAGTCCCCATAAATTTCCAAATGTATGACATTTATGTAATCTAAATCTTCTTTAAAAAAATGTACTGGCCTTCAACTCTCTCAATCAAAGCATATCTTAACTTCTGACCATCAATAAATAAGTTATATGATAGATAATAAAATGGAATTTCAGCAACTCAAGAATTTCATAAATGTAAAAACATTTTTATATGAATTAATCTTTAACTACATTTGTATTTCTTGACTAAACACTCTACTTTCCTGAGGGATGATGTTGATTTATGAAAATAATCTGTGGAGAAGGTCCCTGATACAATAATTTCAAGATTATTCATGATTTATACCATATAAGCCTCTTCATCTATAGGAATTTGTCGATATCATTTGCTGAGCACCTAGTACATGCCCACATCTGTTTTGTGACTGCAGGAGCCTCAGGACAGGCAATGGCCTCTCTCCCCCAGATGGTTGGGGCTGTCCAGGAGCAGCCTCTGCCCATAGAGCCAGGCTCAGCTCGAGGCTGCCTTGCCCAAGCATGGCCAGCAGAGCACACGGACTGTGGGGACCCTGTGCTCAGCCTGCAGAGAGGAGACCAGCAACAGGGACCTGGTTCAGGAGGGAGATGAGCTGCACTATGACAGGAAGAGGCAGAATGTTCCCTTGGGAAGTACCAAATACAAGGCAGGAGATGTCAGAAGACTAGGGGTTCCTGCCTGTGCCTCCCCTTCTCTGCCCTGTGGAGCTTATTCTTGCATTTAGTCACCTTTCAGTACAGAATAGGCGAGCCAAGGAGAAAGTGAAGCCCATGTCTAAGAGGGAGCAAAAGAGACGCCCTGTGGGGAAGGCAGGGGATTGTGGGGAGGCTGGAAATCAGGGGATCTCATGAAGGTCCGCATGGTGGGAACATTAGCACCCCAAAGGCCAGGGGAATCAGTCATCTGGTGAGGGAGATGGGACAGGAGGTGGGATCTCCAGGGACAGCCCAGCATCTGGGTGTCCATCGCACCCCTTGCAGTAGGCAGGTGCTGTGAGGGAGGGCCTGGAGAGGGCAGGCATTCCTGCCTGGGTTCTGGTCTTAGATCTTTGTCTCTGCCTAAGAAGTTCCTGCATTTTCTTCCCACATGACCCATCCCAGAAAGGGTGCATGGGCTTTGGAAAGGAGATGAGGAGTACGAGCTGTCAGGTAGGAATTCAGAGAGATCTGCCTGTCCCCACTCTCCTCATAGGAGAATGTGACGAGCTGACTGAATCCCAAGATTCAGACAGGCCACCACACATTGGCTCACAAACTGAGGTGTCATCTTCTGAGAGAAGACGGGGATTGCAAATGAGCCTTGATGTTTCTGCTCCAAGGCACATGGGGTCTATATTAGCAGAGAAACCAACTTTCTCGTCTCTCATTCCCCTTCCATGAGTCTGTGCTGAAGTTTGCATGCAGCTATAGGTCAGGTGTAGGCACAAAACCAGAGCACAAAACACTTTCTGAAAGTGTCCTTCTAGGCACAGTGCCCTTAGTGTCCAGCCACCTGGGAAGGCTGAGAGCTGTGCAGATAACAGACCCACCTCTGATACCCTGGTTCACAAGTTGGATGATGGGAACTCAGGCTGCTCTGAAAACATGCACCTCAATTCTAGGCCTAACATCCCTCACCTGGTGGAAGGTGATTGGGATGGTGTTATCCATCAGCTAGACCATAGATGGACAGTGGTGAAGACAGACAGAAGCTTCCACTCCAGCAGGAAGAAAGTCACAAAGTTCCCAACTAGAACCTAATCACAAAAACCTTGCTCAGCTGCTTACTATGGCCCTGCCACATGCCAGGACTGCACACCTGTCATCCCACACATCTGTTTTCGAGATGAATAAATTGAGAGGAGGGGAGCCACACTTTTGCCCAGTCTTTAGTTGGAAAGTGACACTGCCAACACTCACATGAGATTCTGACTAGGCACAAAGACAATCTGAAAATAAAAGTGTGGAAACAGATATTCCTTGCAAACAGTAATCAAGAGAGCCAGAGTGACAATGTTATTATCAGATAAATTAGACTTTACATCATAAAAGATTATGAAACAAACAGGGATATTTTATATTGATTTTTTTTCTATGGATTTTTCATTTCTAGCATGGAGAAACAATGCTGATTTGTGCATGTGAATCTTGGGTCCTGCTACTTTGCAGAATTCACTCAGTTATTTAAACTTCGTTGTGTACTTTTGTATATAGGATTTTCTGTATATTGCATCATGTCATCTTCAATTAGTAAATGCTTCACTACTTCCTTTCCACTTTAGATGTCTTTTATATCTTTTTCTTACCTAATTGCTCTAGCTAGAACTTCCAGTACAATGGAGAGTAACAATGGTGACAGTGGGCATCCTTGTCTTTTTCCTAATCTTACCGGGAAAGCTTTCAGCCTGTTAGTGGAGGTTTTCATGTATATGCCCTTTACCATGTTGAGGAATTTTCTTTCTATTCCTAGTTTTATAAGTGTTATTTTTAGGAAAGGATGCTGGGTTTTGTCAAACACCTTTGCTGTTTCAATTGAGATGATCATGTGGGTTTTTGTTTTGTTTTGTTTTGTTTTTGTTTTTGTTTTTGTTTTTGCTTCATTCCATTGTAAGAGAAGATACATTGTATAATTTTAATATTTTTAATTAATTACTTTTTTGGTGAACTACCATATGTGTTATCATGGAGAATGACTCATAAGCATAACCGAAGAAGGTATTCTGCTGCTTAGTGTTGAAATATTCTCTTTAAATAGATCTGTTAGTTCTCTGTGGTTTAGAGTATCATTCAAGTCTTCTACTTCTAAGCTATGCATTTACATCTCTCTTTTTTTTTTTTTAATATTTTATTTATTCATTCATTTATCCCCCCCTTGCTGCTTGTGCTTGCTGGGTCAGCTAACCACGCCACGTGGGCGGGCCTGCCTTCACCAGGAGGCCCCGGGAACCAAATCCGGGGCCTCCCATATGGTAAACGGGAGCCCCACTGATTGAGCCTCAGCCGCTTCCCATATCTGTTGATATTGGTTTCATATATTTTGGAGCTCTGATATTAGGTATGTATATATTTATAACTGTTGTGTGCTCTTGTAGAATTAACCCTTTTACCAGTATATAGTAACCTTCTTTGCACTTTGCAACAATTTTTTTACTTAAAGCCTATTTTATCTGCTATTAGTATAGCTACCCCATCTCTATTTGTTTACTAATTGCATGGTATATTTCTTTCCATTTTTCACTTTTAAGACACTTGTGTTTTTTAATTTAGGGTGAGCTTTTTGTAAATAGTATATATTTGATTCATACTTTTTATCCACTCTTCTGATCTCTACCTTTTGACTGTAGAATTCAATCCATTTATATTTAAAATAATAGATAATGCAGGACTTTCTTATGCCAATTTACTATTCTGTCTTTGTTAGTCTTGTAAATTTTTTGACCCTCAATTCTTCCATTAATACCTACTTTCATATTTATTTATTTTTTTGTTTTGTACATTTTAAGTCCTATCTATTTCATTCTGCATATATTTTTCATGTATTTTTTTATGGATTCCATGGGCTACAATTTAACATCCTACACATGTAAGAATCACATTTTATTTGATGTCAATATAACTTCAATAACATACATATACCCTCTTTGTTTTTCTATACCATTCCATCTCCCCCAACATTTTGTTGTATCCCTTAAATTTATATCTTTATATAATATATGCCCAAAGCAATACATTTAATTTTATTTGTTATGCATTTGCAGTTTAGAATCTGTAAGAAGTTAGAAGTAGAGATCCATACCAAAAATTGCAATACTTTAATGTATAGTCATATGGTTACCTTTACCAGAGGTCTTTATTTTTTATGCCTCTTTTATCTGGTGTCTGGTGTCCTTTCCTTTCAGTCTGAACAACTCCTTTTAGCATTGCTCCTAGAGCAGGTATAGTGGTGAAAAACATCCTCACTTTTATCTGGGAATGTCTTAATCTTTCCCTCATTTTTGAAAGTATGTCTCACAGGATTTAAAATTCTTGGTTAGCAATTGTTTTCTTTCAGCACTTTAAATATTTCTCTTGGCTGCCTTCTTGCCTCCATAATTTCTAAAGCATAATTGGCATTTAATCTTATTGCAATTTCCTTGTATATAACTCTTTGCTTTTCTCTTGCAACTTGCAAAATTCTCTCCTTGTCCTTCACATTAGACACTTTGAATGCTATATGGGTAGTTGTGCTTCCCTTTGAGTTTATCATTTTTGGGATTCTTTGGTCTTCTTGAATGTATATATGCATGTCTTTTGTTAAATTTGGGAAATTGTTTATTATTTATTTGAAAATTGTTTCTGCACCTTTATTTCTCCTCCTTCTGGGATTCCCATATATTGGTGCACTTGGTGTTCTACAAGTCTCTTAGACCTGGTTCACTTTTTAAATTTCTTATTTCTTTCTACTCCTCAGTCTGAATCATTTAAATTGTCTTGTATAGAGAACATTGATCCTTCTGCCAGCTCCAATCTTCTGTTGAAACCCTCTAGGAAATATTTAATTTCAGTTTTTCTGGTCTTCAGCCCCCATATTTTTTAAGTTCCTACTGAAAATCTCAAAGTGATACCTATATTGTTCAATTATTCTTTTCCTCATATCCTTTGGCTCTTTTTTTCTGTGTTTTTCTTTATCTCCTTGACCAAATTGGGGATCATTTTTTAAAGCCTTTGACAAGTATGTCCAAAGTCTGATCCTGTTCGTTGATGGTTATTGGATCTTTATTTTGTTTTCTATTTATCTTTTAATCTTTTCTTGCACACTGAATATTGTATTATTTTAAATTGTTAACTCTTGGATTTAGTCCCTGAGTTAACTTTCCCTTATATTTCTATCCAGTTAGTGATAGGACAGATTTTCTTGAGTGCCAGGAACTGACCAAAATAACAACAACAAAAAAATCAATTCAAAAATCACCTTTCACAGGCTTTGTAAACTGGCTCCGCTTTGTTTGGCAGTCTTCAGAGCTTAGTCTTCCTTTCAAGATCAGTCTAAGGCAAATGGGAAGTGAAGTGTCCTCTCTGTTTCACTTGAGTCTGCATAGTGCCATGAAGCCTGCTTGTGTTCCTGGGCTCCTACTTGCTCATGACCTTAGGAGTTTCCCCATTTACAGTTTACACGAGCCCAATGCCCCCTCCACTTCCTTTGAAATAGACTTTCATACACTCCTAGGTGCTCTGTTGTGGGACTTAATGCAGGTAGTCCTTTGCCCCAGGGAATTTTGACTTAATTGTTTCTTAACTGCTTAAGCTGCCAGCAAGCTACTTCCTTGCCTTCAGGACAGATTCTGGGAGAGTGAGAGTGAGACAAATTTTCTAGTTCAGTCTTTTAAACTTCTACCAGTTAAGATTGGCTCTGACCTACAGATACCTGTATGTCTATAGGGGTCACTCTGCTCCCTCTCAAAGAAAGCCAAGGACCAAGAACAGGAGCAGAGGCTGGCTCCATACAACACTGGGAAGGAGATGAGAGGGAAGATAACATGAGCACCAGGTGCTTCTTCTATGGCTTTTAAGCTATGCTTGCTTTATTTCATATAACTAATTTTTTTATTTGTAAAGAAGCTTTAGATTACTTAAATGTTAAATAAAAAATATAAGGGTTTCCTTTATACTCCACTCCGACCCCTCCCACACATCCCCACATTAACAGCATCCTTCATTAGGGTTGTATATTTGTTACAATTGATGGACAAATATTGAAGCGTTGCTACTATGTACTACAGTTGACTACAGTTTACATTATATTTTACACTTTGTCCCACACAATTTTGTAAGTTATGACAAAATATGCAATGGCCTGAACCTATCACTGCAATGTCATGCAGGACAAATCCAATGTCCTAAAAATGCCCCTATATTACACTTATTCTTCCCTCTCCTGTCCCTCAGGAACTCTGTTGGCAATTGCCTTTACATCATTCTTCCATTGTTAGAAAAATATTAAATCTATAGTAGAATAATAATAAGTCGACTATATTCCATTGTTCATTTCCCAAACATGAGAATTTGGGGATATGATGTCCACTCTACTTCTAATTGAGAGGGGGCTTGGATTCCTTGGGACAGATTGATGGAGCTATCTTGCTTGTGGTTGGAGACACTCCCTTTTCCTTGGGATGTGAGTTGTCCATCATCATCTCCTTGTTAGTTATCCTGGGTAAGTCCAATGAACTGGAGAGTAGGTGTTGCAACTCTGCTGAAATTCAGGGCTCACCTGGCTCATGGACAGATGAAACATATACTTATCAAGTATAGTGGTGATTGTTTTCAAAAAAAGGGGCAGAAGAGCCATGAGTAGAAAACTTATGAATGAGTTTAACTCTGTTATACTAGGGAGCATAAATTCCATAGAAAAACCCACTGATAGGGTACCAAATTCCTGAGCTATCTGCTCTGCTTATAGTTTCTGGATGTTTCTAGAGCCCTCCAGAGACCTGCTATTTGAGGCACCGTGTACTGTGGCAGTCAATGAGCTCCTGCTGAGACTTCCATAAGCGTAACTTCTGGAATTATCTCCTGGCTCACTTTGAAATCTCTAAGCCATAAAAACTCATTTGTATTTACCATTTATCCCTGTTGGTCAAGGTCTTTTTCCAGATGTATTGACAGTTGGTATTTGATAATAATCCATCAGTGCCAGGGAGGCTTATCCCTGGGAGACATGTCCCAGGCCAGGGAGAAGGTAGAACATTTATATGCTGAGTTTGGCTTAAAGAGAGGCCACATTTGAGCAACAAGGAGGCTTTCAGGAGGTAAGGCCTTAGGCAGCATATAATACTATGTTAAGTTTCAATTTCATAAGAAAAGGTTTATGAGTACAATCATCAATGTCAAGGGCATAGCATAGTGGTTTGTCTTCTTTCAATAGACATTGCCCTTGTACTCAGAGGACTCTTGCTGCCCTATTAAAAAATGTAGCAGAACTCTCCAGAATGGGAATTCAATATTCTTTTGGTTATTGTTTGGATCTCCACCCACCAAGACAATGTCCCATGAACACTTTAACATATTCATATGTCTTAGAGGCATACCCCAGGTAAACCCCTTCCCATATATCCCCACATCACTGTCACCCAGCACCAGTGATCCTCCCCTGCCAATGCTGTGACCCTTCTGTGAACCATAACCTCTTCAAAAGTGATGCCAATAAAATAACCAAATAAAATTAATAAGAAAATAAAATAATATATTTAAAAAATAACAAATAAAATACAAAAAAATTAACACAATTTGAAATAATAATTTTTTAAAAATTAGATATTGTGACTTCCATCACTGTAAGATGGCATGAAGGGCATTTTTAGGGCATTAGAAATATTCAGCATGATCTCGCAATAACAGATAGAGGCTACTTCAAATTTTGTCTAAACCTATAAAAGTGTACCATTCAAAATGTAAACCATAATATAAATCTTTGACCATGGTTAGTAATAATGCTTCAATATTTGTGTATCAATTGTATCAAATTCACCTTCCACATGTAAACTGTTATTAATAAGGAAAGGGGAAAGGGGGATGGCTTTGGGTATATGCAAATAACCTGTATTATTTTTTTTATTTGTAAAATGATATATAAATATATATGCATATATGTGCATTTGCTTACATAAATGTAATTTTATATGTATATATATATATGTGTGTGTGTGTGTGTATAAATAAATATATATATATATATATATATATATATTTTAAAGGGTGCTTAGATTACCTAAATATTACACAGAAATTACAGGGATTCCCATGTTCCCCACCTCCCACACTTCCCATAACATTCCCACATAAACATCTTTCATTAGTGTGGCACATCACCTGCAATGGATATACATATCCTAGGGCTTTGCCACTAAGCATAGACCACAGTTCACATCGTAGTCCACATTCTCTCCCACACAGTTCTGCATGGTATATGCTGATGTAAATTGGCCTATATCTGTCACCACAACATCACTCAGGGCAACCCCCAAGTCCTGAAAAAGCCCCTGTATTACAACTGCAATTCCCCTCCCTGCCCCAAAAGCATCTAGTGGCCACTGGTTCCACCTCACTGTATTAATTTCTTCCATTGCTTGAAGCACAATATGCCTACAACAGAATACCATTAAGTCCACTCTAGTCCATAACTCTTCTCCCAGTCCTGAGGGGACTGGAATGGTGATGTCCACTCCACCTCCAAGTGAAAGTGGGCTTATATCCCATGGATATGGTGGATGGGATTATCTTGCCTGCAGCTGCAGGCTCTCTCCATTCCCTGGGATGGCCGTTGTCCATCATCGTCTCCTCATCAGGTGACTTGGGTGAGTCCATTGAGCTGTAGAGTAGGAGTTGCAGCTCCACCAAGATTCCAGGCACAGCTGGCATATAGGTAGGCCAGAGGCTACAGTCTCTGGAAATACACCTACAAACTCTAGCATCACATATATGTTTGAATAGAAGGGACAGATGGACCATGGGCAGGGAGGACTTATTTCAGTCCAACTCTGTCACTCTCAGGAGCACAGATTTCAAAGTAGAGCCCACTGATAAGGCATCAATCTCTGGGGCTATCCCCCCTTATATAGGACCTGGGTGTCAGGGGGAGGGAGGTTGGTTATGTGGGAGTCTCTAGTATTCCATGTGTGACTTTGCTGTGATCTAAAACTTCTTTGAAAATTAAATCAAAATTTGGGAGACACTGGGGAATGAGAGGGGGAAGGTGTCATAGTACACTGGACATCCAATAATGCAGTGATAAAGAAGAAAAAAGAATAATTTTTTAAAAAGGATTTTTTTTTTGTTTTTTCCCTTTTTTTTTTGAATGTCCCAATCTGCTAATTATATTTTATTTTTAGGTTTTTTTTTTTCTGAGTTTCCTTGTATTTTATCTCTTGCATTTAAGCTTATCATTATTATTTCATTTTCCTATTAATTGTATTTGGTTATTATATGGGCTTCATCTTCAAGGAAGATTTAGATCACAGAAGGGTTACAATGGGGCCTGCAGAGGATCATTGGTGGGGGGTGTCTGGGATGGGGGATTCATGGGAGTAAACTCATCTGAATATACATGAAAGATGTATAAAATTGTTCAAATGATTAAGGGATGGGGCATGGTCATGGTGGGTAGACAATCACTCAATAAGTGAGGGAATCTGAATTCCCAGCCTGGAGAGCTCTGCCATATTCTCCAAGGGAACAGAAAGAGTCCCCTGAGTGCAGGGGCAGTGTCTGGCAAAAGAGGATGGCCCACTAATGGCTTCTTGTTATTTATGACTAGCCTTATGAGTCTTTGCTCTTGTAATAGAAACTTAGCCTACTGTTATGGAGTGCCTAAGGGTTGCCACCTGAGAGCCTCCTTGTTGCTCAAATGTGATCTCTCTCTAAGCCAAATTCAGCATATGTACACATAAGCTGTATTCTGTATATGACTTCTCTGTATCCTAAAATTTCTTTGAAGATTAAATGAAAAAATAAGACACTGGAGGAATAGATGGAAGAAAATGTCACTGTACATACAAGAAGCTGTTTTTGTTGATTCATCTCTTGTTCAGTTACTGCAGCCCTTTAACTGTTTTCTGCAGTTTTGAGGAAGAGTACTGTCAACATTTCTTTGTCACCTTTGCCTAAGGAGAGGTACAACAATGGCCAAACTTGGAACAGCATCCAGTGAACTGAAGTATCTGACCAAAAGCAGTGGTCAATGATCAGACAACACAACCCCAGCTTTTGGAGTATTAGGCTTTATAGCTAAGTCTGGCCCAAGCAAGACACAGCAGGAACCTGGGCTGCAGTTCCTGCTGCTGCCTCTCATGAGGCTGGTGACTTGGATTGTAACCACTGCAGGGAGATTGTAATTCACTGGTATTCCACAATTTCTCAGCCTCCTCCTCCACCTCTTCCCTAGAGGCTTCACAGTGTTCCACTTAACGTTGCAATTTCAAAATAATTGATCCTGATGCTTCCTACATGTTCAGTCATTATTTTGGTGGAGACACTGGTACCTAAGCTTCCTACTCCACTGTTTTTACAATACATCAACAGGAGATATCTTGAGTTGATTAAAAAAAAATACTAAAACTTATGGAATGCAGTTAAAGCAGTGTTCACAGTGATAGTTAGAGATTTTAATGCCCACATTAAAAAAGAAGAAAGCCGACAAAGCAATAACTTATCTTCATATCTTGAGAAAATAGAACAGGAAGATGCACAAGTAGTACCTTGAATGACATAGAAATATTAGGGAAGAAGTAAATGAAATGGAAAACAGAAAAATAATAGAGGGCATAAACCAAACCAAATATGGTTTTTTGAAAAGTTCAATAAAATTGACAAACCTTTAGCGATACTGACAAAGCAAAAGAGAGAGGACACAAATAAAACCAGTAACGAATGTGGAGACATTACTACCAAACTTACAGAAATAAAAAGGGTTATAAGAGGGAGCTATGCACATCATTTATCAACAGTTTAGAAAACCTGGCTGAAGTGGACAAATTTCCATAAATATGCAAATTATCTAATCTGACACAAAGAAAGAGAACACCATAAGAGCACAAGAGACTTATAACAAGTAAAAATATTCAGTCAGTAATTAAATCTCTCTCTCTCTCTCTCAAAAAAAAAAAAAAAAAAAAAAAAAGAATATAGGACCAGATGATTTCATTGCTGAGTTCTATCAAATCTTTAAAGAAGATTTAACACCAATCCTTTCCAAACTCTTTCAAAACACAGAAGTGCAGAGACTACTTCCTAATTCTATGAGGCCAACATTATCCAGATAACAAAGCCAGATAAGGCAGCACAGAAAAAAATTAAAGACCAATATCCCTTATGAATGTGGATGCAATCATCCTCAACAAAATGCTGGCAAGCCGAATACAACACTATATTAAGAAAATTATATTTCATGACCAAGAGGAATTTATTCCAGTAATACATGGATTGTTCAGCATAAAAAATCGATATGTGTAATACACCAACTTTAATAGAATGAAGGAAAAAAATAACGTGATCGACTCAATTGATGCACCATTTGACAAAATCCAACATCCTTTCATGATTAAAAAATAACAACAGTAAATTAAGAAGAAAAGAGAATGTTCTCAACATGATAGAGTATTTAGGGAAAACCAAAAGCAAATATTATACTCAATGTTGAAAGAATTAAAGTTTTCTCCCTAAGATCAGGAACAAGACAAATATGCCTACTATCACAATTATTCAACATTATACCAAAATTTCTAAGAAGACCAATCATCCCCAAAAAAGAAATAAAAGGCATGCAAATATGGAAGGAAGAAATCACATTACACATATTTATATCTAAGTTCCTTTATATAAAAAAATATAAAGAAAGTACAAGAAAGTTAAGAGAACTAATAAGAGAGTTCAGTAAAGTTACAGGATAAAAGATAAACACAAAAAAGTCAGTTATATCTGTTCACCAGAAATGATCAATTTTAAAAGGAAATAAACCAAACAAACAATTACACTTACAAAAGACTATGAGAATAAATTACCTAGAAATAAATTTAACCAAGCTGGTGAAAGACCTGCACACTGAAAACTACAAGACATTGCTGAGGAAATGAAAGAACACTTAAATAAATGAAAAAATATCCCATGTTCATGTTCATGGCATTGGAAGACTTAATATGGTTAAGATTTCAATATTGAGTAAAGTGACCTACAAATTCAATGCAATCCCTATCAAAATTCCAGAAGTTGTTTTTGTAAATTTGGAAAAGGTGATACTCAAATTCATATGAAATTGCAAGGGTCCCAAATAAACAAAACTATCTTTTTTAAATTATTTTTTTATTTTTAAAGAAGTTTTACAAAACATAAATGCTACATAAAAAATATAGGGGCTTCCCATATGCCCACAGGCTCCCCTTCCCATACTTTCCCACATTAACATTCTTCATGAATGTGATAAGTGTGGTACATTAGTTACACTTGATGAACAAATATTGAAGCATTGCTACTAACCATGGACTACAGTTTAAATTACAGTTAACCTCTGTTCCACACAATTTTGTAAGTTATGACAAAATACATGATAGCCTGTATCTGTCACTGCACTGTAATGCAGGATAGCGCCAGTGTCTGAAAAGTGTTCCCATAGTATACACACTCTTCCCTCTCTCATTTCTCAGAACCTCTGGTGGTCACTGCCTTTATATTCCATTGCTAGAATAACAATAAGTCTATATTAGAACAATAATAAGTCTATCTTGAGGATTTGGGTATCCTGATGCCCACTCTGATTCTAATTGAGAATGAGCTTAGATGCCATGGGGCAGATAGATGGCACTATCTTGCCTGCAGTTGCAGACACTCTCTATTCCTTGGGATGTGCAATGTCCATCATCATTTCCTTGTTAGTTGTCCTGGGTGAGTCCAGTGAACTGGAGAGTAGGTTTTGCAACTCTGCTGGAAGTCAGGGATCAACTGGCTCAAGAAAAACCAAAGATTTAAGTCTTTGGGACATATATTTATCAAGTATAGTGCTAATTATACGTTCAAATAAAAGGGGCAAAAAGCCATGTATAGAGAAACTCTGTTACACTGTGTAGCATAAATCCTAAAGAAAAACCCACTGACAGGGTACAGAATTCTGGAACTGTCTGCCTTGCTTAGAGTTTCTGGATTCTCTAGAGCCCTCAGGAGCCCTGCTATTTGAGGCACTATTTACTGTGACAGTCAATGTGTACCTGCTAAGAAATGCATAAGCATAACCTTTGGAATGACCTCCCTTTGCAATCTCTTAGCTATAAAAACTCATTTGTATTTACCATTTCCCTCTTTTGATCAAGGTCTTTTTCCAGATACATTGCTAGTTGGTACTTGGCATTGTTCCCTCAGTACCAGAGAAGCTCATCCTTGGAAGTCATACCCCATACCTGGGAAGGCAGTGCATTTATATGCTGAGTTTGGCTTAGAGAGTGGTCACATTTGAGCAACAAAGAGGCTTTCAGGAGGTAACTCTTGAGCAGTATATAATACTAGAGTAAGTTTCAATTTCTCAAGAAAAGGTTCATAAACACAACCATCAATATCAATGGCCTAGTGTAATGGTCTGTCTTCCTTCACTAGGCACTGATTGTCCTTGCACCTGAGGGATTCTCACTGTCCCATTACAGAATGTAACAGCACTCCTAAGGATGAGAATTCAATATTTTTTCAGTTATTGTATGGATCTCCACCCACCGAGATAATGCCTCATGAAGACTTGAAATATTCATGCCTTAGAAGCATGTCCCAGGTGAACCCCTTCCCATGCATTCCCCCATCACTACCACCCCACACCAGTGATCCTACCCTGCCACTATAGTGACCTTTCTGTTGTTGGCATTCAAGAACTGGGTCTGTGAAAACGGTGCCGTGGATGAGAAAGAAAGAATAAGACAAAGAGAAGAAAAACTGGGATCAGGGGACTCTCC
>JAKSZT010054541.1:665709-705193 GCA_026826555.1 Tolypeutes matacus | reverse complement strand
ACCTTTTTTCTTGTCAGTTGCCATGGCCTTTAATTGAAACTCCATCATTCTGTGATCCAAACCCTCTCCAAAAATGAAACCAACAAAATAGCCAAATAAAATTAATAAGATGAAATAATTTTTAAAATATCTAAAAATTACAAAATTTTTAAGTGAAATAATAAAATTTTGTTTACATATGGTGTCTTTCATCGCTATAAGATCTTTTTTCCTGTATGTATTGTGACATTTTCTTCTGTATATTCCCCCAGTTTCTTATTTTTTTCATTTTATCTTCAAAGAAGCTTTAGGATACAGAAAAGTCACATAAAGAATGTAGGGGATTCCCACTTACCCAATGCCCTCTCCCCTATTAAGAACATTTTATATGTGGATGGTACATTTATTACAATTGATGTATAAATATGGAAGCTTTTCTACGAACCATGGTCAATGGTTTACATTGTGGTTTACATTGTGGATTGTACACTTTTACAGGTTTTGACAAAATTTGAAATGGCCTGTATCTGTTATTGCAAGATCATGCTGAATAATTATAATGCCCTGAAAATACCCTACATTCCATCTATTCTATTCTTCCCTCCCCCTTCCCTCAGAACCTATGGTAACCACCAAGTTTCAATTTTTGAAGAATAAGATTCATGAAGCCGAAACAACAAACATGAGTTACCAAGCCCCCATGGACGTTGGAAAGTGTTCCCCTCCCCCACTGCCATGATATTAAGTTGGGGTAAAACCACTGACTCACTGCAGCCAACTGAGAGGGGAACAGACATCTTCCTCTCTGTCAAATGTTTCAATGGAAGAGAGAAGGGAGTCGGGAGCCTTTTTTTCAGGGAATTCAGCCAGCAGAGCCTGCTTTGATTCTCCACTCTGGAGATTCAAGGCGGAACACAGGAAAAGCCAGACTTATGCAAATTGAGAAGACTCATAGAGCTAGAGTCTGGAAATTAGGTTTACAGGAGGCGGAAAGGGAGTAGAGGGTAGTGAGTCAATGTACATATGGGCAAAATCTGTGATAAGTTGGAAGGGTGTGTTTGGGCAATGGATCACCATGAGAGTAGTGCAGTGATGTGATTTGGTTCTTTGTGGCTGGTCTGTGAGGGGGTGTAGGGTGAGTGGGGTTGTATTGGACTATCCGTGGAACTGGGGGGAGGGTTAGAGGAAGGAACAGGTAAACTCTGTGGGTTTGCAGGTTTATGATTAAAACTACAATGCTGGGGATGTTCTTTTGACAAATATGGCAGGGAAGGGTTACTGGTGTAGGGCCTTGGGTATGGGGGTATATATGGGATACCTTGCACCTGGGGCAGGCATATATAGAATATGTAAATATTCATCTTGTCATAGTGTATTATCTCAATGGGTGGAAACCCACACAGAAACAAGAAAATATTAAACTCCCTTCCTGAAGAGTCCTGCTATGTTCTCAGAGGGACAAGAATCCCTCAAGAGCATAGGCAGTGCCCAATAAAAGAAAACAGACCAATATGTCAAGCCCTTAATATTATTGCAAGTAACTAGGAATCTAACTCTTCGAAAATTGAAACTTAGTGATGACCATAGGTTCCAAGGGGAGGGGGAGGGAAGAATAGAATAGATGGGAAATAGGGTATTTTTAGGGCAATATAATTTTTCATCATGATCGTGCAATAATGGATATAGGTCATTTTAAATTTCATCAAAACCAGTAAAACTGTACGGTGCAAAATGTAAACCACAATGTAAACCATTGCCCATGGTTAGTAGCAATGCTTTAATATATGTACATCAATTGGAACAAATGTACCATCTGTATGTAAAATGATATTAACAGGAGAGAGTGGTAAAGGTCATTGTGTATATGGGAATTCCCAATATTTTCTATGTGAGTTTTCTGTAACCTAAGCCTCTTTGAAGATAAAATGGAAAAAATAAGAAACTGGGGGAATATACACAAGAAATTGTCACTGCACATAAAGGACAACAGATCTTATAGTGATAAAAGACACAATGTCTAAGAAATTAGTATATTATTTCAATTTTTAAATTTTTTAAAAATTTTATTTGTTATTTTTAAAATTATTGTTATCTCATTTTCTTATTAATTTTATTTGGTTATTTTATTGGCTTTATTTATGGAGAGGTTTTGGATCACAGAAGGGTCACAACTGTAGCAGGGGAGGATCATTGGTGTGGGATGTTGGTGATATGGGGATGTATGGGGAAAGGTGCACCTGGGACATGCCTCTAAGGCATATGAATATTCTAAAGTGTTCATGGGGCATTGTCTCAGTGGATGCAACACCACACAATAACTGAAAGAATATTGAATTCACATCCTGGGGAGTCCTGTTACACTCTAATAGAATGGCAAGAATCCTCCAAGTTCAAGGACAGTACCTAGTGAAGGAAGACAGACCATTACACCAGGCACTCAATATTGTATATTGTATTCATGACCTTTTTCTTGTGAAAATGAAACTTAGCCTTGTATTATATATTGTCTAAGAGTTACCTCTTGAAAGCCTCCTTGTTGCTCCAATGTAGCATCTCTCTAAGCCAAACATAGCATATAAACACACTACATTTCCCCCAGTACGGGACATGACTCACAAGGATGAGCCTCCCTGGCACTGAGAGATTATTACCAAGCACCAACTAGCAATGCATCTATAAAAAGACCTTGACGAAAAGGGGGAAATATTAAATACAAATGAATTTTTATGGGTAAGAGATTTCCAAGTGAGTTGAGAGGTCTTTCCAGATATTATGCTTATGCACACCTCAGCAGAATCTCATTGACTGCCACAGTAAACAGTGCCTCAAACAGCAGGGCTCCTGGGGGATCTAGAGACATCCAGACATTATAAGCAGGGCAGACAAACTCAGGAATTCAGCACCCAGTCATTGGGCCTTAGGAATTTATGTCCCCCAGTGTAACAGAGTTAGATTCATTTATGGCTTCCCTACACATGGCTTTTCTGTCCCTTTTATTTGAACTTATAAGTAGCACTATACTTGTTAATTATATGTCCAAAGACTTAAATATTTGGTCCATTCATGTGCCAGTTGAGACCCAAATCTCAGCAGAGTTTCACACCTACTCTACAGAACATTGGACTCACCCAGGACAACAAGGAGATGATGATGATGGACAATGCCCATCCCAAGGAACAAAGATTTGTCTGCAAATGCAAGCAAGATAGTTCCATCAATCTGCCCATGGGACCTAAACCCCCTTTCAATTAGTAACAGAATCGGCATCACTATCCCCAAATCCTCAAAAATAGAGAATGAACAAAGGACTAAAGTAAACTTATTGTTACTCTATTATAGACTTATTATTATTCTAGCAATGGAAGAACTTTCATCATTGATATAAAGGCAGTAGCCACCAAAGGTTCTTAGGGGAGGGAGAAGGAAGAATATGTGTAATATAGGGGCATTTTTGGGACATTGGAGTTGTCCTGCAAGGCATTGCAATGACAGATACAGACTTTATATATTTTGTCATAACCTGCAAAATTGTGTAGGATCACCTATAAATTATTATGTAAACTCTATTCCATGGTTAGTAACAATACTTCAATATGTGTTCATCAATTGTAAATATACCACACTAATGAAGGATGCTGTTAATGTAGGAGAGTGTGGGAGTAGGAAGGGGTAGGGCATATGTGAATCTTTACATTTTTAATGCAACTTTTATGTAATCTAAAGATTCTTTAAATATAAAAATTTAAAAATATGCAATGGAAACTCAAAAAAAAATAAAGATATAATATAAATTTTTAAATGCCTTATAAATGTAAGTTGACACTTTCTTATCACTCTTCATTACTCTTCTTCTTGCACTTTACACTTCTTACTATTTTATATTGTTAGACAAGTGGATATTTTTATATTTGACTTTCCTATCAGAATGAATTCCTTTATGGAAGAAATCATGGTATTGGCTAACACTATGCCTATTGCATAGTAGGCATGAAATAAATATTTCTTCAATTAAAAAAAAAGAACAAAGGAAAGCCGTTACTGAAACACCTCCATGGAAATGTACACTAATGAGTGCCATACGTTGGCCAGTCTGGAAATTGCATGAACAAAAACTATTCTCTGTTCTTTCTGGATCCTAAATCCTCAGAGAAAATCTGCACCCCACAAGTGAGTCACTGGCTGGATTTGGATAACTGAAGCTGGGCAATTTTTAAGACTTTAGAATAAGTTGAACCAGATATCAAAGAGCTGTGGGAAAAAAAAGCAACAGAGAGAAATTGGCCATTAGAGTAAATTCACCAACTATGCAGATGCCTAGAAATCAATAAAAAATTACAAGCCATACTAGGAAACAGGAAGAGATGGCCCAGCCAGAAGAACTAACCAAATATCCTGAAGAGATAAGGATTTAAGACAATTAATCAAGGATAATCACATGACTCTCCTAAAGCACTTAAAGAATTTAAAGAAAATATGACTAAAGAATTAAAGGATGTTAAGAAGACATGAAGTGAGAATAATGAACAATTTGAAAGCCTGCAAAGAAAAGTAACAGACCTTATGGGAATGAAAAATATTATGGATGAGATTGAAAATACATTAAAAGGCACATAAGAGCAGATTTGAATTGCTTGAAGACAGAATTAATTATTTAGAAGAGAGAACATCTGAACTGGAAAAGACAAGAGAACATAAAAAGAAGGGAATGGAAAAAAATGGAACAGAGTCTCAAGAAATAGAATGAAATGTGAGACACATAAACATTTGCACTATTGCTGTCCCAGAAGGAGAAGATAATGGAAAAGGGGCCAAAAGAATATTTGAGTAAATAATGAGTGAAAACTTCCCAACCCTTATGAAAGACACACATATTAATATCCAAGAAGGGCAATGCACACCAAACACAATAAATCTGAATAGACTTATCCTGAGACACCTACTATTCAGAATGACAAGCATCAGAGATAACTAATGGATTCTGAAAGCAGCAAGAGAAAAGCAAAGCATGACATACAAGGGAAACTTGATAAGATTAAGTGTCAACTTCTCATCAGAAAACATGGAAGAGAGAAGAAAGTGGTATGATGTATTTAAGGTGCTGAAGGAGAAAAACTGCCAACCAAGTATTCTGGCAAAACTGTCCTTTAAAAATGAGGATGAGTTCAAAGTGTTCACAGACAAAAATGGTCAGTATATGTTACCAAAAGACCAGAATTCCAAGCGATATTAAAGGGAGTCCTGCAGCCTGAATGAAAAATAAACAAGAGAGAGATATCTAGAAGAGTTTAGAAATGAAAATTATTAGAAAGGGTAAACTAAAGGGTAAGAAGACAAACAATAGACCAATATGACAAAAGAGAGCTGAAGGACAAAATGGATGAAGTAAGTAATGCCTTTACAGTAATAACATTGACTTTAAATGGATTGAATTCCCTGATCAAAAGACATAGGCTAATAGAATGGATAAAAAATATGAACCATCTATATGTTGTCTACAAGAAATCCTTCTTGATGTAAGGACACAACCAGGTTAAAAATGAAAGTTTGAATAAAGGAATTCCATACAAATAGTAAACAAAAAAGAGCTGGAGTAGTGATTGTAATACCAGACAACATAGATTTCAAATGGAAAACTGTTATAAGGGATGAAGTAGGTCATTATATGTTAATAAAAGGGACAATTCTCCAAAAAGAAGTAACTATACTAAATATTTATTCCCCTAGCTTGACTGTCCCAAGATATATGAGGCACACACTGGAAAAACTGATGGGAAAAATAGATGTCTCTAAAATAATAGTTGGAGACTTCAATATAACACTCTCCATATTGGATAAGACATCTGGACAGAGGATAAATAAAGAAACAGAGAAGTAGAATAATATGATTAATCAACTAGGCAAAACAGACATCATAGAGCATTGCACCCCAAAACAGCAAGATATACATTTTTCTCAAGTGCTCATGGGTCCTTCTCCAAGATAGACCATATGGTGAGTCACAAGATGAGTCTGAATAAATTTAAAAAGATTGAAATTATAAAAAACACTTTCTCTGATCATAACAGAATGAAGCAAGAAATCAATATTGGATGGAAAAAGGGAAAATTCATAAATATATGGAGAACAAACAACACACTCTTAATCAGTGTATCAAAGAAGACAGTGCAAGAGAATTCAGCAAATATCTTGAGATGAATGTAAAGGAGAACACAACATATCAAACCTATAGAACAGAACAGTCCATTCAACAAATGGTGCTAAGGGAACTGGATATTCATATCCAAAAGAAGGAAAGAGAACCCCTCTCAACTCATACAAAGATTAACTCAAAATGAATCATAACCAAATTATAAAAACAAGAACCATAAAGCTTCTAGAAGAAAATGTAGGAAAATATGTTCAAGACCTGGTGGTAGGTGGTGGACACTTAAAGGAAATAAGAGGAGGACTGAGATGGATTACTGCTGTGTAATGTATGTAGAAGTTTTAATTACCTTTACTGTTAATATGTGGAAATGTATAGAGTTGATGGTAACACATTATAGTGAGTAACAGCTCATTTATAAATGAGAATGTGGTTCAAAAGGTTAGTCTAGGGATATAAATGCCAACTGACAGAAAGCTAAAAATTATCTAGAGACTGAGTAACCGAGTAAACCCAGAGATGAATAAGAAATGTGGTTGATGGTATAGATGAAATATTGCCTTTTCTGAGCTACAGCAGATGTACATCACTATTGCAAGGTGGTGGGAATGTGGAGAAGCATGGGAAAATACAATTGCTGTGACCTATGGATTGTGGTTAACAGTAATAATGTAATAATTATGCATCTATACTAAAGATGTACTGTGTTGATAATGGGGGAGTATGGAAAAAGTGTGCCAAATATACGCTATGGACCTTGTAATAGTCTGATAATATTACCTCATAATCTGTAACAAATGTCCCACCATGGTGTGGTGAGTTGATAGAGGGGTTTTGTATGGGAATTCTGCACATGTGCATGATTGTTTTGTAAGTTTACAACTTCAGTCATAAAAATATATTTAAAAATAATAATAGGATGGATTGGGGGGGAAATACAACAAATGTAAAAAAAAGAACTATAGTTAGTAATATTTTGATGATATTCTTTCATACTTTGTAACAAATGTCTTACAACAACGCAAGGTGTTGGTGATGGGTTGATGTATAGGATCCTTGTATGAAGTTATGTATGTTTGCTTTGTAAGTTCACAACTTTTACTATACTCTTATTGTTTATGTATATTCATGTATAAACGATATAATAATAATAATAATAATAGAGCGAGTTGGGGGAAATACATCAAATATAAGATAAAAAGAAAAACAATAGAACACTGCAAAGGCAATGATGAGAGGAAAATTTATAGCCCTTAATGCTTACATTCAAAAAGACAATAGAGCTAAAATTGAAGATCTAACTGCACACTTTGAAAAACTAGAAAAAGATCAGGAAACTAATCACAAACCAAACTGAAGGAAAAAATAGTAAAGATCAGAGAAGAAATAAATAAAATTGAGAACAACAACAACAAAAAAAATAGAATCAGCAAAACCAAAAGTTTGTTCTTTAAGAAGACCAACAAAATCAACAAACCCTTAAATAGACTGACAAAGAAAAAGAGAGAGAAGACACAAATAAGTAAAATGATAAACGAGGAGGGGGGGGCATTACCAATGACACTGCAGAAATAAGAATTTTCATCAGAAGATACTATGAACAACTGTATGCCAAAAAATTACACAATGTAGAGGAGATGGACAAATTTCTAGAAACACACAAACCACCTACATTGACCCTAGAAGAAATAGAAGATGACAACAAACCAATCACAAGTGAAGGGATTGAAACAGTCATCAAAAACCTCCCAGACAAAAATCTCAGGACCAGATGGCTTCACAGGTGAATTTTAATAATCATTCAAGGATGATCTAATACCAACCTTGCTCAAGCACTTCCAAAAAATTGAAAAGGAAAGAATGCCACCAAACTAATTCTATGAAGCCAAAATCATCCTAATACCAAAACCTGATAAAGATACTAAAAAAAATAAAATTACAGACCAATATTTCTAATGATATAGACACAAAAATTCTACACAAATTACATAAAAGCAGAAACCAAAAGCACATTTAAAGAATCATATAACACGATCAAGTGGGTTTTATCCCACATATGCAAGGGTGGTTCAATGCAAAAAAATCAACTAGTGTAATAAGTCACATTGATAAATTGAAGAAGAAAAATCACATGATCCTCTAAATTGATGCAGAAAAGGCATTTGACAAAATACAGCACCCTTTTTTTGATTAAAAAAAAAAACACACACACACTCCAAATGATATGAATAGAAGGAAGCTTTCTCAATATGGTAAAGTGCATATATGAAAAACCTACAGTTAGCATTGTACTCTATAGTGAAAGACTGAAAGCTTTCCTGCTGAAATCAAGAACAAGACAAGGTTGCCCACCGTCACAATTGTTATTCAATATTGTGCTAGAGGTTCAAGCTACAGCAATTAGGCTAGATAAAGAAATAAAAGGCACCCAAATAGGAAAGGAAGAAGAAAAATATTCACTATTCACAGATTATATGATCTTATATCTAGAATCTTTTGAAAAATCCACAGCAATGCTCCTAGAACTAATAGATGAGTTCAGCAAAGTGGCAGGATATAAGATTAATACGCAAAACTCAATAGCATTCTAGACACTACTGATGTGCAATCTGAGGAGGGAATCAGAAAAAAAATTTCCACTTATTATAGGAAATACAACAACCAGCTATTTAAGAATAAACACAGACACAAAGGACCTGTGTTCAGAAAACTACAAGCATTGCTAAAAATTTGAAGAAGACTTAAATAAATGGAAGGAAATTCTGTGTTCATGGATTGGAAGACTAAATATTGTTAAGATGTCAACTCTGCCCAAAATGATTTACAGATTGTAGTAGTCAGTCAAAGGGGTGCTGATGCAAAATACCAGAAATCTGTTGGGTTTTATAAAGGGTATTTATTTGGGATAAAAGTTTACAGTTACCAGGCCATAAAATGTAAGTTACCTCCCTCATCAAAGTCTATTGCCATGTGTTAGAGCAAGATGGCTGCTGACTTCTGCCAGTGTTCAGGCTTCCTGGGTTCCTCTCTTTCCAGAGCTTCCCTTTCTTTTTTTGTTGTTTTTTTTAATTTTTAATTTTTTTTATTTTACCGGGAGGTCCCGGGGATCAAACCCAGGTCCCTCCATATGGGAGACGGACACCCAACCAGTTGAGCCATATCCGCCCCCTCAGAGCTTCCCTTTCTCCAAGCTCATCTTTTATCTCCACAAGGCCAGCTGTAGACTATCAGGTAAACAGCTCATCTCTCTTCCTGGGGCCTTCTCTTTTTCCTCACAACCAAGCTCCTCTGTGTGCTTACTTCCCAGATCTCCAGCTCAAAACTCCATTCTTCCTTCTCTAAAGTGTGGTTTCTCTGTAAGTCCCCACCCACCAAGGGTGTGGGGATGCAATGTCTTACATGTGGCCCGATCAAAGCCTTAATCATTATTTAATCAAGAAAAGGAAAATCTCTGAGTCTAATATAATCTAATATGCCCTGAGGGACAGACCACTTTACAAACATAATCCAATATCTATTGTTGGAACTTATAAATAATGCCAAACTGCTATACTCCACCCTCTGAATTCCAAAAAGACATTACAATATTCAGAAAAAAACTTAAATCAGTACAATGCTAAGTACAAAACTATATCACAATCAGTTTAAAGAAACACAGTTCATCTTGAGGCAAAGTCCCATCTGGCTGTAGATTTCTGAAACAAAACAATTTATCTGCTTCCAATACACAAATGGACAGACAAAGGAAAAACATTTTAATTACCATAAGGAGAAATTGGGAGGGCAACATGAGTCATGGGTCCTCTGCAGTTCAGTAAACCTGCAGGGCATAATTCATTAGATGTCAAAGTATGATAGTTATTCTTAAGATGATGGTTTCTTCTCCCTGGTGCCTTATGGAGTCCCACACTTTCCATAAGCTTGCTCAACATCCATTTACTTGATTCCACCCTCATCAAGTATCTGGGTGGTGACCAAGTTCCAGACCTCATCCTGGGGAAATGTGTTACACCCTCTTTGTACCCTAGGGCAGCAAAACTCTCCCTGAATATCAGGCAGGAAAATCCACCCTTTTCAACTGCTGGGGCAAACTCACCCTCTCTGTACACATGGGTGGGGTTCCTCTCTTGGCCCAAGGTGATGTCTTAATTCCAGATCTCCACTTCTATGGTTTTCCTCTTAAAGCTATTTCTCCTTCAATCTCTCCCTTCCAAGTCCCTTTTACTCCAGGCTTACAGTAATTTTGTCCATACAGCTCTCTCAAAAAGTTTGTTTGTTTAGCATGCAAGAAGCAGGGGTCCAAACCATTAGACACTAAGACTTTCCACAAGTCTTCCCTAGACAACTGCATTTTCAATCCTCATTTACAAGTTCCAAGTTTAGTTAAGTCCTCAAATGGAGCACTATCATCTGGGGGCTTGATATCCAGAGACTTGGAAGTTCTGGAATCAGTTTTTCTTTTCTTTGTGCCCAACAGTTCCGGTCTCAGCTTATCTTGATCATCTAGCATTTTGCTGTAAGCGGTAAGGAGAAGGCAAGCCCCATTTTCAGAGTTTACTTTGGAAAGTTCTTCAGCTAAATGCCCAGGCTCAACAATTTCAAATTCTGCCTTCCATAAAACACCAGGAGTTAATCTTGCTAAGTTCTCTGCAACTTTAAATCATGGATTGCCTTTCCTCCAGTTTCCAATAATAATTTCATCATTTACTTCTAGGCATCATAAAAAGTCTCTTTAGGATTCATATCCCTACCAATAGTCTCTGCAAAGCAATCTCAGCCTTTTCTTTCAAACATCTCACAATTCCTCCAAATAATACCCCTTACCCATTTATAAAACCATACCAGCATTTTGGTAATTGCAAAAGCACTACCCCACTTCTGGAAACAAATTCTGTATTAGTCAGCAAAAGGATGCTGATGCAAAATACCAGAAATCTGTTGGCTTTTATAAAGGGTATTTATTTGGGGTAGAAGCTTACCATTACCAGGCCATAAAGTGCAAATTACCTCCCTCACTAAAATCTATTGCCACATGTTAGAGCAAGATGGTTGCTGATGTTTGCCAGGGTTCAGGCTTCCTGGTTTCCTCTCTTCCTGGGGATTGTCTCTCTCTGGGCTCAGCTTCTCCACTCTCTCCACAAGGCCAATTGTAAACTATCAGGCAAATAGCTCATCTCTCTTTCCAGTACCTTCTCTCTTTCTTCATGACCAAGCTTCTCTGTGTGCTTACATCCCAGGGGTCCCACTCAAAACTTCAACTTCCCTTCTCTGCAGTGTGGTTTCTCTGTGAGTCCCCACCCACAAAGGGGGTGGGGATGTAATGTCCTAGAGACTTGGCCCAATTGAAGTGTTAATCATTACTTAATCAAGTAAAAGTGAAATTTCTGAATCCAATATAATCTAATATGCCCAGAAGGACAGACAAGTATTATAAACATAATCTAATATCTATTTTTGGAATTCATAAATAATGCCAAACTGCTACACAGATTCAATGCAATCCCAATAAAAATCCCAACAGCCTTTTTTGCAGAAGTGGAAAAACCAATTATCAAATTTATTCGGAAGGGTAAGGGCACTGAATAGCCAGAAACATCTTAAAAAAGAAGAACAACATTGGAGGACTCTCTCTTCCTTACTTAAAGCATATTACCTTGATAGAGTGGTAAAAAAAGCATGGTAATGGCATGAAGACAGCCAAATTGACCAATCGACTTGAATCAAGAACTCAGAAATAGACCCTCACATCTACAGTCAAGTGATTTTGACAAGGCTATCAAGCCCTTCCAGCTGGGCTGGAACATTCTTTTCAATAAATGGTGCTGGGAGAACTGGATATCTATACCCAAAAGAAAGAAAGAGGACCCATATCTCATACCTTGCACACAAATTAACTCAAAATGGATTAAGGACCTAAATATAAAAGTGACAACTGTAAAACTCCTAGAAGAAAATCTTAGAAAACATCTTCAATATCTTGTGCTAGGTGGTAGATCCTTAAACTTTATATGCAAACATGAGCAACGAAAAAAAAAATTGATAAATGATAAAAAAAAAAATCCTCAAAATTAAACACTTTTGTACCTCAAAGGATTTTGTCAAAAGGATGAATAGACAGCTGACTCAATGGGAGAAAATATTTGGCAATCACATATCCAATAACAGTTTAATATCCATGATATACAACTCAACAATAAAAATACAAACGACCTGATTAAAAAATGGCAAAAGACTTGAAAAGGCAATTGTACAAAGAAGAAATAACAATCACAAGGAAACACATGAAAAAATGGTCAACATCACTAGAAATTAGGGAAATGAAAATCAAAATTACAATGAGACAACCAACAAGATGGTGGCAGAGAAAGGAGCTCCTAGAATCAGCTCCTGCTACAAGGAAGTTAGTAATCACCCAGAGCTATCTAAAGCACTTGTTTGTAGGCTCCAGGAGACCAGAAGTGCATCTTACAACATCCTCAAAAGAATGGAAGGAGAGGACTGCCCATCTGCAGAGATTTGTAAGTAGAGCACTCTACGCCATGGAGGCCATTGCCCATCCTCCACTGGGGGCACAAGCTGTCTTGGGAGCTATTCTGTAGCAGGAAATGGAAGCTCCATTTCCCAAAAATGGGGGAGGAAGAGATGTTTGGTCACCAATTTCAACTACTTATTAGTAAATTCAGCTGGCTAAAGTATAACTCTAAGACAGCTATAATTTGAAGCTGTCTAAGTCAGAAAGATACTGGTAGCTGCCATTTTGACTGCACCCCCAGCATGAGAGGAAGCTGGGCTGACTGAAAATTACAGTGACTGTGGAGACTGGTTTCTTTCACCCAGATTGGCCTACAGCCCTAGCCTAGGCTTCAGCCACAACTCTAACAGGGAGGAAGCTGGCGGACCCTGCACAAGCCGATCCAGGTAACTACAGGTTAATTTAGCTGGCACAGATTGAATAATCAGAAGTCTACTGGGGCAACTGTGGTCATCTTGGACCTGCACTGCATAGATTGCTGCCCATACCTGCAGCTTCATCCCCGCCCCAGGCAGGGGAGAAAAGGGCATGAAGCTTCATTAATCTCTCTGGGCAACTGCAGTCTAGGGCTGCATGAGTTGGATTATTCCACAAGCTGTGGCTCTGTCCCTACCCATGGTAAAGGAGAAAGTTGGGAGAAGCTTCATTGGTCCTTGAGGCAATGAGGGCACCTTGACTCTCCACAGCTTATAGGACCAACTACATCCTTGGCTCCTAAAACACAACCAGCAAGGGAGAAAGGGCAGGAAGCCCTAAACTAAAGAGAAAACTCCACCCAGAATAAATACTCTAGTAAGCCAGATGCCAAGACACCAACAAAAAATTACAAACCACCCCAAGAAACAGGAAGATATGGCCCAGTTAAAGGAACAAGATAAGCTTCCAGATGACATAAAGGAGTTGAGACAGCTAATCATTGATGTTCAAACAAATCTGCTTAATAAATTCAATGAGATCACTAAAGAAATTAAGGATATTAAGAAGACATTGGATGAGCACAAAGAGGAATTTGAAAGCATACACAGAAAAACAGCAGATCTTATGGGAATGAAAGGTGCCATAAATGAAATTAAAAATACACTGGAATCATATAATAGCAGATTTGAGGAGGCAGAAGAAAGGATTGGTGAGCTTGAAGAAATGGCCTCTGAAAGTGAACATACAAAAGAACAGATGAAGAAAAGATTGGAAAAACTTGAACAAGTTCTCAGGGAACTAAACAATAGCAAGAGATGTACAAATATATGTATATGGGTGTCCAAGAAGGAGAAAAGAAGGGAAAAGGGGAAGAAGGAATATTTGAAGAAATAATGGTAGAAAATTTCTCAACCTTATTGAAGGACGTAGATATCCATATCCAAGAAGCACGATATACTCCCATCTGGAAAAATGAACATTCCATGCTCACAGATTAGAAGACTAAATATCATTAAGATGTCAATTCTAATTGATATATAGATTCAATGCAATCCTGGTAAAATTTCCACCAGCATTTTTTAAATAAGTGGAAAACATGATTATCAAATTTATTTGGAGGGTAAGGGGTCATGAATAGCAAGAAACATCTGAAAAAGGAAAAGTAAAGTTGGAGGATTCTCATTTCCAGACTTTAAGTCACATTATCTAGCTACAGCAGTAAAAACAGCAAGGTACTGGCATAAAGACAGACACATAGACCATTGGAATTGAATTGATGTTTCAGATACAGACCCTCAGATCTATGGCCAAGTGAATTTCGACTAGCCTGTAAAACATACCGAGCTTGGGCAGAACAGTCCATTCAACAAATGGTGCTGAGAAGACTGGATATCCATAGCAAAAGAAGGAAAGAGGACTGCTATCTCACACCTAATACCAAAATAATTCAAAACAAACCAAAAACCTAAATATAAAAGCAATAGCAATAAAGCTTCTAGAAGAAAATGTAGGAAAATATTTTCAAAACCTGATGGTAGGCAGTGGATTCTTAAAGGAGATAAGAGGAGGACTCAGGACTACTGATATTTAATGTATGTAGAAGTTTTAATTAGCATTAATGTAAAAGTGTGGTCATGTACAGAGCTGATGATAACACATTATAGTGAGTAACAGCTCGTTTATAAATGGGAAAGTGGCTGAAAATGGTAGTCTAGGTATGTAAATGTCAATTGACAGAAAGCTAGAAATTAATCTAGGGAATGAACAGCAAAATAAACCCAGAGGTGGATGAGAATTATGGTTGATAGTACAGATGCAAGAGTGGCCTTTGTGAGCTAGAGCAGATGTACGTTAATATTGCAGGGTGGTGAGAATGTAGAGAAGCATGAGAAAAATACCACTGGAGTGACCTGTGGGGTGGGTTAACAATAATAATGTAATATTCTTGCATCTATGCCAAAGATGCCCTGTGTTGATAATGGGGGAGTATGGAAAATGTGTGCCAAATGTACACTATGGACCTGGTAATAATTGAATGATATTATCTCATAATCTGTAACAAATGTTCCACTGGTGTGCTGATAGAGGGGTGTTGTTTGGGAATTCTGCACATGTGCATTATTGATCTGTAAGTTTACAACTTCTGTCATAAAAATATATTTAAAAAATAATAATTGGGTGGGTTGGGTGGAAAATACACCAAATGTAAGATAAGGACTGTAATTAGTAGTAAGATTTTAACAATATTCTTTCATAATTTGTAAAAAATGTCTCATGACCCCACAACCAACACCTTTCATTTTTGTGAAACATTTGTTACAAATTCGGTAAGAATATATTCAAAACATTACTACCAACTATAGTCCACATATTACATTTGGTGTACTTTTCCCCTAACCTACCCTATTATTATTATATATTTTAGTTAGGCCAGTAAAAATAACTTATTGGGAAATGGGGGAAAAGAACAGAGCTTGCTGAGAAATGGGATAGAGGGACAGAAATATGCACTGAGATTTGGTTCGGGTGCCTCTGGCAGAGAGAGCAAGATTTGTCTTGTGTGGTTACCTTTTAAGCTATTAATTTTTCCTCCCCTTGCTAATGCTAAGGGGAGGGGACTTAGCTGTTATAGGTTATCCCAACAGTCAACCCCAGTTCTAGGAGAGGAGAGGCATGAAGAGAGGCAATGCCTTAGACATAAACTCACAAAGACAGTATATGGCAAAAAAAAAAATTAAGACAGTACCTAAGGGAGACATTCCTGTATCTTATAGGCACATTCATTAACTACTTAGAAAATGAATTAAGTTTACCAGGACTTTTAACCTGTTCAATATCCCTCTGCATATGATCTAGAATAGAAAATATATCATCGTAATCATCAGACATATAAGTGTCTTAATACTACTCAATGCACAAGTTCCTCTTTGAGCTGCAGTTAATAGATCTAAGCTCTAGGCTTGAAATCCCACACATGTTGTCTCTCCATGGGAGCAGTCCATAATGTCAATAGTTTTTAAGTTCTACTTGCATCACTTTGGTAATCGCTGCTCCACTTGGGATGCCAGCCACTCAGACAGCAGGCTGCAGCACTGCTGACCCTAGAGAGAAGCTGGCAACGGCGCTCCCGTGCTCCACTGGCCTGTGCATAGCACCCTTCAGCACCGAGAAACAGCCCGTCTGTAGGCAGTGTCCATGTACATCTGGCCGCTGCAGGGTCGGAAACCGCAAGGTCCTCTCCATCCACCCCAGGAGCATGCTGAGAGATCCAGTAGGCACTTCATTGTTTCGGGGCCAGTGACCAGCCCAGCCAACAACTCAGATGGAGTAGGCGCCATGCAAAGTATTTGGGCCTGGTTTGAATATGCAAGAGAGTTTGAGAATATTGAAATCTATCTCTTTTGATTTTTATATATTTCTAAACACTTCCAATACAGTGTATAACATATCAAATGAACTTAACTATTTTAGTACATTGATTTTTACTTCTACACCATTCCGTGATGACATTAATTAACAGGTATTTTACCTTAGCAGTAGAGGAAAAGCTACTTTTTCAATTATTTTATGAAAACTGAAGATTCCCAAAAGAATCAAGATTATCTTTCCTTACCACCACTTTAATATGCAGAATGAGGTGGCCTCTGACAGGTTTCACTGTTATGAAGTTACTTTTTGTTATTTATATCAATTAGGTTTCTAAATAATAATGACTGCCTGGAATTAGTCATTTAAGTGCTTCAGTTTAGAAGATGCTTTTACAAACTCCTTATAATTAACCTTAACCACATAGACTGGTTACTTTATCTTTAAATAAGCTTATTAAATTATAATTAATAAGGGTCGGATGTGGCTCAACTGGTTGGGCGTCCGTCTCCCATATGGAGGGACCCGGGTTCGATCCCCGGGACCTCCCGGTAAAAAAAAAAAAAAAAAAAAAAAAAAAAAATTTATAATTAATAACCAATGACATTTACTTTATCCATCTAAGAAGGAAGAGCTACATTTCTTTCTTTAACTTAATTTCATTAGACATGAACTTATAACTTTCATCATCTTAAAGATTTAATACATAAAATGTTAATTTATTTAATTGGTATTCAATAAACTTAGTGAGATAACACCCAAGCTAAATAAAATTGAAACCATTTTACTTTATGTAAGGAATGTTCTTTTTCCTTCCTCTACAGGAGTCTTAAAACCTCTTTTCTTTAATAAAATTCTAAAACTGTGAATAATCTTAAAAGCATACTGACTGCTAGGTTCAGGGAAAATATTACAATTAATTTGTTTTAATTGTAGTTTATAAAAGAGCTTTCCAAAGCTTTCAAGGATTTTTCCTTTACTTACTGAAATTTGACAGTTGGGTTATTAACCACCCATATTTTAAGGCTGGTAAAAGGTTTAAATTGAGGAATTACAGGGCAAACTGATTTTTAATTTCCCAGTTTAAAAGATAGAGTTTTAATCTGCCACACTTAGTCCCTCCCTCAGAGCTCTTGCAAAATGAATGCCCTGGGGGCTCAGTAGGTCAAAGAGCTCAGGAAATCTTTTTCCCCTTTCACAAGAGCTTCTATATTCAGATTTCTATATAACCTTTCCAGCCTGTTTAGCCTAATTTAGACTCCAGGAATATTCATTCACATATATAATTGCATATTTAATTTTTAATAATTTTTTTAAGAATTTTCTCTTATTAATTTGATATTATGATCCTGATTTATGAAGATATACACTGAAGAAAGAGGCAGACAGAAACAGAGTTTCACACAAACACACATATAACTTTTATTCTTTTGAATAAGTTTAACTGTAAGATAACATTTAAAAGATTTCTTTGAGGGCTATTTCTAATTAGCCTAATTTGTAATGTGACTATGTAGTTTTGCACAAGAATTTCATTCCTTTTAATTATTGGCTTATAACCAATTTGTTCCCAATGCTTTCAGATACAATTTTGCTTTACTTCAGAACTTTGCTCATTTTCCATTTTGACTTTGGCAGACCTTGGATGCAAAACCGAATTCCAGTAGATACTCACTGAGGTCATTGAGGCCTCAGGGAAACTGGTTTCTGTCATGAACTGCTGCTTTTGGGAACATAAACACTCGAGGTGGGAGGCACCCCTCCAAAGTCCTTCACCACTGGATTGGAGGAGTGGAAGTCCAGCCCTGAGGGTTGAGAATTCCACCAGGCAGCAAACACCTGGAGTCTGGAGAGAAATTAGGGTCACTAATACCAGTGGAAGGACAGGAAACAGGAATGTCTCAAGTTTGCTTTTCTCTGAGCCATAGGGGGCAGAAGCTGTCATAAAATAAACATAAGCAAATGCAATGGGTGGGGCCGAAACTGAAGTTACCTGGAACAAATGCAAACTCCAATTACCACCACAATAGCTGAAGTCTAGGCTAAATGGATCCAGTAACAGCAATTTCAGATATTATCCTTCTGCTATTTTATAATATAAGGACATCTATATAATGATCTTAACTCTTAGTTTCTAGTAAGTTTCCACTTTAACACAATTTGGGCACTTTGGTTTATGAACTAAGCAACTAAAACAATTTTATTAGTAACAACTTTGCTAAGTTTTTCTGCTTTTCTTGCAGTTGAACTAATTCCACTTTTGAAGTATACATCAAATTCAACTGCAAGATAGTATTGACATTTAAAGATTCATTTAGGTTAGCTTTCACTGTTATCCCTTTTGTAACAGGCAAATCCCAAATCTGACTTACGAGTTCCTAGGCATAAGCAGACTAACAAATTTAAAGCAAGGACTGATTAGAGCAGAAGAGAGAATTTTACACATTTAGCTTATCTTAGGGAAAGACTTGACTTTAGAATCACCTATATGCAAAGTTCCCAGTGTCTGTCCATGGCAGAAACCTCATGCAGGAATCCCCAGTTTAGTTCCTCCAGGAAGATCCCTGGGCAGCTGCTAAGCATGGAATTAAGGAGTCCAGAGAATCCCTACCCCCAACAAGACATGAATTGGGGATGGTCTGGGGGCTGTATCCCATTAGTTACCTCCCGGCAAGAGGTAAAGCCTTGTGAGGGCTTTTTTCCACTGGAAAGATTGGAATGTTAAGAGGAAATAGGGAGGGAGCTAGGAATAATCAGGAACGTTTTAATCTTAATGCATTTCCTCACCCTTTAAGGAGACATGGTCATGTTGTCTCTGGCCCTCAGATCTCTGTCCTCTTCTTCTCTTACACAGGTTTAACTGGAATTCAGGGTACATACAGAGCCCACTCTTGTCCATACTACAGCCATGTGGTGTGGCAAGAAAAGATTAGCCTCTTCCTTTCAAGACCATCAGTAGGCAGTTTGTCCCAATTTCTGAGAAGGTACCCCCAATGTGGAGTCTTCTGGAATGCTGAAAGAGCCACCCATTATCCTAGGGGAGGATAAACTCTGTTTGTCAGTTGGGATGGCATCTCTTCTGTATTAGTCAGCCAAAGGGTGCTGATGCAAAATACCCGAAATCTGTTGGGTTTTGTAAACTGTATTTATTTGGGGTAGAAGCTTACAGTTACCAGTCATAAAGTGTAAGTTACTTCCCTAACCCAACTCTTGAGGGTTCCAGCATCCTGGGTTCCTCTCTTCTTGGGGACTTGGTTCTCTCCAGGTTTATCTGCTTGTTCTCTCCACAAGGCCACCTGTAGACTATCAGGTGAATGGCTTTCTTTTTCCCAGGGCCTTCTCTCCTTCCTCATGACCAAGCTCCTCTGTATGCTTACTTCCCAGGGCTCCAGCCCAAGACTCCAACATCAAAACTCCAACTAATTCCTCTGCTCTGCCATGTAGTTTTATCTCCAAGTCTCCACCCACTTAGGAGTGGGAAGCCAATGTCCTACTGACATGGCCCAATCAAAGCCCTGATCATAATTTAATCATACCCAGAGGAACAGACCATTTTACAAGCATAATCCAATATCTATTTTTGGGATTCATAAATAATGCCAAACTGATACACCTCCCCTAGACTTGACTGAAGAGATTGCTCAATGAGCCAGCATTCTGGAAATCAGGGAGCCCTGTTGACTGACCCCAAATTCTGGGGATCAGGAACCTTATGTCTCTGAGTGTATGTAGAGACTTAGAGATCTTGGGGACATCTGGGTCCAGCTCCCAGACCAAACATACAAGTTGGGCTAACCCTAGAAAAGGGGCTGGCTAGGGACATTTCATTTGCCTACTTTGCAGATGGCTATGAGACAACTTGCCTCTTGGGTTTCATCATGGTCTGAGTTTCACAGTTAAACCCAAAATTAAAAGCCCATTAAAAAACTAGAGACTAATTGCTTGTCACTTGCCAGCAAATAGCCTCAGGGACAATTCAGATAATCTCAGGGCCTTCCCAGGGCTGAGAAGGAGCAAAGCCTCAGGACACTTTTGAGGTGGGACTCATGCCTCACTAACAAATGCATTTTCAGTTTCTAAGGCATTCTAAAGCATCTCACAGACCAAAATGAGGACTGCAGTAGTTGGAAGATTAAAGGCCCCTCTAATTAAAAGGAGTTATCTAGTGGTCTAAGGAAATGATAAAATGGGTGAGGCCTGGTAAACTCTCAGCAGACTCTTGATCTACTTAGGCTACATGCTCAGTCAGGACTCAAGGATGGTTTCACCCTCCACGCAGAACTTCCTTGGGTCTACACAGCATGGGGGCTCACACCTACCACCTCCAAAGAGGAAGCTGCAAGTCTGAGCAGACTTAGTTTATGTCTTGTGGGAGACTATACAGGAACCCCTTTAAAACAGCAGAACCAAAAGAGAGCACGGACAGGCCTTTATTAAAACTCATGAGTCTCTGGTGGAGGTTGGGAGGCACCACTTGCCTTTCTGTCTCCTGGAAATGGCAAAATCCTCCAAGATCTTGGCTATGTCGCATAAAGGAATTTAACAACTTGCCAGTTTAGTTAGACCAGCAAAAATGATTGGGAAATGGGGGGAAAGAACAGCTTGCTGAGAAATAGGAGAGAAGGAGGGAAATATGCACTGAGGTATGGTGTGGACTCCTCTAGGCAGAGAAAGCCTATTTTTAAAAAATATTTTTTTATTAGAAAAGCTGTGATATTACAAAACAATCATGCACATGCATAGATCCCCTTCATCAACATAGCACACCATGGTAGAACATTTGTTACACGTCATGAGATAATATCATCAGTCTATTACCACCAACCATGGTCCCTAGCATACATTTGGCAAAATTGTTCCATACCCTCCCATTATCAACACAGTATATCTTTGGCATAGATACAGGAATATTACAGTATTACTGTTAACCACAGTCCATAAGTCACACCAATTGAAATTTTCCTATGATTCCCCACATTCCCCTACCCTGCAATAGTGACACAAATCTCTAGCTCACAGAAGGACACTCTTGCATCTTTACTATCAACCACAATTACCATACACCTCTGGGTTCACTGTGTTTTTCTCATTATCTCTGCCTTTCTCATTATCATTTTGATTTGCATTTCCTTAAAAGCTCAATCTTATGGAACATGTGCTTTTTGAGCATTTGTATTTCCTCTTTGGAGAAATGTCTATTTAAATCTTTTGCACATTTATTAATTGGATTGCTTTCTCATTATTGTTGAGCTGTATGATCTCTTGATATAGAATGGAAATCAAACCATTATCAGATATGTGGTTTCCAAATATTTTCTTCCATTGAGTGGGCTGCCTTTTCACCTTCTTGATGAAGTCCTTTGAATCAACCAAACTGTTTAAGTTTGAGAAGGGCCTATTTATCCATGTTTTCTTTTGTGGCTCATGCTTTTGGTGTAAGGTTTAAAAATCCACCACCTATCATCAGGTCTTGAAGATGTTTTCCTACATTTTATTCTATGAGCTTTATGGTTCTTGCTTTAATATTTAGGTCTTTGATCCATTTCAAGTTAATGTTTGAATAAGGTGTTTTCTTTCTTTCTCTTCTCCATGGATACCCAGTTCTCCCAGCACCATTTGTTGAATATACTGTTCTGCCCAGCCTGGGTGGGTTTGATAGGTTTCTCAAAAATCATTTAACCATAGATGGGAAGGGCTGTTTTGGAGCCATCAATTCATTTCCATTGGTCTATGTGTCTATCTTCATGGCAGTACCATGCTAATTTTACCAATCTAACTAGGTAATATGATTTAAAACCTGGAAGTGAGAGTCCTCCTACGTTGTTTTTCTGTTTTAAGACGTTTCTGTCTGTTTGGGGCTCCTTACAGTTCCAAATAAATTTGATAATTCTGTTTCCCATTTTTTAAAAATAATGCTAGTAGAATTTTTATCAGGATTGCATTGAAACTGTATATCAATTTGGGTAGAAATAATATCTAAAAGATATTTAGTCTTATAATCAGTGAGTATAGAATGTTCTTCTGAACATCTGGGAAGATGGAGGACTAGTAAGACATGGGAATCTCTTCTCCAGAAAAATAGCTAGAGGACAAGCTGAAACAGCCCCGAAAAAGATCTTCTAGGGTTTAGGACAGCAGGTGAAGGCTGCACACCACCCAGAGGAGAGAGGGACAGAAGAGGGAAATTGCGACTACAGAACTGTGAGTTGCAACTAGCAGCTTCTGCTGCTGCCGGCACCCTCCCCCACACTCTTTGGAATTCTTGTGTCCCTGGGCATGCTACCACAGACAAAGGGGGCTTCAGGGATCTGCCACTCCCGGAAAGGGGAGAGAAAGGGACACAGCCTTAGGCTGACTCAGGTTCTGGCCTGAAATTTGGGCTGCGGAGCCCCACGGACCCTTCCACACAGTGGTTTGCCCTGGGAGCCTAGAAAGGACTAGAGAAATCCGACCCTCGCAACCTCCCTCTCTTCTAGCCTGGACTAATTGTTGAGGACACCAGGGGAGAGGGGAGAGAGAGCCTGGGGCTGACCCTGCTTTGGACTCCCAGGTTTGGTCTGCCCTGTCCCAAGAGCTCTTCCAGGCTGGGTGGGGCTGCGCCATTGTTTGCCTTGGAGCCTGCAAGGGGCTAAAGAAATACAAACCTCCCAATCTCCTCCTCTACTAACAGGGACTGATTGTTGAGGATTCAGAAGGGCGTGGAAATCTTTCCTAGCTGGGAAAAGGGGGGCACTAGGAGAGAACTCTGGAGAACTGTCTCAGAAAGTTTGAATCACAGGGCTCCTAGCCCCCAGACAGGAAGCTCTATCACATTGATCTGGTTTGTGTCACAACAAATACGCTCCAACCACGCATTGAATTGAGAGCTGCCAACAAGCGCCATCTCCTGGCATAGCAAGGAAGTGCACATAAGAAAATTAATAAGTAAGAGAGGCTTTTCCTGGCCTCTATAGCCTCCCTGCCCAAGACCCTGGAAACGACTCTACAACCAATTACTGGGTCCAGTGCCCAGTTTTGAGCAACCAGCAGAACAATCCTAACAATCAAGTTTGAGCCAAAAATCAAAGAGCGGTGGTAACTCACAGCCTCCTGCCACTAAAACCCCATAAAAGAGAAAGAAATAGAGCATCTAAGTAAAATACAAACTAACCAGATGCCTAAGCACCAGCAAAAAATTATGGGCCATACTAAGAAAATAGAAGACATGGCCCAAGAAAAGGAATACAGCAAAGTCCCAGAAGAGATGCAGAATTTGAGAGAACTAATCAGTGAGATGAGCACACATTTCCAAAATCAAATTAATGAGATGAAAGAGAATATAGTTAAAGAGATCAATGACATCAAGAAGTCATTGCGCGAACGTAAAGAAGAATTTGAAATCATGAACAGAAAAGTAACAGAATTCATGGGAATGAAAGACACAATAGGTGAAGTAAAAAATACATTTGAAGCATACAATAGCAGACTCGAAATGATAGAAGAAAGAATAAGTGATACTGAAGACAGAGCAGCTAAAATTGAAGAGAGAAAAGAACAGAGAGAGAAAAGAATGGAAAAAATTGAGCAGGGGCTCAGAGAGTTGAATGACAACACTAAACGCAAGAACATATGTGTCATGGGAGTTCCAGAAGGAGAAGGGAAAGGAAAAGGGGCAGAAAGAGTATTTGAGGAAATAATAGCTGAAAATTTCCCAACTCTCATGAAAGAAATGAACTTACATGTCCAAGAAGCACACCGTACCCCAATAAGAATAAATCCAAATAGACGTACGCCAAGACACATATTATTCAGAATGTCAAATGTAAAACATAAAGAGAAAATTCTCAGAGCAGCAAGAGAGAAGCAAACGATCACGTACAAAGGACGTCCAGTAAGACTTTGTGCAGATTTCTCTTCAGAAACCATGGAGGCGAGAAGACAGTGGTATGATAAAATTAGGAAACTGAAAGAGAAAAATTGCCAGCCGAGAATTCTTTATCCAGCAAAACTGTCCTTCAAATATGAAGGTGAATATAAAGTATTCACAAACAAACAGAAACTAAGAGGGTTTGCAAAAAAGAATCCACCTTTTCAGGAAATATTAAAGGAAGCCTTAGAACCTGAAAGAAAAAGACAGGAAAGAGAGGCTTGGAGGAGAGTATAGAAGAAAGAAAAGCAGAAAGGATAACCAAAGGAGTAAAAAGAGAGACAAAAATAAGATGACATATGAAAACCAAAGAATAAAATGGAGGAAATAAATAGTGCATTTTCAGTAATATCATTGAATGTGAATGGATTAAATTCCCCAATCAAAAGATACAGGCTGACAGAATGGATAAAAAAACATGAGCCATCCATATGTTGCTTACAAGAAACTCACCTCAGACACAAGGATACAAGCCGGCTGAAAGTAAAAGGTTGGAAAAAGATACTCCACGCAAATAGTAAACAGAAAAGATCAGGGGTAACTATACTAATATCAGACAAAACAGACTTCAAATGCAAAAAAGTGAGGAGATGTGGAAGGCCATTATATATTAATAAAAGGGAACACCCTCCAGGATGATATAACAGTCATAAATATCTACGCACCTAACCAGGGTGCCCCAAAATATATGAGACAAACTCTGGCAAAACTGAAGGGAGAAATAGACATTTCTACAATAATCGTTAGAGACTTCAACACCCCTCTCACATCATTAGATAGAACAACTAGACAGAAGATCAATAAGGAAACAGAGAACTTGAACAATATGATAACCAAGTTAGACCTAACAGACATATACAGAACACTGCATCCAAACTCAGCGGGTTATACATTCTTCTCAAGTGCCCATGGATCTTTCTCCAGGATAGACCACATGTTAGGTCACAATACAGCTCTCAATAAATATAAAAAGATTGAAATTATACAAAGCATCTTCTCAGATCATAATGGAATGAAACTAGAAATCAATAACAGAGAGGAAAAAAGGAAATTTGCAAATGTGTGGAGACTGAACAACACACTCCTAAATATTCAGTGGGTCAAAGAAGAAATTGCAAGTGAAATCAGTAAATATCTTGAGACAAATGAAAATGAGAACACAACGTATCAAAACTTATGGGATACAGCAAAGGCAGTCTTGTGAGGGAAATTTATAGCCCTAAATGCCTATATTAAGAAACAAGAAAGAGCTAAACTCAAAGATTTAACTGAACAACTTGAGAAACTAGAAAAAGAACAGCAAACCAATCCCAAAGCAAAAAGAAGGAAAGAAATAATAAAGATTAGAGCGGAAATAAATGAAAATGAGAACAAAAAATCAATAGAGAAAATCAACAAAACCAAAAGCTGGTTCTTTAGGAAGATCAATAAAATTGACAAACCTCTCGCTAGACTAACAAAGAAAAAAAGAGAGAAGATGCAAATAAATACAATCAGAAATGAAAGGGGGGGAAATTACAAATGACCTCACAGAAATAAAAAGAATCATAAGAGGATATTATGAGAAACTATATGCCAACAAACTAGACAACCTGGATGAAATGGACAAATTTCTAGAAACTCATAACCAACCTACACTGACACAACAAGAAATACAAGAACTTAACAAACCAATCACAATTAAGGAGATTGAATCTGTCATCAAAAATCTCCCAGCAAAGAAAAGTCCAGGACCAGATGGCTTCACAAGTGAGTTCTACCAAGCATTTCTAAAAGAATTAACACCAATCCTGTTTAAACTCTTCCAAAAAATCAGAGGAGGGAAAATTACCCAACACATTTTATGAAGCCAACATCACCCTAATACCAAAGCCAGATAAAAATTCCACAAGAAAAGAAAATTACAGACCAATCTCTCTCATGAACATAGATGCAAAAATTCTCAACAAAATACTTGCAAATCGAATCCAACAGCATATAAAAAGACTTATACATCACGACCAAGTGGGATTTATTCCTGGTTTGCAAGGCTGGTTCAACATAAGAAAATCAATCAATGTAATACACCACATTAACAAATTGAAGGAAAAAAACCACATGATCATCTCAATAGATGCAGAAAAGGCATTCGACAAAATCCTTTTTTGATAAAAATACTTCAAAAGATAGGAATAAAAGGAAAATTCCTCAATATGATAAAAGGCATATATGAAAAACCCACAGCCAACATCATACTCAATGGGGAAAGGTTGAAAGCTTTCCCCCTAAGATCAGGAACAAGACAAGGATGCCCACTGTCACCATTGTTATTCAACATTGTACTAGAAGTTCTAGCGAGGGCAATTAGACAAGACAAAAAAATTAAAGGCGACAAATAGGAAAAGAGGAAGTAAAACTCTCACTGTTTGCAGATGATATGATCCTGTTTTTAGAAAATCCTGAAGTATCCACAACAAAGCTACTTGAACTAATAAATGAGTTCAGCAAAGTGGCAGGATATAAGATCAACACGCAAAACTCAGTGATGTTTTTGTACACTAGTACTGAACAATCTGAGGAGGAAATCAGGAGGAAAATTCCATTTTCAATAGCAACAAAAAGACTCAAATACCTAGGAATTAATTTAACCAAGGAAGTACAGGACCTATATGCAGAAAACTACAAAACAATGCTAAAAGAAATTTTAAAAGACCTAAACAAATGGAAAGACATTCCGTGTTCATGGATTGGAAGAGTAAATATCGTGAAGATGTCAATCTTGCCCAAACTGATTTATAGATTCAATGCAATACCAATCAAAATCCCAACAGCTTACTTTACAGAATTAGAGAAGGCAATTACCAAATTCATCTGGAAGGGTAAGTGCACCCAAATAGCTAAAAGCATTCTAAAAAAGAAGAGCAATGTGGGAGGAATTTCGCTGCTTGTCCTTGAAACATATTACAAAGCTACAGTGGTCAAAACAGCATGGTACTGGCATAAAGATAGACATATCAATCAGTGGAATAGAATTGAGAATCCAGAAATAAACCCTCACCTATACAGTCAACTGGTTTTTTGTTTGTTTTTTTTTACCGGGAGGTCCCAGGGATCGAACCTGGGTCCCTCCATATGGGAGACGGACGCCCAACCATTTGAGCCACATCCGCCCCCAGTCAACTGGTTTTTGACAAACCTACCAAGTCCACGCTGATGGGAAAAAACAGTCTCTTCAACAAATGGTGTTGGGAGAACTGAATATCTATAACCAAAAGAGTGAAAGAGGACCCCTATCTCACCCCCTATACAAGAATCAACTCAAAATGGATCAAAGATCTAAATATAAAAGCCAGGACCATAAAACTACTGGAAGAAAATGTAGGGAAACATCTTCAAGACCTTGTAGTAGGTGGTGGTTTCTTTGACCTCACTCCCAAAGCACGTGCAACAAAAGAAAAATTAGATAAATGGGACCTCCTCAAAATTAAACACTTTTGCACCTCACAGGAATTTGTCAGAAGGGTGAAAAGGCAGCCAACTCAATGGGAAAAAATATTTGGAAATCACATATCTGATAAGGGTTTAATATCCAGGATATGTAAAGAGATGTTACAACTCAACAATAAAAAGATAAATGACCCAATTAAAAAATGGGCAAAAGACTTTACTAGACATTTCTCCAAAGAAGAAATACAAATGGTTAAAAAAAAAAAAAAAAAAAAAAAACATATGAAGAAATACTCAACATCCCTCATGATTAGGGAAATGCAAATCAAAACTACAATGAGATATCATTTCACACCTATCAGAATGGCCACTATTAAAAAGACAGAGAACTACAAGTGTTGGAGAGGATGTGGAGAGATAGGAACACTTCTTCACTGTTGGTGGGAATGCAGGATGGTACAACCACTATGGAGGACTGTTTGGCAGTTCCTAAAGAAGTTGAATATAGACTTGCCATGTGACCCTGCAGTACCACTACTGGGTATATACCCAGAAGAACTGAGAGCAGTGACATGAACAGACATCTGCACACCGATGTTCATAGCCACATTATTCACCATTGCCAAAAGTTGGAAACAACCCAGGTGTTCATCAACAGATGAATGGATAAACAAACTGTGGTCTATTCACACGATGGAATATTATGCAGCTGTAAGAAGAAATGAAGTCGTAAAGCATATGGCGACATGGATGAACCTGGAGGACATTATGTTGAGTGAAGCAAGCCAGACACAAACGGACAAATACTGTATGAATGCATTACTATGAACCAAATATATTGTGTAAAATATTGTTTGGTTCACACACACACAAAAAAAACAAACAAAAAACAAAACAACAACAAAAAAATTAAAAAAAAAAAAAGAAGTCAAATCTATGGTAGTAGATATAGTGCAGTTCTTGAGCTCCTGCTTCTCATGTACAAGATAATGGGTTCGATCCTTGGTACCTCATTAAAAAAAAGTCAAATCTACAATAGGATTTGTAGTTAGTTGTGCAAACATATGGGAATGATAGTGATTTTTTGTTGCTTTTTTTTTTGGAGTAATGAAGATGTTCTACTATTGATTGAAGTGATGAATGCACAACTCTGTGATTATAACAAATGCCATTGATTAGATGAAATGTATGATTTATGAACAAAAAAAAATATTAGGGAGAGTTGGAGGGAAAGACACCAAATGTAAGATATAGTTAGTAGTAATACCTTGATGATGCTCTTTCATAATTTATAATAAATGTTTCACAACAATGCAAAAAAAAATGTTCTTCTAATTATTTATGTCTTTTTAAAATTTCTTTTAAAATGTACTGTAGTTTTCTGAATTCAAGTGCTTTGCATCATTGGTTAAGTATATTCCTAAATATTTGATTTTTTTCATTGCTATTGTAAATGTAATTTTTTCCTGATTTCCTCCTCAGATTGTGCATTATGAGTGTATAGAAACAACATTAATTTTTTGGTATTGACCTTGTATCCTGACATTCTATTAAAATCATTTAATAGCTCCAGCAGCTTTGTTGTAGATTTTTAAGGACTTTCTAGGTATAGGATTATATCATCTGTGAATAGCAAAAGTTTTATTTCCTCCTTTTCAATTTGAATGCATTTAATTTCTTTTTCTTCCCTGATTGCTCTAGCTAGAACCTTTAGCACTATATTTAACAACAGTGGTGACAGTGGACATCCTTGTCTTGCTCCTGATCACAGTGGGACAGCTTTCAGTATTTCACCATCAAGTACAATGTTAGCTGTGGCCATTTCCTATATGGCCTTTATCATATTGACAAAAATTCCTTCAATTCCTAACTTTGTAATATGTTTATCAAGAAAGAATGCTGTATTTTGTCAAATGCCTTTTAATAAGATCATGTGAGTTTTCTTGTTTGATTTACTAATGTGGTGGATTATGCTGATTTATTTTCTTGTTTAGAACCACCCTTGCATGCTTGGTATAAAACCCACTTGTTAATGATGAGTAATTCTTTTAATGTGTTGTTAGATTTGATTAGCAAGTTTTTTTGTTTTTTGTTTTTTTGAGGATGTTTGGATCCATAATCTCATTAGTCAGCTAAGATGTGCTGATGCAAAATACCAGAAATTTGTTGGCTTTTATAAAAGGGTATTTATTTGAGGTAGAAGCTTACAGTTACCAGGCCACAAAGTATAGGTTACTTCCCTCATCAAAGTCTGTTGTCATGTGCAGGAGCAAGATGTCTGCAGATGTCTGCAAGGGTTCAGGCTTCCTCTTCGCTTTAAGGCTCCATAGTCCCAGCTTCTTCCAATATCAGCTGTAGCCTAGGATAAGTCTTGTCTCTTTCCTAAGGCTCATTTCTCCCTCTACTCAGCTATCCTGCTGTCTCCACAAGGCCAGGTGTAGACTATCAGGCAAATGGCTCATCTCTCTTCCTGGGGCCTCTGCCGTATCTAATGGAGCCTTTTCTCTTTACTCGCATAGCTTCTCTGTGAGCTTAATTCCTGGTCCCCAGGATCAAAATCCCACAACTGTCTCCTCTGCCAATTTTATTTTCTCTGTGAGACCCTGGCGCCCTTGGTCCTACTGACATGGCCAATCAAGGTCTTAATCAAAATTTAATCAAATAAGTGAAATCTCTGAATCTAATATATTATAATATGCTTTGGGGGAAAGACAAGTTTAGAAACATAATCCAATATCTATTTTTGGAATTCATAAATAATACCAAACTGCTACAATATTCACAAGGGTAATGGGTCTGTAATATTCTTTTTTTCTAATATCTTTATTTGGCTTTGGTATTAGGGTCATATCTGCTTCAAAGTATGAGATTGAAAGTGTTCCCTATTATTCAGTTTTTGGAAAAGCTTGAGTAAGATTGGTATTAAATCTTTGAATGCTTGGTCGATCTCACCTGTGTAACCATCTGTATTACTCAGCCAAAGGGGAGCCGATGCAAAATACCAGACATCTGTTCACTTTTATAAAGGGCATATATTTCGGGTAGAAGCTTACAGTTACCAAGCCATAAGCCATAAGTTACTTCCCTCACCAAAGTCTATTGCCATGTGTAGGGGCAAGACAGCTGCCACCCTCTGCCAAGAGTTCAGCCTTCCTGGGCTCCTCTCTTCCTGGGGCTCGTTTCTCTCTGGGCTCAGATGCTGTGCTCTCTCCACAAGGCCAGCTGTCGACTGTCAGGTGAACGGCTCTGTCACCCCCTCTGGGGCTTCTGCGGTGTCTAAGGCGCCGTCTATCTTTTCCTGTGTCCTTCTCCTGTGTGTTCACTTCCTGGGCTCCAGCTCAGAGCTCCCGACTCTGTCCTCTGCAGTGTCTTTTCTCTGTGAGTCTCCACCCACCAAGGGGTGAGTACTCAGCAACCTGCCGAAGTGGCCCAATCAAAGTCCTAATCATAATTTAATTAGTTAAAAACGACACCTCTGACAGACCAGTTCACAATCATAGTCCAAAAACTATTTGTGGAATAATTAAACAATGCCAGATTGCTATACCGTCTTGTCCTGGACTTTTCAATTTGGGGAGCTGTTTGATAGCTGTTTCAATCTGTTTACTTATGATTGGTTTCTTGAGCTCTTCTGTTTCTCAGTGTGGTTTATTCATACATTCCTAGGAATTTTCCCATTTCGTCTACATTCTCTAGTTTTTTGGCATACAGTTTTTTATTGTATCCTCTAATGATCTCTTTTATTTCTGAGGGGTCAGTAGTAAAGCCCCCATTTTCATTTTTATTTCACTTATTTGCATCTTCTCTCTTTTTTCTTTGTCAGTCTAGCTAAGGGTTTGTCAATTTTGTTAATATTCTGGCCAAATGCACTGCAGTTTTACAGGGAGCCTGAGGGACTACTGTCCCTTTTACCCTTTAAGGGGTAGGGACAGAACAACTGATGTCCATCATTTCAATCTATGTAGGCTGAATGTTAGGTCTCCCATGTAGGTCTGCCAGTGCCCAGAAAGGCTGAAGAAAACCAGCCCCCTCCTATCCTATTGGGCGGTGGATTTACAGGTACCCACCAGTCCAGGCCATGCAGGCCAAAAGGGCCTGCTGTTGCATGGAAAGGCTGTGGAAACACAGCTCCCCTCCTATCTTACTTGAGGAGGGAAGGAGCTATAGGTACCTGACTATTCAGACTGTGTGGGCTGAAAGCACCTGCAGCTGCCTAGAGTTGCTGAGGAAACACAGCTCTCCTCTTATCCTATTGGGGAGTGGGGATGGAGCTACAGTTGCCCGAATATCTAACCTGTGCAGGCTGAAAGCACCTGCAGATTCCCAGAGGCTTAGAATCACCATTCCCCCTTTCCTATGGGGTTGCAGGGATGCAGATAGAATTGAAGGTGCTCAACAAACCAGTTCATGTGGACTGAAAGCATCTGCAGTTGCCCAGAGAGGCTGAGGAAACCAGATCCTCTGCTATCCTATTGGGGTGTGGAGATGGAGCCTCAAGTGTCCAACTATACAGTCTGTTATGGTCAAATACATCTGCAGTTACCTGGAGAGGCAGGTGCAAGGCCCACCAGCTTCCTCCCTGCCAGAGTTGAGGCTGGGGCTTAGGCTAGAGCTGCTGTCTGATCAGCGAGGAAAGAAGCCAGTCCCTACCTTCACTGTGATTTTTGGTCAGCTCCAATTCCCTTGATGTCAGGGTCAGAGTTAATATGGTGGCTAGAAACTTTTTTCTGAATTGGACAGGGTCAAACTTTAACTGTTCTTAGGATTATACTTTAGCCAGCTGAGTTTACTAATCAGTAGCTGAAGTTGGTACACAACCATCTCTTCCTCCTCCGTTATTGGGAAATGAGGATTCTAACTCCAGGATGGAATAGCTCCCAAGGTGGTTTGCACCGCCAGTGGAGTATGGGCACCGGCCTCCATGGTGTGCTGTTGTCAGTATGCTTTTGAGGTTATTCACAATTTTAGAATATTATTTTTTTTAAAAGAGAGTGGTTTTACCCTCCTGTGGAAGAAGGTAAAAGAATATTTCTTGCACAGACTAACAGTTTCAATTTTATTTGGCTTTTGTGATATCTCCCTAAGTTTATAGGATACTAATAAAATGAATTAACATTATATGTATTAAATAATAAAAGATGATAAAAATGTTAGGAGATGGAAGCGTCGTGGAATACATGCCAGGAATGTGGTTCTAGGAGATTCTGAGTCATCAGTTTGACAACTTGTCCTGCTAATGGTTTTAGTTTTCTTGTAACCAAAGATCTCAGGATACACCCTTAGAAAATCAGTCCTAAAATGTTGTTGTTTCTTTCTTTTCAGCAAAGACCATCGTTTCACTGAAACTAATGAGCTATGAAAACATTGTCAATTAAAAATATGATATGAAAACTAAAAACTTTAATTTGATTCAAAGAGTCACTTTCTGGTATTGCATATGATAAGTAATTTTATAATACACCTTGATAGCCTGTATAAATGATGTTGAATAAGTCCCTGAGGTCATGTCAAGTGAAAATCCTGAAGTCATGACCAGTGCATAAAATAATTCCATATTCATATAAAAACAAAAAATACTGGATTGGTTTGAGGTGTGAATTGCGAGTGTTGAGAAAGCCCAGAGCCAAGGAAATAGAGTATGAGAGGCAGGACAAAGAATAGGAATAGAGTATGAGAGGCAGGACAAAGAAAGGAAGCCAACATTCCTTTCTTCCAACGTTCCTTGGCTTCCAATCAAGACAGGGCACCAGGAAACAGATTTGCCCTGCAGGCTTAAAGCACCTAAAAAAGACAGTACACATCAACCAAAATGTTTGAGACTCTGGATATCCATCACTGAAGGACATAAGCTGAAAGACTTATGTCTTACAAATAATGAGAATTACCTGTACTGTGAATGGAATGAAAATGAAAACACAAGATATCAAAACCTGGACGTGTTGATAAAAGAGTATTTCTGGGAAAATTTAAGTCACTAAAGGAGCATATTAGAAAATAATAAGTTCTTATATGAAGGACCACAGGTTCCACCTTAAGGTACTAGGGGAAAAAGCCAGATAAATACAAAGTAAGCAGAAAAAAGGTAATAATAAGATCAAAGTGCAAATCAAAGATATAGAAAAACAAAACTATAGAGAAAAACAGAACTAAAAACTCTCACTGAGATGATTAATTGAATTGGAAAACCACTAGTCAGGATAATCAGGAAGAAAAGAACATCCATTAAACTACCAAAATTGCGAATGAGCGGTGACAAAACTTCAGATTCTTCAGATACGAAATGGGGGCGATAAACTTTTGAAAAGTTTATGCCAATAAGCTAACAATTTAGATGAAATGGACAAATACCTTGAAACATTCAAAATACCTACTTTAAAGCAGGAAGATAGATAGCTTGATTTGTCCTGTATCTAATGATGAAATCGTATTTGTAGTTTAAAACCTTTCCATGAGGAAAACTCCAGGCCCAGATGGCTTCACTGCTAAATCTGACCAAATACTTAATGAAATATATCAATTCTACACAAACTTTTTCACAAAACTGAAGATGCCTGAGCACTGCTCAACATACTTTATGAGGCCAGCGTTCACATGATTAAAAAAGACATCACCATAAAAGAAAACTTTAGACCAATATGCATCATGAACATAGATGCAAATTCTAAACACAGTTTTTGTAAATTGAAACCAGAAACTTATAGAAAGGATAGTACATCATGATTAAGAGTGGCTTATACCAGGAATGCAAAGTTGGTGTAACATTTGAGAGTCAATCAATGTACTTAATGATACTAAACTCTAATTTTAAAAAACCCATATGTCTCAATGGACACACAAAATTGGTTTTGTTTAGGAATAGAAAAGAATATCCTCAACATGATAAAAAGGCACCTATGAAAAACTTACGGCTGCTGTCACACTTACAGGTGAAAGACTCAATAGTTTTCCTCTAAGAGCAAGAAAAAGACCAACATGTTTTCCCTCACCCCTCCTATTCAAGGCCAGAGATTCTAGGCAGTACAAGAAGACAAGAAGACCTCAAGGCATCCAGACTGAAAGAGAGGGAATACGCCTGCCTTTGTTTGCACGCGACATGATCTCCCATGTTGAACAGCCTGTGGACACACAGACACACAAAACACTAGAAGAAATGAGTTTAGCAAAGTTTCATGACACAAGATCAGTATATATAAATCAATGGTATTTATACACACAGTCAACAAACAATTGGAATCTGAAATTAAAAAAAAACAGTAAATCTGTGGTACCATAAAAAATATGAAATACTTGCAGATATATGTGACAAAAGATATGAAAGACCTTTACACTAAAGTCTACAAGATACTGCTAAAAGAAATTACAGAAGTGCAAAATAAATGGAGAGATAATCTGTCTCCATGATTCAGGAGACTTAATATTGCCAAGATGTCAATTCTCCCCAAGTTGATTTATAAATTCAGTGGCATTGAAATAAAAAAATCCCAGCACCATTTTGTGGGTGGCAATCAACAAGTTATCTCATAAATTCACATGCAAAGGACCCTCAAGAGCTAAAATAACTTTGAAAAAGAAAACATAAATGTAAAAGGAAGAAAATCCTTGTGACTTTGGACTAGGCAAATATTTCTTATATGTGACACCAAAGGATAACTTAGACACATCGAAATAAAAATTCCTTCTAAAAAGATCCTGTTAGCATAACAAAATGACAAGGCACAGACTGGAAGAAAATGCTTGTAAGTTACCTATCTAATAAAGGATTTATATACAAATCATTTAAAGAACTCTAAAAACTCAATAAGAATGCAAACAACCAAATTAAAAAGTGGGAAAAGATTTGAACACATCCTTCACAAAAGATGGAAAAGAAACACATGTAAAGATGCTCAGCATCCCTAGACACCATGAAAATGCAAATTACAACCACAGTAAAATAGCATATGGTTCCTTGAATGACTAAAATTCTTAAGATTGGCCATATCAAGATTGCAGGAGATTGTGAAGAACTAAAGCCGTTATACAGTGCTTAATGGTATATGAAATGGTATGTCCTTTTTGTAAAAACAATTAGGAGGTTTCTTAAAATGTTAAATATGCAACTACAAGATGATCTAACCTTTCCACTCGAGTGAATTTATCCAAGAGAGATGAAGGCATATGTCTTCCAAAAGACTTATAGAAAAATGCTCATGACAGCTTTACTTGTAATAGCCAAAGTCTATTACAACACAAATGCCCAGCAACATATGAGTGGATGGATGAATACATTGTGGTATACCCATCAATGGAATGCAATTCAGGAATAAAATGGATAAGCTATGGATACACGAAACAACATGGAGGAATCTCAAAATAATTACTATGTGTGAAAAAAGCCAGGGGTGGGAGGGGAAATATATATACATATATACTGTATGTTTCCATTTCCATAAAACTCTAGAAAATATAAACTATATATAAAGAAATCACATCATTGATTAGCTGAGGAGGTGAGTGCAGAGAGAGGTAAGAAGGAGGGATGATAAAGGGGTGTGAGGGAACTTCTTGGGTGATGGTAAAGTCCAGGATCTTGACTGCAGTGAAGGTTTCAAGGGTTTATACATAAGCCAAAACTTATCAAATTGTACAATTTAAATATGTATGTTTAAGTCAATTAATCTGTTTTTTAAGCCTACCACTTCATTTCCTTAAAAATCAAGTTAAAATGGGTTTCACTCAGACCCACGATTTCTGTCTATCCAGTTTCCCTTTTCATTTCAGGAACGTCTTCTCACTTAAGTAGCAGTGGGCAGTCATACTTTGTTGATTCACCTGATTTCTGTAAATGTAGGAGAATATCTAAGAATGTGATGAACACTCACAATAAGAAAGGGCATAAAACTAATCTGTGAGAAAAACTGAATATCTAAGCATGAATGTGGTAGAAAATGTTTAAAGATGACTTGTTCTAACAAGATATAAAGGCTGGCATCTAATGGCAATGTCAAGGGACCCCATCACCATAAAATACCTATTGTTTCTAGTCCTGTATCTAATGAGGCGGGTGATGATTTCATCCTTAGGCAAACGTGGGTGAACTTACAGCCTGATTTTTCCTCCAAAATGTGAAAGGGAGGAATGACTCCTTGGATAATAGAGAATGCCATTATCTTGTAGAAAAGAGAAATTCAAAATGGGTCTCAGCCATCTTGTTTCCTAAAAACAAAGACACTTAAGAAAAAAGTAATGTGTGCACTATAGTGTTGAACCCACTGGCCAAATTGTTACAAGCTGAGTATCAAAAAGCAGTCCAGGCCTAGGTCAGCTGACCCGAGGGGACTTTGGAGCCCTTTTAGGCCACTCGCCTTGGCCTCAAGCCCCCACCACCATGGCTTCTCAGTCGCAAGGCATCCAGCAGCTGCTGCAGGAGGAGAAGCACACCACGGAGGTGTCCGAGGCTCGCAAGTGAAAGAACCAGAGGCTGAAGCAGGCCAAAGAAGCTCAGAGGGAGGAGGAGTTCAAGGCCAAGGAGGCTGCGGCTCTGGGATCCCATGGCAGTTCCAGCACTGAAGTGGAGAAGGAGACCCAGGAGAAGATGGCCATCCTCAGACCTACTTCCAGCAGAAGAGGGATGAAGTCCGGGATAACCTCACGGCCTTTGTCTTTGACATCTGGCCAGAAATCCATGAAAACTACCACATAAATGGATAGTGGAAAAGGAGCACCTGTTACATGGGTTGGCCTTGTAGATGCCTTCACATGGTATATGAAGCTTTAGCAAAGCTGGAGTTATATTCTTGGGGAAAGACATTAAATTATTTCTGTATATTATGTAGTAGGTCCTTTCACTTTTTGGAGAGTGGCAAACCTAGCTTCTTCATACAGACTTACAGCTTATCCAAAGAATTTCATCTTTTTACCTCCTAATTCTAATAAATTTAATGGGTATATGTTGTCTGTTTTTCTTTGCCATTTAGCTCAAGCTACATGTATGGCAATATTGAATTTTTCTTTCTTAGATATACTACCAAAAAACACTTATTTGAAGAAAAGAAAGGGGTTAAATATTTTATTTCCCTAAGGCTTTCTTAAAGGTCAGGGGCTTTACCTGTGAAAAAGTAGTAAATAGTCATTTGTAACCTGTGTGAAGCAGCTAGCCAGCCAGTAGTCCTTTCTGGCTAAGAGTTAGACAATGATACTAGCATAATTATGCTGCTTTTAGTTTCTTTTAATAAAAATTACTAGATAGAATTCAAGAACTTATTATATGTTATTGCTTAATGTATTGGTAATAATTTAAAAGTGAAGATACTTTGTCATGGAAAAAAAAAAAAGAATTCCAGTTTAATTATTTGGAAGAAACTGGGTCTATGCAAAATCATTCATTCATAATGAGACTCACAAAGGAAATCTTTATAATAAGTATGCAAAATTAAAATAATACAGAGGTTTAATTTCTACAGTTAGCTTTATTTAGTAAGGAACTGCTATACATGAACTTTCTAAAGTCAAATGCACCAAAGAAGAGAGGCAATCATACAGACCTCATTCCTCAGGCCTCAGGAGATAGAGCTCTTGTGCAACCCCATGAGATGAAATAAGTGAATCAAACACTAAGCCCCACATACATCTCCATGCAGAGAACACTGTGTATAACACATAACACTAAGGATGTTCACCTGGACACTGTGCATGGTGCCAGGCAAAAGCCTGATGCAAAATCAAATGATGGATGAATTACATCCTGGATGTAATCAGAGCCTGCAGGAGGAGGCCAGTCGTGAAGGCCTCTGGCCTGGGTGTGACTCACTTTCCATGTTACACTCAGACCCCAAGTCCCAAAAGGAATCACAGTGACTGTTGAAACCTCAAAACTTCTAACCTCTTTCAGTATAAGCTGATATTCTTTTTCTTTTAAGCCTGCGAAGAAAAGTTCTGAAAAAATAAAATGAAAATTGAAAGATAGCAAAACATTCAAACCTATGATATCAAAACTATATAATATCTGTAAGTATGGTTTAACAAGCATTCTCATCTTTGCAATGATTTGGCCATATTTTGTTGTTTAAGAGGATTGAGGAAATTGAAATGATCTAAAATACTACAGAAGGACTAAATAACAGGGAGGTTGATTAAATCACTCTAAGAAGTATTTTAAAATTTAAAAGAATTTAATGTACAAAATGTATGTTTCAAATGATTAGTTGTGTGATGCTTAAGGCCTTACTAAAGAGTTTAAAAGATTATGAAAGCATACATCAAACAATGTACAGATAGTGGCAGTTCTCTGCATAAAAGAGTCATTTAGACCAAGAGTCTGAGAAGGATTTCTTCGATAAAGTGCTTCCTAAATGTGTCCAGTGAGGCCCAAAGCTCTTTCACAACAGGATATGGCCTGGGGCTTCCAAGGTCAGACCTGTTCTCTCAACTTCAAAGAGCATCATTTGGAGAACAAGAGGAGGAGTTTTTTGAGGGATGCTTTGAATTCCTTGTTCCTCAGGGTATAAATGAGAGGGTTCAGAGCAGGAGTCAGGATGGAATATGATATGGCAACCACCTTGTCCAGAAGCCCAGCAGAGCCGAGGACTGGCCGGATGTAGGTGTAGAGAACGGTGGAGTAGTACATGGTGACCACGATGAGGTGGGAGGAGCAGGTGGAGAAGGCCCGCTGCTTGCCCTCAGCTGAGGGGATGCACAGGATGTTGGTGATGATGCAGCCGTAGGATGCCATGGT
>JAKSZT010054541.1:609368-655709 GCA_026826555.1 Tolypeutes matacus | reverse complement strand
GATGGTAACTACTCTATTTTCTCCTGTTTGTAGCATGGGATCTTCTCCCCCCCTCCCCCACAATGGCTGAAGGGAAGACAGATTTGAGACACCTCTGTCCTGTCCTTCCACTGGTGTTATCCCTGCTTTCTCTCATGACTCAGGTATGGACTAGATTGCTGCCTGGAGGAATTCTCGACCCTTGGGGTTGGACGTCCACTCTTCCAGTCTAGCAGCTGTCAGAGTCCTGTTATCTCCAAGGACTGGGGAGTGGGGGTCTCCCACCTCAAGTGTTGAGATTCCTAAAAGCAGCAAGTCATGGCAGAAACCAGGTTCCTTGGGACTTCAGTGACCTCAGGGAGTACATACTGGGATTAGTGCTGCTCATCCAAGGTCTGCCAAAGTCAGAATGGAAAATAAGCAATTCTCTGAGGTCGAGGAAAATAACGCACATTGTATTTCAAAGAATTGGAAATAATTTGGTTATAAGCCAATAATTAAAAAGAATGAAATTCTTGTGCAAAACTGCATGTTAGTGAGAATTGTGGGAAGATGGCACCAGATTAGGCAGGCAAGCTTCAGCTGTGTCACAAAAACAACAGAGAAAGAGCCAAAAGTTGCTTGAGGGACCTGCTTTGGGAGTCAGGAGACAAGGACAGTGCTTCTTAGCTCCCAGGAGGGTGAAGGACACAAAGACAAGGAACCAGAAACAACAAACTGTGATTTACAAAACCTCCCAGTGATTCTCTCTGCCTAGAGGGGCCCATACCAAATCTTGGTGTGTGTTTCTATCTGTCTTTCTCTCCTATTTCTCAGCAAGCTCTGTTCTTTCCCCCATTTCCCAAATAAATTGTTTTTACTGGCCTAAAAAAAAACCAACCAAACAAACAAACAAAAAGAAAAAAACTCCAGCTACCAGGAAGGGATCCCCTCCCTCATCCCAAAATATAAAGTAGGGGAAAAACACCTGGGTCATTGCAGTTGACTGAGAGAGGAGCAGACATCTTCCCCCCTGTCAGCTGTTAAAAAGGAAAAGGGAGGGGGAGTTGGTGGGCTTTCTTCAGTGAATTAGGACAGTGGAGCCTGCTTTGAATACTGGATCCAGCAAGACCAAAACAAAGGAAAACTGAGAGATATATGTCCATAGAAAGGTGTGCAAATGAGTTCCATCTGTGGGCCAGTCTGGAAATTATATGGACAAAAACTACACTTGGATCTATCTGATCTCTAAGTTCTGGAAGAAAATCTGCACGCCCTTAGTGAGTGCCTGGCATAATTTTGATAACTTAAGATAAGCAATTTTCAAGGCATAGGATAATTTGAACCAAATATCAAAGAAGAGTTGTGAAAAAAATAATAGGCAAGAGAGAGAGATTGGCCATCAGAGGAAATTCACCAACATATTCAGATACCTAGACATCAGCAAAAATTATAAGACATACTAGGAAACAGGAAGAAATGGCACAGCCAAAAGAAGAAACCAAATATCCTGAGGAGATACAGGAATTAAGAAAATTAATCAATGATAATCACACAGTTCTCATAAATCAATTTAAAGAATTGAAGGAAAATATTACTAAAGACAAAGAATATTAAGAAGACACTGGAGGAGCATAAAGAGCAATTTAAAAATCTGCAAAGAAAAGTAGCAGATCTTATGGGAATGAAAGACATAATGGATAAGATTAAAAATACGTTAGAGACTCACAACCTCCTCCTTTCTATTTCCTGTAAACCTCTTTTACAGACTCTAGCTCTGTGAGTCTGCTCAGTTTGCTTAATAACCAAAAAATGTCAAATTCCCATCCAGGGGAGCTCTGCCACATTCTTTAATGGGACAACAAGAATGCCCCAAGTACAGGGACAATGGCTTGTGAAGGAGGATGATCCATTGAAGGACCTTTGATATTGATGACTATGCTTATGAGCCTTTGCTCTTTAAATTGAAATTAGCCTAGTGATGTAAGATGCCTAAGAGTTACCTATGGGGAGCCTTCTTGTTGCCCAAATGTGGCCTCGCTCTAAGCCAAACTCGGCATATAAAAGCAGTAATTCCCCCCAGTATGGGACATGACTCCCAGGAATGAGCCTCCCCAGCACCAAAAGATTGCTACCAAGTACCAACAAGCAATGCACCTGGAAAAAAAAAAACACCATCACCTTGACCAAAAGGGGGAAAAGCTAAAGACAAATGAGTTTGTATGGCTAAGAGAATTCAAAGTGAGTAGGGAGGCCATCCCAGAGGTAGTGCTTATGCACAATTCAACAGGATCTCATTGACAGCCAAAATAGATACAACCCCAAAGAGTGAAGCTCCCCAGGGATATGGAGACATCCAGACACTATAGTCAGGGCAGACAGCGCAGAAATTTGGCTCCTTGCCAGTGGGCCCTAATCTTATATTTATGCTCCCCAGTGAAACTGAGTTAGACTCAGTAGTGGTTTCTCTATGCATGACTATTCTGTCTTTCTATATAGGTTTCTATTGAACCTATAATTAGTACTAGAATTGGTAGGTATACGCACAAGAGACTTAAATCCTTGGGCTGTCCATGTGCCATCTGAGCCCTGATTGTCAACAGCATTGCAACACCTACTCTCCAGTTCAATGGACTCACCCAGGACAACTTACAGGGAGGAGATGATGGACAAACAACATAACAAGGAACCAAGAATGCCAACAACTGCAAGCAAGAGAGTCCCATCTATCAGATGTATGGGATCACAGCCCCTGTCAATTATTGGTGCAGTGGGCATCACCATCCCAGAGTCCTTAGGATTGGGAAATGAACTATGGACTAAAATAAGTTTACTAGAATTCTACTATAGACTACTTGTGATTCTAGCAATGGAATAAATGCCATTGTTGTGGAGGCAATGACCAATGGATGCTCTGGGGTTAGGGAAAGAGAAAAATAGATGTAATAGGAGGGCATTTGGGGACTTGGGAATCATCTGAATGGCATTATAATGACAGTTACAGGCGATCATATATCTGGCCATAATCTACAGAGTCAAATGGGAGAGAGTGTAAACTAGAATGTAAACTATAATCCATGCTTAGTGACAATGCTCGAAAATGTGTTTATCAAATACAATGAATGTACCACACTGATGAAAGATGTTGCTAATGTGGAAAAAGGTGAGAGGTGTGGGAGCAGGGCATATGAGAATCCCCTATATATTCTCTGTAACATTTATGTAATCGAAATATCTTTTAAAAAATAAAAAAGTGGAAAAAATACATTAGAGGAACATACAAGCAGATTTTAATTGCTTGAAGACAGAATTAGTGACTTTGAAGACAGAACATCTGAACTGAAAAAGACAGGAAAACAAAGAGAAGGGAATGGAAAAAATGGAAAAGGGTCTCAAGGAATTGAATGACAAAGTGAAATGCAAAAACTTATGCATCATCGGTGTCCCAGAAGGAAAAAAAATGGAAAAGGGGCAGAAAGACTATTTGAAGAAATAATGATTGAAAACTTCCCTACCCTTATGAAAAAAATAAATATCAATATCCAATAAGGACAATGCACCCCAAACATAATAAATCTGAATTGATCTACCAAGACATACTTACTATTCAGAATGACAAGTACCAGAGATAAAGAGAAGATTATGAAAGCAGCCAAGAATTCTGTATCTGTCAAAGCTGTCCTTCAAAAATGAAGGGGAGTCCAATGTCTTCAAAGACAAACAAAAGCTGATAGAAAATGTTACCAAGAGACCAGAATTACAAGAGATAAAGGGAGTGCCTGAAATGAAAAAAAAAGGGGGGGCAAGTAATTTGGAGAAGAGTGTAGAAATGAAGACTATTAGAAAGTATAAATTAAAGGGTAAAAAGACAATAGTACAATATGACAACAGAAAGCCAGAGGTGAAAATGGATGAAGTAAGTAATATATTTACAGTAATAACATTGAATGTTAATGGATTGAACTCCCCAATCCAGACATAGACTGATAGAATGGATTGAAAAATATGCGCTGTTTATATGTTGTCTACAAGAGATTCACCTTAGACATAAGGACAGCTCCAGGTTAAAAGTAAAAGGTTGTGAAAAAGATATTCCACACAAACAGTAACCAAAAAAGAGGTGGAGAAGCAATACTATTAGACAAAATGGATTTTAAAAGCAAAACTGTTATAAGGGATGAAAAAGATTATTCTATTTTAATAAAAGGGGCAATTGAGCAAGAAGAAATAGCTCTTCTATGTATTTCTGCATGTAACTCAGTTCCCCAAAAGACATGAGGCACACACTGGCAAGCTGAAGGGAGAAATATATGTCTCTATAATAATAGTTGGAGACTTCAATACACCACTCTCAGTATTAGATAGAACATCTGGACAGAAGATAAGTAAAGGAAATGATAATATGATAAACAAATCTGACCAGCAGACATCTATAGAGCATTGCACCCCAAAACAGCAGGATATACTTTCTTTTCAAGTGCTTATTGAAACTTATCCAAGATAGACAATACGTTGTGTCAAGACAAATCTCAATTAATTTAAAGAGATTGAAATTATACAAAACACTTAATCTGATCAAAATGGAATGAAGCTACACATCAATAATGGCCAAAAAAGGGGAAAAAATTTAAATATATGGATATAAAACAACACATTCTTTAATCAGTGGGTCAAAGAACAAACTGCAAGAGAATTCAGCAATTATCTAGAGATGAATGAAAATGAGAACACAACATATCAAAACCTATGGGACACTCCAAAGGCACTGCTAAGAGCAAAATTTATAACCCTCAAAGCTTACCTTAAAAATGAAGAAAGAGCAAAAATTGAAGACATAACTGCACACCTGGAAGAACTAGAAAAAGAACAGCAAATTAATCCCAAATCAAGCTGAAGGAAAGAAATAGTAAAGATCAGAGAAGAAATAAATGATACAGAGAACAACAACAAGAAAACAAGAGAAAGAATCAGCAAAACCAAAAGTTGGTTCTTTGAGAAGATCAATAAATTTAACAAACCCTTCATTAGACTGACAAAGAAAAAAGAGAGAAGGCACAAATAAATAAAATCAGGAAGAAAGGGGAGACATTACCACTGACCCTGCAGAAATAATCATAAGAGGATACTATGAACAACTGTATGCCAAACAAACTAGAAAATGTACAAGATGGACAAATTCCTAGAAAGATAGGAACCACCTACACTGACTTTAAAAAAACAATCATAAATGAAGAGGTTGAAACAGTCATGAAAAACCACCCCAAGAAGAAAATCCCAGGACCAGATAGCTTCACAGGTGAATTCTACCAATCATTCAAAAACAACTTAATACTGATCTTGCTCAAGCACTTCCAAAAAAATTGTAAAGAAAAGAATTCAACCAAACTCATTCTATGAAGCCCACATCACCCTAATACCAAAGTCAGATAAAGATACTATGAAAACAGAAAATTGCAGTGCAATATCCTTAATGAATATAGATGCAAAAATCCAAAATTAATACTTGCAAATAGAATCCAAATGCACATCAAAATAATTATGCACCATGATCAAGTGGGTTTTATCCCAGCTAGTCAAGGTAGTTCAACACAAGAAAATCAATTTGTGTTAAAAATCACATTGATAAATTGAAGAAAAAATCACATGATCCTCTTAATTGATGCAGGAAAGGCATTTGACAAAATACAGCACCATTTCTTGAAAAAACAACAACAAAACATAAGAATAGAGGGATGCTTCCTCAATATGGTAAGGGCATATATGAAAAACATACAGCTAGCATTGAACTCAATGGTGAAAGACTGGAAGCTTTCCCACTGAGGTCAAGAAGAAGACAAGGATGCCCAGTGTCACCATTTTATTCAACATTGTGCTAGAAGATCTAGCTAGAGCAATTAGGCTAGACAAAGAAATGAAAGGCACCCAAATATGAAAGGAAGAAGTATAACTTTCACTATTTGCTGATGACATGATCCTATATCTAGAAAATCTTGAAAAATCCACAACAAAGCTACTATAATTATTAGACAAGTTCAGCAAATGATGGGATACAAGATTAATATTCAAAAATGAATGGTGTTTCCATACATTACTGATGTGCAATCTGAAGTGGAAATCAGAAAAAAAATTCCATATATAAAAGCAACTACAACAATCAAACAGTTAGGAATAAACTTAAAAAAGGACATAAAGAACCTGTATTCAGAAAACTACAAAACATCACTAAAAGAAACTGAAGATTACTTTAATAAATAAAAGGACATTCTATGTTCATGAATTGGAAGACTAAATATCATTAAGATGTCAATTCTACCCAAACTGATTTACAGATTCAACCCAATCCCAATAAAAATCCCAACAGCCTGTTTTGCAGAAGTGGAAAAACCAATTATCAAATTTATTTGGAAGGTTAAGGAGCTCCAAATAGCCAAAATGATCTTTAAAAAAGAACAAACTTGGGGGACTCTCATTTCCAGACATTAAAGCATATTACCTACCTACGGTTTTAAGAACAGCAAGTTACTGGCCTAAATACAGACAGATTGACCAATGGAACCGAATTGAGAACTCAGAAATAGACCTTCACATCTACAGTTAAGTGATTTTTAGAAAGAAGTCAATCCCTCACAGCTGGGCCAGAACAGTCTATTCAGCAAATAGTGCTGGGAGAAATGGATATTCATATCCAAAAGAAAGAAAGAAGAACCCTATCTTACACTATATACAAAAATAACTCAAAATATATCAAGGACCTAAATATAAAACTGACAAACATAAAGCTCCTAGAAGAAAATAAAGAAAAACATATTCAAGATCTTGTTGTAAGTGGTAGTTTCTTAAACATTACACCCAAAGAATGAGCAACAGAAGGAAAAATAGATAAATAGGACCTACACAAAATTCAACACTTTGGCACCTTTTTGTCAAAAGGTTGAAAAGACAACCAACTCAATACGAGAAAATATTTGGCAATCACATATCCGATAAAAGTTTAATATCCATGTTATATAAAAGGATCAAAGAACTCAACAATAAAAAGTCAAACTATCTGGTGGGCAAAAGACTTGAAAAGACAATTTGCAAAGAAGGAATACAAATGGTGAAGAAATACATGAAAAAAAAGTTCAACATCACTAGCTATTAGGAAAATGGAATTCAAAACTATAATGAGCTATCATTTCACACCTATTAGACTGACCACTTTTAAAAAGTCAGAAATCTGTAAATGTTGGAGAGGATGTGCAGGGATAGGAATGCCTGTTCACTGCTGGTGGGAATGTAGAATGGTACAGCCCCTGTGGAGGACTGTTTGGCAGTTCTTAAGGAAGTTGAATATGGACTTGCTATGAGACCCAGCAATACCATACTAGGTATATACCCAAAAGAACTGAGAGCAGAGACACGAACAGACATCTGCACCACGATGTTCATAGCGGCATTATTCATATTCATGATGGCTAAAAGTTGGAAACAACTCAGGTGTCCATCAATTGATGAGTGGTCTATTCACACGATGGAATATTATGCAGCTGTAAGAAGAAATGAGGTCGTGAAGCATATGACAACACGGATGAACCTGGAGGACAGTGTGTTGAGTGAAGCAAGCCAGGCACTAAAGGACAAATACTGTATGACTGCACTATTATGAACTAAATACATTGTGTAAACTCATGGAGTTAATTAGAATATAGTTCACCAGAAAATAGAATGAGGTTAGAGAATGGAAACCTGAGGTTTCATCTGTGTAGAATTGGTAAAAATTTGTTTATAAATCTTTGGAAATTAATAGAAATGGTGAAAGCATATCATGATGTTTCTAACTAGCAGTGTTATTGTATGGCTATGAGAGTGGTTGAAAGGGAAAGTCTAAGATTATGTATATTATTAGAGGAAAAGCTAAAAACTGTAACACGGTACTGTATATAACAGTAAAACCTCATGAGAAACACAAACATGAGTGATGTTGCATATGTAAGACTGTTTCTACAAACTATAAATACAAATATACTAGTCAGAAGGAAAAAGAATAGCAGCCATGTATGGCAGGGGAAGCATAGAGAGATTGAGGAGTGATGAGTGTTTTTGTTTTGTTTTGTTTTTTTGTCTTTTATTATTATTGGAATGATGAATGTGCTCTAAGAATGATTGAAGTGATGAATGCACAAATATGTGAGTATACTGAATACCATGAATTGCACCCTTTGGATGGCTTTATGCTTTATTTTTATGTACCAATAAAACTGATTTGTTAAAAAAAAAAAAAAAAAGAAAAGCAACCACTCCTAGAAAGGTGCAGCTCCTCTAATAACTCATGTACTTTACTTTTATCTTGGAATTAATAAATTAAATAAAATTACTCACCAAAGAAATGTGTCTAACAAGAATTAACTAATCTGCAGCTCAATATTCAAAGCTAATTATCGAAGAGATTTATTTACTGTCAGGCCAAGTTCTCTGATATTGTCCCTGAGTTTTATCATTGATTAACAGTGATTACTTTATGTCAGTTACAGTCATTCATCCATTCATTCTTTCATTCATCAAAAACATATTGAATATTTACCATAAGTTAAGAAGCATGAATTCTAGCCATGAGAAATTAAACACAAATAGGAGAAATTGATCCTTCCCTCCAATATTTTAATATGAAATATTTCAAACATACAGAAGACTTGAAAGATTTTATATAGTGCTTACATCTTATTTTTACATTTTGCCATATTTGCTGTGTCACATATCCATTCCTCAGTTTCTCCATCCATGAATTTGGGTTTTTTTTTTTTTTTTTTTTTTTTCAGAATTTAAAAGCCAGTTGCAGATATCTGTATACTTCATCCCTAAATGCTTCTGGATGTGTACATTAATTTCAGTTAAATATTTGTTTATGATTCTTTTTTCTTGAGGTAAATTTAACATAATGCACAAATCTTAAAGTGTGTCATTGGATGAATTTTGACAAATGACTACATCAACATAATCTAGATTTCTAACAAGTTGTGGAACATTATCCTCACTCAAAATGTCTCTCCGGCTTCTTCCCAGTCATTCCGTGTTCAACTCTCCTCTCCCCCCAGCAAGGTAACCACTGTTCTGACTTTACACCAGCATTCAATATTTGGCTTGTTCTTGAACTTCATATCAGTGGAACAGTGCAGTATGTACTTTACATGTAACGTTTCAGTCACACAACACAATGTTTTTGACATTCAGAAAAAGAGAAGAAGACGTAAGAATCTTAAATGTCCAAAACAATAACAGAGATGAACTAAAAATTGGTAGAACTGATCAGAGAAAGAGAGAAATGAAAATTATAGTAGGATAATTCACTACCCCTCTGTCAATAAGTGATAAAACAAGTAGACAGGAAAGTAGCAAAGATAGAGCAGACTTGAACAACATGATCACCAATTTGAATTCATTGACATATACCTAAAACTTAGCCCAATTACAGCAGAGTGTACATTCTTTGCAAGGGCACACACAACATTTACCAAGGAGGACCAAAAATTAGACCATAAAATAATTCTTAACAAAGTTAAAAGGACTGAAGTCATACAAATGTTCTCTGTAACAAATGGAATCAAATTAGAATTCAACAACATAGAGATATCTGGAAAATACTCAACTATTTGGAAATTAGGTGAGACACTTCTACATAGCATAGGGGTCAAATAAGAAATTGAAAGGGAAATTAAACAGCACTGTGAATTTAAGAGAAATGAAATAACAACATATCAGAATTTATGGGATGCCACTGAAGCAGAATTTAAGGGGATGTTTTTAGCACTATACATCCCAACACATAAGGTAGGAATGAGTCTATGAACTAAAATAGACTTATTATTATCCTAGTAATGGAAGAACTTGTAACACTGTCACCAGAGGTTCTGAGGGGAGGGAAACGGAAGAATAAGTGTAACATGGGACATTTTGGGGACATTGGAATTGTCCAGCATGATATTTCAATGACAGATACAAGCCATTATACATTTTGTCAAACCTATAAAATTGTGTGCTGCACAGTGCAAACCATAATGTAAACTATCGATGGTGCTTAGTAGCAATGCTTCAATACGAGTTCACCAATTGTAAAAAATGTTCTACACTAATGAGTTATGCTGTTAATGGAGGGAACTTTGGGAGGGGGAAGGGGTAGGTATATGGGAATCCCCTATATTTTTGATGTAGCATTTATGTAATCTAAACCTTCTTTGAAAATAAAGAAAAAAAGAACCAATAGAGGGTCCTCACTGTTTTGGAATTGCAATGTACATTCCAGAATTATATATTTTCAATCACTCAAAAATGTTAAATATACAACATTTATCTGAAAAATAGATGGAGATAGAACAAGTGGAAAGTGTTAAGTAATCCATTCTGGATGCTTTGGCATCTTGGATTTAGCATGTAAGGTCGTAAGAAGGGAAAAGTGTCAGACCTGAGAGGGGCAAACATTCAGTCTATGAGATTTGAGGATGATTTGGATACAGTGAGGAAAGAGGACCAAAATTTTTCAGTAATTGTGACTTTGACAACTAGATAGGAAACAGAAGATCACGCAATTCCATATTATTGAAGTCCCCCAAATTTCCAAGTACTATTGCAGCTAGGCAGTTGTTAAAATTGATTTGGGATTTGAAGGTGAAGTCTGGACTGTGGTCTAAATTTGGGTTTCATTGGCAAATAATAATGATAAATGCAGATATGAGCATGAATGCAGTTACCAAGAGAAGAAATAAGAGTCTAGTCTTAAGCAGCGCAGAACACAATCATTTAGAGGCTAGAAGCCAAGGATGAGAGTAATAATAATAATTCATAAAAGTACTAATAAAATAGCATTCAGAAGGATCTGAATGCAGTAAAATTAGTGAAGCTTTGTTCAAAACTAAGCATCCAAAAACAACTCTTTCTTGTGGTGGAAAAGCTTGTTGGTAAAGAATGATGGTGCTTTTTTGTGAGAGGATAAGTATACAAAAATACACCTCCTTTCTGCAGGTCATTAAAAGGGGAGGCTGGCCGCCACCTCTCTCATTCTCTTCACAGTGCCGAGGCTGTGACACCTCATGGACATGGTAAAGAGCAGTGCATCTCGTCACTTCCACAAATCAGGACAATGGAAATTGCATCATTGAATCAGGATACAGGTGAGCTTCTCTAAAGCGGGACATCAAGAGACCCCATGAAAAAATTCACCAAGAAGTGTGCTTAGTGGGCCTCACACCAGAACCCGAGACCCCAATCTGAAAGAGGAAGCGGCCAGCGGCACCCACCTATGAAGGCTACAGCCTTGTTCCCTGGTGTAAAAGTGTGGGTGAAAATATCTGCAGACCCTGGAGATAAGATGCAGAGGGAATGACCTGCTGGCCTCTTGCTCTTCCTCCTGGCCACTTGCTCTCCCTGAGGTTGCCCCCTCACTTCCTATTTCCATGAAGGCCTGAAATCATCCACAGATACCTACTTGGAAAGTTGATCTAAAGTTGTTCAAAGAAGGTTGGTCAGTTCCCAATGGGGGAGGACATGGTTTTCCAGTCTGTCACATGAATTACCTTCTTATCCTTTCCACTTGAACCAGAGTCCCAAAGTCATATTTTGAAATTAGCTCCTTAACATATAAAAAAAATTAAGGTTGCCTATTTCCTCTCATTTACTGAATGTGGGAAACACCCTCCTGAGGGCCACTTTCACATCCCTGTTGCGCAGACTGTAGATGAGCGGGTTCAGGGTGGGGCTGACCGCCGTGTACATGAGGGTGACCACTTTGCCATTATCCATGGAGGAGCTAGAGCCGGGGAGGAAATAGGTGTAGATGACAGTGGAGTAGTACATGCAGACCACCAGGAGGTGGGAGGAGCAGGTGGAGAAAGCCCTGCGCTTGCCCTCGGCCGAGCGGATGCGCAGGATGCTGATGATGATGAAGGTGTAGGATAACATGGTGAGGAAGAAGTTGACCACTGCAAAGAAAACATCTGACAGGATAGTCATTACATTGTTCAGATTTGTTGGGCTGCAGGCGAGCAGCAGGAGTGTGGGGATTTCACACAGGAAATGAGGGATCTGATTGGAGCCACAGAATGTTAGCTGTGCCATCAGGCCAGTGTGCACAGAGATGTTGACCCCACTTACTGCCCACACACTGCCTGCCAGCAGGACACAGAGGGGCCTGCTCATCAGTGTGTGATAGTGCAGGGGCTGGCAGATGGCCACGTAGCGGTCATAGGACATGATGGCGAGCAGCAGCAGCTCAGCCCCTAGAACCCACGTCATGAAAAAGATTTGTGTCAAGCAGCCTCCATAGGAGATGGTGCTGCCCTTGACCAGCAGGTTCTCTAGCACCTTGGGGAGAACGGTGGATGTGCAGACGATGTCTACAATAGCCAGATTGCTGAGAAAGAAGTACATCGGGGTGTGGAGGGTGGGATTCAGGCAGATGGCCATGAGGATGAGGCTGTTGCCTGCAAGAGCAGTCAGGTAAAGGAAGAGGAAGAGAGCAAATAAAGCAGCCTGGAGCTGGGGATTTTCTGAGAAGCCCTGAAGGATGAACTCTACCACGGTCGTGTCGTTGTTTGCTGCCATTGGGTGAGTGAAGCTCTCTGAGATATCCTGGGAAGCCAGTGGCACCTGGCAGAGGGAGGCACAAGGGTGGGTTAGTGTCCTGTCTGCACACAGTTCTTGCTAAGATTCTACAAGAATGTTTCTGGTGGTGCCTTGGCCCTAGGAAACACATGGCTAAGATTTTAACAGAAGTCCCTGCACTAAGGAGACAATCAGGATGAACTCTCACTCTGGATCCACATCCCACACATTACCTCTCCCTACACTCAGACCTCCTCCCCATGACAGCTTCTCCTTCCTGTTGCTTCCTGGGAAAACATCACTCAGCAAGTTATTTAGAAAGTGCAGCCTGTTCTTACTATAATTCATTTAAATATGAATATTTCCTCCATTATCCTGACATGTCAAAGTGATTTAGAGATGGCTCATGGAGCTTGGGAGATGCAGACACCCAGCTGGACAGGCTGACGGGCTCCAGGACTCTGTACTCTCAAAGAGGGAAAACCATCTCAGCAGGGGATTGGGCAAAACTTCATGCAAAAAATTTCCTCAAAGACTGAATGGAATTCTCATGCTCAGGGTGGACATGATTGCAGGACAGATGGGATACGTTTGGTAGTTTGGGTTCCCTGAGTGTCCAGAAGATAGGGGTGCAGACTAAGAAGTAGTCTTGGGCCCCAGTGTGGTCCATGTCTTGGGAGCAGCCTTTAGCCTCAGAGCAAGTGAGGATCACTCTCAGAGTTCAGCTGTGCATGAACTTGGCCTCAGGCTTTTCAGTCAAACCATGCTTGCCCCATGTTGCCTTGTTCTTTCCAGGCTGCTCCTCAGAGAGTAAGGGGAGCTGGATCATGGGCATCCAGGGCTGCTGACTGAGCAGTTGGCACTGGCCACTGGGAAGAAAATGATTCCAGGCTCTAACCACGTCCAGGTTCTCCTGGGCTAAGTAGGGAGCTTGTACTTTCAGTGAGAGTCAGTCTGTGCCAGAGGCTGGGGATGCAGTAGAGAAAGGGCCAAACCTAGCTCAGCATAACCCTGGACCTCCTCTCAAGGCACCTGCCTAGCTTCAAGACATGTGAGACACCTGACCTTACACACCTGCTCAGGAAGTTTACCTGACCCAGGCCCCTCGCAGGATGAAACTCAGCTCAGACAAGGAGACTCCAAGGTGAACATTTCCCTCCACTGCCCTGAATCCCTGCACACACCTGGCCCAGGCTACCCAGGGAAGAGTGTCAGAGGCCCTGCCCTGGAGCTTCCAGGTGGGTAAGGACTGCCTGAGAACAAGGAGCTGTCAATGTGTGCATCCTAACGAGGGACTGGTCTTTCCAGTGTCCCTTGAACAGAGGTGCTGCAGGTTTGCAGACATGTGCACATGACCATGAAAACCCAGGCAGCAGAGGGCAGGAACGGTGCATTGGGGGTTCTCTGACAGTGCCGACTGCTGGCCTGCTCACTCCCCTCACCCTCTTTGCCCTCCACCCCAACAGGGCTGAGAAGACCACAGGCTACTCAACAGAGCCCAAGCTCTGGCCCTGCAGAACTTGGGTGCCAGCAGTGCAGTGTGACAGGTTGGGATTCCTCACTCTTGGGCTGCTCACATCTGAGCATCGTTGGGGGCCATGCAGCTCATACTCACCCTTCTCCACAGCACACTGGACCTTCCTGTGCAGGCACAGGCGACCAACCGTCCTCTGGGCCTACACACCTGATTCACAGGGAGCTGAGTCAGCCGCCTCCAGCTCCCAAAGCCAGAGTGGCTGATTGTAAAAAGCTCTAGAACTATTCTATAGTTTAAACCATAGTCTCTGGTTTTTCCCTCTTACTGGTCAGCTGGCCACATGGGAAATGGGGGCAGCAGAGCAGAGGAACTCAGTCTTGGGGCACCTCAGAATTTCAGAGTGAAATAGTGAAAATCATGAGCAAAGGGACTTCAGGGGCATGTTTTACACTGGAAAATTGGTCATGGCTAAGTCAAAGCCGTCTTTTCAAAACATCCGAAGGTAAATGAGGAAAGACAGTTCAAAAGGCAACTAGAGGAAAATACACAGACAGTTATTCACAATGAATGCATTCCCTGTTCATTCAATGGATGTACCGCAAACAGCTTACTATCAAATATAAGAAATCCATATTTTCATGAGAAATTAACAATATCCTTACCGTAGTTAAAGGGGAAATATAACCTTGGGGTTAAAAGCCTGAATTTTTTCTCTTTGTTCCTCCTTTTGTTTGCTGCTGACCTTTAAAGGATTCTGGCAGCTAAGGATGGACTTCAAGGTCACAAGGGAGAGCTGAGGGGCTGAGGCACAAGAGTGGCCCTCAGGGAGCAATTACCCCCAGCCAGAGGTAATCAGGACACTGTGGAGTCAGTCTCTAGGGAGGCAGGACCTGAGGAAGGGCAGGCCAGGGCCCTAAGGCCATAGGGAGGGTCTCCCAGGACTGTAGCTGGGGAAAAGCCCCTCAACCCGTTGGCCTGAGCTTAGCAGGGGAGCTTCTGGGGCCTCTCGACCAAGACTCCATGGATTGGAGGTTCTTCCTGTGATGACTCAGACATAGGCCCGCAGGAAGTGGAGGGCCCTTCTCAAATCCAGGTCACTCCTTACAGCAGCTGTAAATCCAGTAATAGGGGAAGTAGGACAGAGCGCTCCCGGGCACCCCACACCCAGTCCCCTGTAGGGAATGTGCTGCATCAATGTGGAGTGTTTGTCACCATTAAAGATTAAATATTGATACTTCATGGTTAACTAAAGTGCTTACTTATTTAGGTTTCCTCAGTTTTCCCAAATCCCTCATTTTTTTTGTCAGCATCCATCCTGTATCCACATGACATTTATTCATCTTGTCTCCTTTGTCTCTTTGGTGCTGACTGACCCTCAGGCTGTCCTTGTTTGATCTCCTTGACCATTTGGTCAGGGGTTTTATAAGAGGCCACTCTATGGGGATGTGTCTAATGTTCTCCCTGTGAGTAGACTGGGTTATGGGTTTGGGACGAAGAGCCCGGTGGTAAAGTGTCCTTCTCAACACACCCTATCAAGGGGGCATGCTGTGAACCCGACTTGCCACTGAAGATGGCGACCTTGGTGAGATGGGATTTTCACTCACTCACATTTGGACCAAGTATAGACCCATATCCATAGACTTGGCAGACATACCCCCTGACCTTGTGGGCTGAGTCAGAAGTGGTGCAGGGAGTCCAGGGAGGGGCAAGGATCAGTGTCCACAGGCCTGGCCCAGATCCCAGCACCTCAGCAGGGTCAGTCCCAGCTCTGGACCAGGTAGCCCTCAGTTCTTCAGGACATACAGAGGAACCCTGTGCAGTGCTGCTGGCCTGGGTGACATGGCAATGAGCTCATCACAGCCACTGCCTCCCCCAAGAGGCAAAAGTTCACAACTGAGCAGTAAGGTATCTGCTGGTGGTCCCCTTATAACCGACCCAATATGGAAGTAAGAAAACAGTACAGATGGGGAACACCTGGGAATTTATCTTAGACACTTAACTGCAGAAATTATGACATGTAAAACCTGTTAGTACAAAATAATCAAAGAGAGGACAATTAATAATAATTAAAAATTTAAGTTATCACCTTTCAAAAAACAAACACTGGGTCCCATAAATTTCAAAAATGTGTACTGTCCTTCATCTCCCTTAAGAAATGAATAATTTAAATCTCTGTTGACTAGTTAATAAGGCATATGATAGATAATGCAGTATAATTTCAGCAACTCAAGTATTTAATTAATTTGAAAACATTTTTATATGAACTATAATTTTGAGCTACATCTGGATTTCCTGATTGAAACTCTACTTTGCTAAGGGATGATGTTGAGTTATGGAGAATATCTGTGATGAAGGACGCTGACACTCTAATTTCAAGATTATTCATGATTCATACCCCATAAGCCTCACCTTCCATAGGAATGTGTCAATACCATTTGCTGAGCACCTGGAACATGCACACATCTGTCCTATGGCTGCAGATCCTCATGACAGTGCAGTGGTCTCTTTCCCCCAGATGGTTGGGGTTGTCCAGGAGCAGCCTCTGCCCACAGAGCCAGGCTCAGCTCGAGGCTGCCTTGCCCAAGCATGGCCAGCAGAGCACACGGACTGTGGGGACCCTGTGCTCAGCTTGCAGATAGGAGACCAGCAACAGGGACCTGGTTCAGGAGGGAGATGAGCTGCACAATGACAGGAAGAAGCAGAATGTTCCCTTGGGAAGCACCAAATACAAGACAGGGGAGGGTCAAAAAACTAGGGGTTCCTGCCTGTGCCTCCCTTTCTTTCCCCTGTGGAAAGCAGCCTGGCTGGGGCTTATCCTTTCATTTAGTCCCTTTGAGTATTGAAAAAGGCTGAGACAAGTGAAGTGCAGCCCTAGTCTAGGAGGGAGCAGTGGGGGCACCCTGTGGATTCAGGGCATTATGGGGGCAAGAAACCAGGGGCTCTGGCTCTCATGAAGCTACACCAAAAGGTGAAGGCATTTACACCCCAAAGACCAAGGAGACCATCTGGAAAGGAAGATGGAGGAGGAGGCAGGGGATCTCCAGTGACAGCCCAGTATCTGGTGGTCCCTATGATGCCTTGCAGTAGGCACATCCTAGAAGGGAGGAGTTGGAGGGGAAAGGCACTTCCTGCCTGCACTCTGGACTTAGATCTTTGTCTCTGTCTTAGACTTATCTGCAGGGTCTTACAACCTGAGCCATCCCAGAAACGGTGCATGGGTCTTGGAAAGAGGAGATGAGGAACAGGATCTGGCAGGTAGGGGTGCAGAGAGAGCTGCCTGTCTCACCCGACTAACATGAAGATGTGACCAGCTGAATGAACCCTAGGATCAGACAGGCCTCTACACATTCCCTCAAAAACTGAAGTGCCACCTTCTGGGAGAAGAATGGTCTCCTAGTGAGCCTGATGTTGTTTCTGCCCCCAGGCACAGGGGTTCTACATTAGTAGAGAAATCAAGTTGCCCTTCTCTCAATCCCCTTCCATGAGTCTGAGCTGAAGTTCCCATGCAGCTCTAAGTCAGGTTATAGCCACACAACCAGAATGCAAAATGCTTTCTCAAAATGCCCTTGTGGGCACAGTGCCCTTGGTGTCCAGCCTCCTGGAAGGTTGAGAGTTGTGCAGGTAACAGACTCTACCTCTAATATCCTGGTTCACAAAATGCATGGTTGCAACTCAGGATGCTCTGAAAACACACACCTCAAATCTAGGAGGCACTTGGCTCAAGCTCTATGCACAGGTGGGTCTCATTCTGCAAATGGTGTTCTGCCTCCCTGGAGCCTTCTCCTCCTTGTCTCACAGTTCCTGTATCATTTTAGTCCCTCCCAAGACCCCTGCCTACCTCCCCCAGTCCACGCATACCCTGTAAAGATTAATCTGTGTCCACAAAGGTATACAATCTGTTTTATGTTTTTTGGTTTACCTCTCTTTTGGCACCCTATGGAGTATTAAAGATTCCATTGAACTTAAAAAAGCTAATTGTGTCCATTTTCCTACTTGCTGCACATTTTCTGGGCTACTTTAATCATGGCCTAAGAAACTGTCTTCATTCAACAACTCCTTGTGGTGTCCCTACAATGTGTCATGCAGGCTGTTGGACCCTAGATGGACAGTGGTGAAGACAGACAGAAATTTCCATTTCAGGAGGAGGAAAGCCAGAAAGTTGCCACCTAGATCCTCATCAAAACCAGCTTATTATGGCCTTGCCACATGGCATCACACTTATCTCTGTGTTATAGATGATGAAATTTAGGGGAAAGGAAGCCACACATTTTTGCCCAGCCCTCAGTTGGAAAGTGTCACTACCAACATTCACAACAGGTTCTGACTTTAGAACCATGGCTTTATCCACGAGACTCTACTGTTTTCAAATCTAGTAACATTAAGGGAGAAATAGAAAATTCAAACTAATAGTTGGATACTTCCATAACCTCACTGAAAATTGATAGAGAGGATTGAGGGAAATAGCGGAGTAGGAAGCACCATGGACCATATCATTCCACACAAACCACAATTGAACTGGCAGGAACTGTCTGAATCAACTAATTTGAAACTCTGGAATCTAGTGGAACACTGCATAACATCCAGGGAAGAACTGGCTGACAAGTTCAGTAAATTGCAAAAAATATCCATGAATTTACTTGCAATGATTACATCCCTCATTTCCCAGTCATTTGGCAGACAGCAGTGGGGACTGAATCCTAGACTCTTGGTACAGCTTGCTGGTGCCAAGGCGGCTATAAAAACATAGTCCTCCAAAATGTGTTGGTGGATTGAAAGTATGTGGGTGGTCTGACCAAAGTTCACTGCTATTGATCAGCTATTCTAGATTGTTGTTTGAGGCCAGGTCTGAGGACAATCACTTTTTCCAAACTCTCTCTCAGAAAAGAAGCAAAAGAGTCCTAAAGAAACTTGTATTAGTCAGGGTTCTTTAGGGAAACGGAAACAACAGGAGATACCTGTCAATAATATTAGATTTTATAAGAGTCTCTCATGTGACCATGGGGATGCACAAATCCAGGTTCCACAGGCAGGCTGCAAACCAAGGTCTCTGATGAAAGTCCAATGAAGGTCCTTGATGAGTTTCTGGGAGAAGTTGGCTGATCAAAAACGAGCTGGGAAATTCCCTCTGAATGTTGAAATCACTTCCCCTTTTAAGGTATTCAACTGATCGGATAAAAGCATCACCCATTGCTGATGCAATCTCGCTGATTGATGCAGATGTAACCACCCATCCATGCAGTAAACTCACTGGTGACCATAAATGTTCTTGCATTACAATTAGCCCAGTGCTTGCTGGACCAAAACCTAGACACAATTACCTGGCCAAATTGACACATTAGCCTAACCATCACAAACTTGTACCAATTTTTTCCTTTTTTCTATTACCATTCCCCATTTTGGAGCAAAAATAATTTTAAAAGGCACAAATTGATGGCTCCATCCCTGAACAACCACCACCAAAACTGAGCAATCCCAGAGGAGTGGAGGAATTAGATGGCCAGAGTAATAACAACATAATACTCAGAATGCCCCATTTTCAAAAAATGATACAAATCCATGATACAGGAAAGTATGAACCATTTACAGGAAAATCAAAAGAATCTTTGAGGAACTATCCAAGAGGAAGCTCATACATTGGAACTATTAGTCAAATACTTTAAAGCTACTGTCCTCAATACATTCAATGAGCTAAAGAAATTCCTCTAAAAAGAACTAAGGAAATTAGGAAAATATAATCTGAACCAAAGAAAGAGATGAGAAGAGTAATTGAAATGAAATACTTATTTCATGGATTCAACAGCAGATCTGAACAGGCAGAAGAAAGGATGAGAGAATTTGAAGATTAGACAATTGATATTACCATGTATGAGGTGCAGACAGGAAAAAATACTGAGGAAATATCAACAAGTCTGAGAGACCTGTGGACACCATCAAGCATATTAACATACATCATTGGAATCTGAAAAGTATAAGAGGAAGGCAAAGATACTGAAAATGCATTTCAAGAAATAATAGGCGAAAGTTCCCAAATCTTATGAAGGATATGAATATACACATCAAGGAATCTCAAGCAGAGCAGGATAAACTCTAAGAATCTACTCCATGACACAAGAGAGTGAAATTGTCAAAATCCAAATACAAGAAGAAGATTTTGAAAGCAGCAAGAGAGAATTGTCTTGTCATATAGAAGGATCCTCATTAAGAAAAAGAGCAGATTTCTCATCAGAAAACATGGAGACAAGAAAAGCGTGAGGTTATATTCTGAAAGTCCTTAAAGAAAAAAAAAAATTTTTAAAACTACCAAGAAGGTAATATCCTGCAAAATAATATTTCACTTATGAAGGAGAAATTAAGATATTTACAGGTAAACAAAAGCTGAAGGAGTTCATTACCATTTTTGTGCTAAAGGGAGTCTTTTAGACTGAAATAAAGGACGATTGACAGTAACTTGAAGCCATAAAAAGAAATAAAAGACATTGGTAAATATATTATTGGACTTTTGGCTTTTAACTTCTTTTTACCCCCTATGATTAAATAGACAAATATGTACAATGACATTTAAAATCTATATTAATGAACAACAGTGTATAAAGATGTTATCTGAGATGATAATAAATAGATGTGAAGGATGGAGTTATATGGGAGCAGAGAGTTTGTATACTACTGAAACTAGGTTAGTAATAGTTAAACTAAGTTGTTATTAGTTTAAGATGTTGATTGTAATACAAAAGTACAACTATGAAAATCTAAAAAATATAGAGAAAAGGAAAATAGAAAGTTATCAACATGGTATACTACAAAAAAGCAACTAAATACAAAAAGAAGAAGCAGTAACGGAGCAATTGGGAGCAAAAATCATACAGAACACAGAGAAAATAAATGACCGGATGGCAGAACTAACTCCTTCCTTCTCATTATTAATAAAATGTCAGTGAATTAAATGCCCTATTCAAAGGAAGATATTGGCAGATTGGATGAAAAAGCATGATCCATCTATATGCTATCTACAGGGGACCCTAGGTAAAAAAAATAGAATATGAAAATAAAAGGTTGGAAAAAGATATTCCTTGCCAACAGTAATCAAAAGACAGACAGAGTGGCTATATTCTTGTCAGACAAATTACAGTTTGTCATAAAAGATTACAAGAGACAAACAAGGTTATTTTATATTGATTTGTCTATGGATTTTTCATTACTAGTGTATAGAAACAATGTTGATTTGTGCATGTGAATCTTAGGCCCTGCCACTTTGCAGAATTCACTCAGCTATTTTAACTTTGCTGTGGACTCTTGTATATAGGATTTTCTGTATATAGAGTCATGTCAACTGCAATTAGGAAATGCTTCATTGCTTCCTTTCAAATTTAGATACATTTTATATCTTTTTCTTGCCTAATTGCTCCAGCTAGAACTTCCAGTACAATGATGAGTAACAGTTGTGACAGCAGGCGTCCTCTTTTTCCTGATCTTACAGGGAAAACATTCAGCCTTTCACCAATGAGTAAGATGTTAACGGGGTTTTTATGTATATGTCCTTTATCATGTTGAGGAATTTTCCTTCTGTTCCTAGTTTCTTAAGTGTTATCAAGAAGGGATACTAGGTTTTTCCAAACACCTTTTCTGTGTCAACTGAGATGATCATGTGGGATTTATCATTTGTTACATTAATGTGGCATATTACATTCATCGATTTTCTTATTTTGAACAACCCTTGCATGTCTAGGATAAATCCCAATTAACCATGGCATGTATAATTTTTTGAGGTACTATGGATTAAGTTTGGTAGTATTTTTTGAGGATTTTTTCATCTGCATTTATAAGGAATATTGGTTTATAATTATCTTTCCTGTGGTATCTTTATCAGAATTATGTAGACTTCATAGAATGAGTTAGGGAGTGTTCCCTCTTCTTCAATTATTTGGAAGACTTTGAGCAGGATTGGAGTTCTTTCTTCCTGAAATATTTGGTAAAATTCAACTGTGAAACCATATCTGGCCCTGGACTTTTCTTTTGGGGAGGTTTTTGATTACTGATTCAAACTTTTTACTAGTTTTTGGTTTGTTGAGAACTACTATTTTTTTTAGTGTAAGGAGTTTGTTTCTAGAAATTTTCCATTTCACCTAGTTTATCTAATTTTTGATGTTTGTTCTCTTAGAATCCTTTTTATTTTTTGCCGTGGATAGTAATGTCTTCTCCAAAATTTCTTTTCTAATTTTAGTTCATTGTTCCTATCTCCTTTTTTCTTTGTTAAGATAGCTAAAGTTTGTCAATTTTATTGCTCAATTCAAAGACAAACTTGTGGTTTGTTGATTGTCTATAATTTAAAAATTCTCTATTTTCATTTATCTTTGCTATTTACTTCGTTTTGCTCAGTTAGGTTGAATATGCTTTTCATTTCCTAGATCCTCCAACTGTGAGGGTAGATCTCTGATTTGAGATCTTTCTTCTTTTTAAAATAAGCATTTGGAGCTATACATTTTCCTCTCAACACTGTCTATGTTGCCTTCCAAAAGTTTATTTTCATTTCATTCACCTCAATATAGTTCCAAATTTCCTTTCCAATTTTCTCTTTGATCTTTGGTGTTTTAAGAGTTCATTGTTTAATTTCCACATATTTGTGAGTTTTCCAGTTCTTCTGTTATTGATTTTTGGCTTCATTCCATTTTTGTTGGAGAAAATATATTGTATAATTTCAATATTTAAAAATTTCTTGATACTTTTTCCTGAACTACCATATGGCTTATCATGGAGAATGACTCATGAACATTACAGAACTATGTGTATTCTGCTGCTTAAAGTTGAAATGTTCTCTCTAAATAGATCTGTTAGTTCTTCTTGGTTTAGAGTATTATTTAAGTTTTCTATTTCTTTATTGATCTTCTGTCTAGAAGGTCATTATCAAAAGCGCATTTTCATGGAAAAAGTGCTCACTATCACTAGCCATTAGGGAAATGCAAATAAAAAAGACAGTGCGATATCATCTCACACCACATAGAATGGCCGTTACTTAAAAAACAGAAAACAGTAAGTGTTGTAGATATGTGGAAAAATAGGAACACTCCTTCACTGTTGGTGGGATGGTAAAATGGTGCAGCCTCTATGGAGGACAGTCTGACTATTCCTCAGGAACCTAAATATACAACTGCCATATGATCCGGCAATTCTTCTACTAGGAATATGCCAGAAGAAATCAAAATGGTGACAGGAACAGACATCTGCACACCAATGTTCATGGCAGCATTATTCACATTTCCTAAAGATGGAAACAACCCAAGTATTTATCAACAATGAATGGATAAACAAAATGTGGTACATATATATTATGGAATACTGTGCTACAGTAAGAAGAAACGAATTTGGGACACATATGATAACATGGATGAATCTTGAATACATTATATCAAGTGAAATACGCCAGACACAAATGGACAAATATTCCATGGTCTCACTATTATGAACTAAATATGAAGAATAAATGCATGGAGTTAAAACCAAGAATATAGGTTATTAGGAGATAAAAGGAGGGCTGTGAAGGAGTACTAATATGTAATGTATGCAGAGGTTTTAATTAACTTGATTGTAAATGTGTGAAAATGTATAGAGTTCATGGTAACACATTATAGTGAGTAGTAGCTGGTTATAAAAGGGATCGTGGCTGATAAGGGTAGTCTAGGGATATAAATGTCAATTGAAGGAAAGCTAGAGAATAATGTAGGGACTGAATAACACAGTGAACCCAGAAGTGGGTGAGAATTGTGGTTAATAATACAAATGGAAGAATGTCCTTTTGTGAACTAGAATAGATGTATGTCATTTTTACAGAGGGGTTAGAACCTAGAGAAACATGGGAAAAATACAAATTAATGTAACCTATGGACTATACTTATCAGTAATACTGTAATATTCTTGCATCAATGCTAAAGATGTACTATGTTCATAACAGCGGGGTCTGGACCATAGTTAGTGTTAATAATATGATGACATAATCTTATAATCTTGAAGAAATGTTCCACAATGGCATGTTGTGTTGTGAAAGGTTGTTGTATGTGCATATGTGCATGATTGCTTTGTAACTTCACAACTTCTCTAATAAATAGATTTATTGGTTTTTTTTAAAGTCATTTACTTAAGTCTCCATTTTTTAATAAAACTACCATCTAAACAGATTTATTTTTTAATAATATACACAAGAATTTTCCTCCAACATTATCAAAGATCAACTATGGTGCTTTTTTTGACCTCTGTGGTGAACATTGAAGAACCAGAAACCAATTGCATTCTGAGAAAACATGGAGCTGTGTAATCCTCTCTTCAAATCTGTCATTATTGTTTTCACATATTTTGTGGCTCTGCCCTTAGGTGCAAATATATTTATACCTGTTATATCTTCTTGTAGAATTGATCCCTTTACCAGTATGTAGGGACCTTCTTTGTCCTTTGTAAGAGTTTTTTTTTTACTTAAAGTCTATTTTATCTGCTGTTAGTATACCTACCCCAGCATTATTTGATTACTAATTGCGTGGTATATTTCTTTCCATTATTTTTAAAAATTTATTGAAGTATCTCTTCATACATAAACATCCATGAACAATAAATGTACAGTAAAATATGTAAATTTACAAAACAAACATATATAACATCATACAGGGATCCCATACATCAACCCAAAACCAGCACCCTGCACTGCTGTGAAATATTTGTCATAAATTATGAAATAATATTGTCAAACTCTTTAAACTATTGCCCATATTTTATATTTTGTGTATTTCCCCCCCAACCCACCCTATTAGAGATAGGAAGAGGGCTGAGAAGGACTATTGATGCTTAGTGTATGTGGAAGTTTTAATTAAATTTACTGTAAAATGGATGGAGTTGATGGTAACACATTATAGTGAGTAGCAGCACATGAGAATGTGGCTGGAAAGGGTAGTCTAGGGATGTAAATGTCAATTTAAAGAAAGCTAGAGAATAATCTAAGGACTGAATAACATAGCGAACCTAGTGGTGGTTGAGGAATGTGGTTAATGGTACAGATGCAACAGTATCCTTTTGTGAGCTAGAGCAGAAATATACTTCTTTCCATTTTTAACTTTTAAGACATTTGTGTCTTTGGATTTATGGTGAATGTCTTATAAATAGCATGTGTTGGGTCTTACTTTTTATCCACTTTTCCAGTCTCTACCTTCTGACTGCAGAATTTAATCCATTTACATTTAAAATAACTGATAATACAGGACTTTTTGGTGCCATTTTGCAACTCTGTCTTTGTTTGTCTTGAACCTGGTTTGACCCTCAATTCTTTCATTAATACCTACTTTCATACTTATTTTGATGGAGAAAGTGCTGCAGCCCTAACCCCCCTCAGCAGAAACCCACAGCCTTAGAAAAATAAGCACCCCTCCTCCCTTTCTCCCTGGAATCCACAACTTAGGAAGATAAGTGCTTCTCTGCCCCCCCTTTTCAACTGAAATTTACAACTTTAAGTAGATAATGACTCCTTTCCTCCCTGAGGCCCTCTGCTTTAGGAAGATTAGCTAAACTCAAACTCTCTGCTTTTGTAAACCCTGCCTGCCCTCTTGCTTAGGAATTTGCCCATATAAGGTCCCTATATAAACTCATGAAAGACAAAACTGAGGTCTTAGATTTTGGAGACTGGATTATCCTCTGGGCCCATGCATAATAAAAACTTTGTTCCTCCATCTCTCCAAGTGCATGTTTGGGTTTCTCATCATCTAAGTTTTCTTTTTTGCCACAACATTTGGTGCATTGGCCGGGAAACCCAACCAAGCAGACCTGTTGTGCCTCCAGCTTGGGGCTGACGGGCATGGCTGACTGTCATCTCCGAGCGTACAAGGTAGGTCCCACCCATCCTCTTAACAGGACCTCCTACTGAGGCTGTCCCCATGGGCTGCATCCCCACACCCCAGCCTGACTTAGTGGGGAGGTGGACTGAACAGTGCCAGAAGACTCCAGAAAGGTAAGGCCCCAGGTGCCAAGTCCTCAGTCAGGCCCGTCTTCAGATGGAAGGGGAGACTGATCACCTCCTGAGGTCTCAAATATTGAGATACCAGAATAGGGCAGACCCTATGGGAGGGACTGCATAATCTCTGAGCAATTGTGTGTGTGAATGAGGATGACAGAGGCTTGCCTCTGTTTTTCCAGCCTGTGACTCCATGGCCTGTGCTACGGAGCCTAAGTGGGCCCGAACCTGTTTTCCGTGTCTACATCATACGGCATAACGGCCACCCCAAACTCTGCCCAGGCGCCTTAGCTAAGACGAGCCGAGGTTCTTGTGAGAGATGCAGACAGGCAGGCATCTGAGTGGCCTCAGAAGAGGTGACCCCTTCCCTTGTCTTACCCTGGATATAGCCAGAGTCTGCGCAGTGTGGCCAGGGTCTGCGCAGGAACTCCTGGCCACCCCAATCAGTTTCCCTACACCAACTCTTGGTTAGACATAGCCCAGACTCTACCCCCTTGGATTCGATTCTGTGTTGGGAAAAAAAAAAAAAAAAAAAAAAAAGGACAGAGCAGGGTCTTAGTTGCACAAGGAACGGGGCCCCGGAAACTGGTCATTCATTAAGGATCCCCAGAAGAAGACCCACCACCCCCACCATATGCTCCAGCTGCTCTAGCCTTCCCCCCCTCCTAACCTGGGAGCACAGGCAGATCTCCCAGAAACACCCCCACATTTGATCCCTCCGGGAACATCAACCCCCTCTGAAGAAAGCCCCGGAACCCCAATAGCAAGGAGGCTCTAGTCGGTGCAACCCACATTACAGATGCCCCTTCATGATACACAGGGTCCAGCCCAGATCAGCGAGGATGGGACCATCCGACACAAGAGGCCTGTTCTGTACTACCAGCCCTTCACAACTACACACCTCTCAAACTGGAAGCACCACATTCCCTCTTATTTGGAAAAGCTCCAGGCCCTTATTGATCCCATGGAATCCATTTTCCAAACCCATTGTCCCACTTGGGATGATTGCCAGCAACTCCTCCTGACTTTGTTTAATATGGAGGAGAGACAATGGATTCTGATGAAAGCTCAAAAGTGGCTGCAGGAGCAGGCCCCTACTGGCATCTTAAATCTGGAAGACTGGACATGAGAAGCAGCACCAGAAGCCCAACCGAACTGGGACTTCAACACTGATTAGGAACAGGCTGCACTCAAGCAATATCAGGAAGCACTCCTCCGAGGGGTCTGAGAAGGGGCAAAATAACCCATAAACATGACAAAGACAATTTTAGTCACTCAAAAGCCTGAAGAATCTCCGGGAGATTTCTATGAATGGCTTTACGAGGCCTTCAGAATCTACACCCCTTTTGACCCCGAGGCTCTAGGAAACCAGAGGATGGTGAATGCCGCTTTTGTAGTGCAGGCGGCATCAGACATTAAAAGAAAGCTCCCAAAATTAGAGGGGTTCATGGGAATGAACATCTCTTAACTCCTTGAGGTTGCCAACAAAGTATTCATCAATTGAGATGAAGCTGCTGAACAAGAGCCCAAGAAGCAAGTGAAACATCCAGCCTCCCTACTGGCAGCAGCCTTGGGAAATCCTGACCCCACCAGACAGGGAGGGCTACCTCGAAAAGGGGGAACAAGCACCAGAAGGGTGCCCCTGGCCAGAGACCAATGTGCCTAGTGCAAAGAAAGTAGACACTGGAAAAATGAGCACCCCCAAAAGAATCAGGCACATGGAGAGAACATCCCCCAAAGGGAAATACAGACCTGAGCCCCAGGACCATCTGATTGGGCTGGTAGGACTTGACTCTGAATAGGGGTGACCAGGCTCACTGGAACTTGGCTCCCATGAGCCTATGGTCAAACTACAAGTTGGGGGCCAGTCAAAGACTTTCATGGTAGACACTGGCACTGAATATTTTGTGGTCACAACCCTCGTAGCCCCTTTTAGCAGAAAAACTACTAACATCATAGGAGCGACTGGAAACCAGTCAAGTCAATGGCCTTTTTTCATCGAGAACTTGTCAGCTTGGTGGCCATGAAGTGACTCATGAATTTCTGTACCTGCCTGAATGTCCAGTTCCCCTGCTTGGTAGGGACCCCATAACCAAAGTGGGAGCCCAGATTATCTTCAAACCTGAAGGGCCAGCAAGCTTAAGCCTCAGGACCAGCCTCACTCTCCTCATCACCGTACCCTGAAGCGAGGAATGGAGACTTCATGCAGAAGAAAATTCAAGTCAGAATCCGGAAAAAACTGCTGGAACTTTTTCCCAATTTTTGTGCAGAGTGTGAGAGTGCAAGTCGCCCTGGATCCCCAAGCACCAACCTCGTCAAATGCCTGCTGAAGGACCCCTGTTTCCTGGTGGATCCTGTGCTTATATGGCCTGCTCGCCTTGGTATTTGGAGTTGGACTAGCTGCTGTAGCTCCTGCAGACTGGACTATAGCAAATAAAGCTTTAATAGCAATAGCTTATTGGTGTATAATAGGATGTGTCTGTGCCTTGTCTTGCTTATCCTTTTCTTCCTTGCTCCCTCCCTAGGGGCCAATACCTACCCCCAAAACCAACGGTGGTTACAAATCAGCCAGACCTGGTAACCAACCTGTGCTGAATGCCTTGATCCCCTTTTCAGCGGGGACAACCTCAGCTTCTGTAGTGTTCAGTGCTTGCAGAGCAATAAGAAATGATGTTACCCTTGCCCCTGGAGGGGTGTGTGAGGGCCACAGCTATAGCACCTATGACAAATACTTATGCCAAGGGCCCTCTGACAATGGGCACTTCTGCCACTCTTGGGGCCTAGTAGTCAGCGCCACCTGGGCAGGAGCCCCAACTCCCCATATGTCCTGAAGAAGGCTCTCGGTCTGGCAAACTGTAAGTTAGGAACTTGCAACCCCATGAAACTCACCTTAATAAACATAACCACCAGATCAGAAAAATACCTTTTTAAAAGCCCAAACAGGACTAAAACTGGGAATCAGAATATACGACACAGAGGAGCTGGACCCGGGGGAACACATACTAGTCCAACTGATCCCAGTAACCCAAACCCTAGAGAAAACCTTGGTTAAAAATATCAATAAAGCTAACCAGATCCTAAAAGCCAAAGTTAAAACAGCCCCCCGCACCATCCTTTTGAACCAGGTTCAAAATTTCTACCAACTCCTAAATAAATCCCGGCCCAACATAGCTGCATCCTGCTGGCTGTGCACTTCCTCAAGTCTAACCATCTTCCCCATACCTGTCCCATGGAACATAACCCTCCTGACCCATGACAGCTCTACGGCAGGGACCAGGCCCCTCCCAGTCCACATAACCAAACCCCCAGGAAAACTGGCTAACTGTAAAAACATAATTACCAGCTCCCCTTCAACTATCCTCCCTCTTGGAAAGGCTAACTGTGCTACCACCTGCCCACTCAGTGAGCCTGACCAATGCACTGCAAACTCCACCACCTGGGTCTGTGGCACCAGCACCTACCAGTGCCTACCCCAGGATGGCCAAGGTATCTGCTACCTGGCTTGGCCAGTACCATCGTTCTCAGTGTATGGAGATGAATTGCCTGGAGAGCTCTTCTGAGCCAAATGAGCAATACAGGCAATTCCGATACTCTTAGGACTAGGAGTAGTTGGAAGTGCAGCAGCAGCAGGGGCCTCACTCACAGTTGGCCAGGAGGGCTTACAAACCCTAGCACAGGAAACATCAAATGACCTCGAAGAAATATTGGGGGCTCTCAACGGGTTGCAAGACCAGATAGACTTGTTGGCAGAAGCGGTTTTACAAAGCAGGCAAGGATTAGATTTGCTCACCACAGGTTCAGGCGGGATCTTCCAAGCCCTGGGGGAAGAATGCTGTTTCTATGCAAACTCCTCGGGGATAGTTAGGGACAATGTGAAGGAATGAGCCAAAGAGCACTTAAGCCATGAATACCAAGCATCTGCCAATGGGAACTGCTTCCAGTATCTTCTCTCCTGGATTTTGCCATTCATGCCAGTGATAGCCTCGGTCTTCTTCCTCTTTCAGGTCATGCCTTCTACATTCTATGGTACCTAACACAATACATCACTTCCCGCTTAAATGCCTTAAAACACCAAGTAATGCCTCGTGTTACGCATCAGCCCTTGGGGACTATAGAAAAAACCCATGTTAGCAGATGATGCCCCATAAAGAATTATAAGGGCATCAAAGGGGGGAAAGTGCTGCAACCCTAACCCCCCTCAGCAGAAACTCACAGCCTTAGAAAAATAAGCGTCCCTCCTCCCTTTCTCCCTGGAATCCACAACTTAGGAAGATGAGCGCTTCCCCGCCCACCCCTTTCAACTAGAATTTACAACTTTAAGTAGATAAGGACTCCTTTCCTCCCTGAGGCCCTCTGCTTTAGGAAGATAAGCTAAACTCACACTCTCTGCTTTTGTAAACCCAGCCCGCCCGCTTGCATAGGAATTTGCCAGTATAAGGTCCCTATATAAACTCATGAAAGACAAAACTGAGGGCTCAGATTTTGGAGACTGGATTCTCCTCTGGGCCCACGCTCAATAAAAACTTTGTTCCTCCGTCTCTCTGAGTGCATACTTGGGTTCCTCATCTAAGTTTTTTTTTTTTTCCACAACAATTTGGTTTGTACCATTTGAAGTTCTTTCCATTTCTTTCTGCATATATTTTTCATGTATTTTCTTTATGGGTACCATGGCACTACAATTTAACATCCTTATCTCCAACAATCACATTTTATTTGATATCAACTTAACTTCAATAACATACACATACCCTCTTTGCTTTACTATACACCTTCAACCCCCAACATTTTGTTGTTTTCTTTAAAATAATATCTTTATGCAATATATGTCCAAAGCCATACATTTATTTATATTAGATATGCATTTGCAGTTTAGAAACTGTAAGAAGTAATAAGTGGAGTTCCATACCAAAAATTGCAATGCAATAATACTGAAATGTATAATTAGCCATATGGTTATCTTTACCAGAGGTCTTTATTTCTTAATGCTTCTTTGATCTGCTGTCTAGTGTCTTTTCCTTCAGTCTGAAGAATTCCCTTTAGCATAGATTTGAGAGCAAGCCTAGTGGTGATACAAACCCTCACTTTTGTTTATTTGGGAATGTTTTAGTCTCCCTCATTTTTGAAGGAGAGGCTCACTGTATTTTAAATTCTTGGTTAGCAACTGTTTTCTTTCAGCACTTTACCTCTTCTGGCTGCCTTCTTACCTTCACTTCTGTGAGTAATTGGCACTTGAACTTACTAGGATTTCTTTGTACATAAATCTTTTCTTTTCTATTGCAACTTGCAAAATTCTCTTCTTGAGCTTTGCATTAGATACTTTGTATGCTATTTGGGTAGGTATCCTTTCATTGAGTTTATCCTATTTTGGGTTCATTGGTCTTCTTGAATGTACATATTCATGTCTTTTGTTAATTTGGGAAATTTTTTTTTTGCTATTATTTATTTTAAAATTGCTTCTGTAACTTTCCCTATTTCTCCTCATTCTGGGACTTGCCAAAAAAAAACCAAACAAAAACAGTGAGAACCTGTGGTACTAGCATAGTGAACTCCTCCTATGCCCCCTCTGGTCCAGTTGATGGAAACTCTACTCCAGCTTGATGGGACCTAGAAGGCAGGTCCCCTTTCACCCACACCAACAGTATATAGCTACGGATTCACCCCTGGGGACTGGGGGATATTTTAGTGTGCCACAGTGTTTCCAATACAAAGTACCAGAAATGGGTTGGCTTTTACAGGAGGGATTTATTAGGGGGTAAAAGCTTACAGTTCCAAGGTTATGAAAACTACTATTCAAGGCAACATAAGAGGTGCTTTCTCAGCAAAGTCGACTCCTGTTGATCCTGCTGTCAGGAATGTGGCAAAGCAAGATGGCCACCAACCTCTGCTGGGGTCTTAGCCTTCCCTTGCAGGCGCACTGTCTCTGTGAGCAACCAGGTATAGGGCTTGTCTCTTTTGGGGCCTCCTCTATCGTTCTCAGGTGCTCAGATTTCTTCGTGAATACAAATGTAACCTATCAGGCATACAGCAAGGTTCATCTACTGATGAACTGCTCTATGGGATCAGCTTGGGGACCTTGTGCTTAAGTAATCCTCTAGTCCTCTCTCACATGGCAGGGTCAAAAGTGGTGGCTTCCTTTTCTTGTATCTGTCTGTCTCTCTCTGCTGCTTTTTATCTCCATTTTTATCAGAACCAGGAAGAGGGCAGAGAAAGACATCCCACTGACTATTCCAATCATAAGACCTACATTGATCTTTTCAAGTAGTCCAATAAGACCCCCTTAAGCTGAATTTAATATAATACAAGGGTATCATACACACAGCAATTGATTAGTTTGAAAACAAAATATATATATTTTTGGGATTCATACGTAATTTCAAACTGCCATGGGGGAGGAATTTGGCATGAGCTCAATTCCAGACAGAGACTGCTGATTGAACTGGGGCTGATTTACCTCACCCAAACCCACTCATATGGCAGAAGATCTACTCCAGGTACACCAGGCCAAGAATACTAGGCCCCGATTGCTCCCAGAGCAGCTCACCCATAGGTGAAGCTCCACATTGGGAGCTGCAAACTGAGAAGGCCAGGGGCTGCCATCCCCTCCCAGCACCCCTCTCATAGTGTAAGGGTATTGCTCCATGAGGAGTGGGCTTCTGTTCTGGCTCCCAGCTCTAGGGCAGTGGCAGAGTATTTCTGCCTGGGAGAAGCACCAGGCCATAAGAACAGAGAGTTCTGTCTCTCTTCCTAAGGGGACTACATTTATTTGGAAAGGAGTGTGGGGAATTTCGTACTTGTGTTAATTTCCTAGCGCTGCCATAGCAAATCCAACAAACTTGGTGCCTTAAACCAACAGAAATTTATTCTCTCACAGCTGTGGGGGCTATAAGACCAAACCCAAGGTGTCAGATGGACAAGCTCTTTCCGACAGCTCCAACTGTGGACTCCTTCTTTGCCTCTTCCCAACTAGTGGCAAGCCTTGGCATTTCATGGCTCCAGGCTCTGCCTCTGTGTTCTCATGGCTGCATTTCTCTGAGTCTGTGTCTGTGTGTCTTCTCCTCTTCTCATAAGGACATCAGTCATATTGGAATAGGACAGCCCCTAATTCAGCATGACCTCATCTTAACTTGATTAGTTCTGCAAAGACCCAATATCCAAATAAGGTCACATTCACAGGTACCAGCACTTAGGACCTCAACATAGTTGCTTTGGGGACACAGTTCAAGCCATACCAATGCCTAAGTGCATTGTGGGCAACACTGGAGATCTTGGTGGTGAGCAGTGAAGAGGAGGCTGTAGCTCCATGATGCTAACAACAATTACAGTGGTAGAACATCTAGATCTCTAACAGAGAGGAACAGGGAGTGACAGTTAAACAGAGCTCTCCTGGGAATAGAGCAAGCCACAAAGCCTGGCAAATCCTTCCCCTTCAAAGGGTTCTGGTTTTAATTGGATAAGACTTTGAGGGCATTCTCAAAACCAATATAGCAGTCATCTAGCACTCAGTGGAGTCTAACAGCTGGGTGTGACATCAATAGAGCAGACCACCGTGAAGCTTATGGAGATCAGGGAAAGACACAGCCAAAGAGAGCTCAGAAAAAATCCAGGTCATCCCTGGTGGCCAGGGAGACTGCGCAAAGCCCAACACTGTGCCCCTGAGCATTGACACGGGAAGCTAAAAGCTGTGGGGTAAATAGATGCCATTGAAGAAGTTCAGCCAAGTCACTAACCAAATAAACAAGCAAATTTAATTTCATGATGTTAAAGTGGCCACGTAGGGGTGTGAGGAGTCTATTCCAAAGGGAGTAAAGGGGAATTCCTGTAAACTGTGAACAGGGAATTCCTAAGGCCTCTACCCAGCATAAGCCCAGGAAAATAAGCAGATCCCTTAGATCCTGCACTTCCCATTTTCCTCAGGCTGTTCTCTATGATAGGAGGGCTAAGTTCTGAAAGACACTAGGCAGTGGATCAAAGAACATAAAGTAATAAAGACCTCCAGGAAGGTAACCATCTGGGGAATTAAAATTTTCCAGCACTATTTTATTCTTTTGTTTATTATGTAATTCCGTTCTTGCTTCACACAGGTGCTAAAATGAACATGCATAAATTGTATAAAAGATATCATGTGCAACAAACACATAAAAAGGTGGGGAAAGGGCATAAGGGAACAGTGTATGTGCATGCTAATGATAAGTTAGTTAGTGTTTTAGTTACCTAGGTTGCTCAAGCAAATACCATGAAATGAGATAAATAAGGGGTAATTTATTAGCACAGAGTTTTGAGGCTAGAAGGAAGTCCAAATAAAGGCCTCATTAAAGCAAGGCTTTTTTCACCAAGACTGGCATCCTGGGGTTGTCTGCAAGTGAGCAGTGTCTCCTCTGTCCCATGGCAAGGCACAGAGTGGCATCTCCAAGTCTCTTCCTTATCCTCTGGGTTTCACTGATGCAGCACTTACTTCCTGTAGCGTTCTCTCTCTTGTTTCCTGTGGCTTTCTGTCTTTCTGAATTTCACTCAGGTTTTAAAGGACTCCAGTAACAGGATTAAAACCCATCCTGATCGAGGTGGGCCACACATTCTTAACTGAAATAGCCTCACCAAAGGGTGCTACTTGCATGGGTTCACAACGACAGGGATGGAATAAATAGAAGAACATGGTGTTCTGGGCCACAAACAGCTTAAAACCATCAGACTCCACCTTCTAGGCCCCCAAAAGACATGTTCTTTCTATATGCTAAATACATTCATTCCGTCACAATATCCCCAAATCCTTTAATCCTTTCAGGTAAAATTCTAAATTCAAAGCCTCATAAAAATCAGTTATTCATCAATTGCAATGAATGTACCACACTAATGAAGGATGTTTTTAATGGGGTCAAATGGGGGCAGTGCGGGGAGCGGGGCATATGGGAATCCCCTATATTTTTTATGTAATATTTATGTATTCTAAATATCTTTTAAAATTTTTAAAAGTTGAAGATAAAAAAAAATCAATTAAGGGTGCATCCCGTCCTGGGGTACAAATCCCCTCCATCTGCACACCCGCATAGAGGAAAATAAGTTACCTGGTTTTCATATACAATGGAGGGGCAGGCACAGGATAAACATTCCCATTCCCTTATGAAGAAGTTGGAAGGAAAACAGTTGTCATGGATCCCAAACAATTCTGAAACCCAGCAGGGCGTACTCCATAACATTTCAAGATCTGAGAATCATCTATGGAAGGATGTTTTGTCCTCTGGGCCAGATGGAGCAACAGCCCCACCCCTTCCAAGCACTTGTGCAACAGCTCTACTCTCCCTGAACCCTGGGATGAAGGCTTCATGCTCCCTAAGGAGTGGGATAGTGACCAGGTTCTCCACAAATGCAGGCGCAAATGGGGTCCAGACTTTCCAAAATCCGCAGGGCACTCAACCAACCTGTGAGAGCTGGGGTGGCAACAGCCTTCCTGAACAATGGTGTGAAAGGGCTGCCCCCTCCAAGGGCCAGACCATAGTCACTCTTTCAATACCTGTGGTTGGGTCTGCTCTCTTGGTCCCACAAAATCTCTTTGGTCCAGACCACAGCTTCCGTGGTTCAGCCCTTGCAGTGATTTTTTCCTTCAATTTGTCCTTTCTCTGTCTCTTTTGTCCATGTAGTCATGGTTTTCCTCATACAAATGATGCAACAACAACAACAACAACAAAAACACAGAAAACTCAGTTTTGCATGTAGTTCACAGGGGTCTATACCATCAGACAGCAACCACAGATCCTACCTGGATAACTGCATTTCCAATCCCGACTTCCACATAAATTGCTGACTGGTTCTATGTTTAGTTAGACCTTCACATGGAGCACTATTGTTTGGGGACTCACTTTCCAGAAACTCAGAATTTTCCAAATTATCAATTTCCAGTTTCTTTTTGCCCAGGAGTTAAGTTCTCAGCTCATCCCTTTCCTCTTGTAGTTTAATATAAGCTACAAGGAGAAACAAGTGTGTGTGTTCTGTGCTTAGCTTAGAAATCTCTGCAGCTAAATTTACAATTTCATCAAGATCGCATTCTGCCTTCCATCCATTAGAACTCAGTTTTGCCAATTTCTCTGACATTTTTTAAAAATTCACTTTTCCTCCAGTTTCCAATGACACATTCATCATTTTCTTTTAAGCCCTCATCAGAAGAACCTTTTTCTATAAACAATCTCTTCAAAGCAAATCTTGGCCTTTTCTATCAGGTGCCTCACAATTCTTCCAGCCTCATCCCATTATCCAATTCCAAAGCAGTTTAAACATTTTCAGTATTTGCAATAGCAGCACCCCAATGTCCTAGCTCCAAAATCTGTTTGAGTTACCTGGGCTGCTCAAGCAAATACCAAGAAATGGGTTGGCTTATAAAATGGGAATTTATATGCTTACAGTTTTGAGGCTAAGTTTGAATCAAAGCATCATCACTGCAATGCTTCCTTCCCAAAGACCAACATTCTGGGGCTAGCTGCCAGGGATCTTTGGCTCCTCTGACACATGGCAAGACATGTGGAGGGTTCACCTGGTCTCTGCCTTCTCTTCCAGGATCTGTTGGTATAGTTTCTTTCTTCCTTTAATTTGTCTCTCATGGTTCTTTCTGCCTGTCTGAATTTCACTGCACTTATAAAGGACTCAAGTAATAGGAGTAAGTCCTATCCTGATTGAGGAGAACCACTACTTCTTAAATGAAATTACCACACCAAATGGTCACACTTAAAATGGGTTAACTTTGAGTTCGAAGGGAATGGAATAAATTTATGAACTTATTTTCTAGTGTACATACAGCTTCAAACAACCACAGATGATATCAAATCAAACAGGATTGTTAGAGATTTAGGATGTTAAATTTTAACCGCCTGTTAAATGCAAAGAAAATACATGAAAAATATATCAGAAAAAAGTGAGAGGGGACTCAAAATAATGCCATAAAAAAGACAAATAAATATGGAGCTAAGCATTAATGGAAAAAATGTGGGCCATAAAGGGTATAAGACATAAAACACAAAATAGCAAAAAGGCAAATGAAAGTCCTGCATTATCAATAATTACTTTAAATGTAAATAGATTAAACTCCCCAGTCAAAAGAAACAGGTTACTAGAAGGGATAAAAAGCATGACCAAACTATATGTTGTTTATAAGAGACTCACCTTAAATTCAAGGACAAAATTGGTTGAAAGTGAAAGGATGGAAAAAAATATAACATGAAAGCAGTAACCAAAAAAGAGCTGGGTTACCTATACTAACGTCACAAAAAATACATTAAGTCAAAAACTTTTACAAGAGACAAAAGGGTCACTATATGCTGACAAAGGTGTGAACTCAACAAGAAAATATAACAATTAAAAGGATATATGCATGTAATAGAAGAACAACAAAATATATGAAGCAAATATTGACAAAGTTTTAAAGGGAGGACTAGACAATACTAAGTTAATACCAGGAGATTTCAAAACAACACTTTCAATAATGGATAGAACATCTAGACTGGACATCAATAGGGAAAAAGAAGACTTGATTGATATTCTAAACCAGCTAGACCTAACAGACACATATAAACCACTTCACCCAACAGCAGGGGGATACACATTATTCTCCAGTGCACATGGTACATTCTCCAGGAAAGGCCATTCAGGATAGACTATATGTCAGGTCACAAAATAAGTCTCAGTAAAATAAAAATTATTGAAATTATACAATGGATCTTCTCCAACAACAATGGAATGAAACTAGAAATCAGAAACAAAGGAAGAAATGGAAAATTCACAAAGACATGAAAATTAAACAATGTACTCTTAAGCAATCAATGAGTCAAATAAAAACCACAGGGGAAATTAGGAAATATCAGGTTAATTGAAATTGTAAAGAAAACTTACCACAGCATATGGGATTCAGTAAAGATTATTACACTGACTCAAGAAGAAAGAGGAGATCACAATAAAATAGTAACCAGTAAAGAGATTGAATCAGTAATCAAAAGTCTCCCAACAAAGGAAAGCCCAAGACCAGATGGCTTGACAGGTGAATTTTACCAACATTCTAAGAAGAACTTACAAATATTCTGCTAAAAGATTATTTAAAAAATTGCGTAGGAGATAACACTACCTCTTTTAGTCAGGATTCTTTAGGGAAAGTGGACAAGATATTTGTAAGAATTGGTTCATGTGGCTGTGGGGATGGACAAATCCAAATTCCCTAGGACAGCATGGAAGCTGGGAACTCTGATTAATTCCCCATCAGTTGGCTCACTGAAGAAGAGATGGCAATTCTCTCTTCTAACTACGGAAATCATCACTTCTGCTTTTAAACCTTCAAATGATTGGATGAGATGTCTCTCATTTTTGAAGGAAATCTCCTCTGTTGCTTGTAGTTATAATCAGCTCTCTTATGATATAAGTTCAAAAAATGTCCTAACCATAACAATCAGTCCTGTGCTTGCTTGAACAAACAACTGGACACCTTCACCTGGCCAAGTTGACACATGACCCTATCCATCACACCCCAACTACTTATATCAGGCCAACATCATCTTTATACCTAAGACAGATAAATATACCACAAGAAAGGAAAGCTACAGACCAATATTACTTATGAATACAGATGCAAAAGTCCTCTATAAAATACTAGCAAACTGAAACCAACAGCCTTTCAAAATAATTATATATCATGTTCAAGTAGGAGTCACCCCAGTTATACAAGGTTGGTTCAATATAAGAAAATCAATCAATATAAAATACCACATTAAGATAACAAAGGAAAAAAATACATGATTAACTTGAATGACACAGAAAAGGTATTTGACAAAATTGAGCACTTCTTCTAGATAAAAACACTTAGAAAATTAGTAATAGATGTGAACTTCTCAATATGATAAAGGACATCTAGGAAAAACCACAACTATCATTAGATTCAATGGTAAAAGACTGACAGCTTTCCCTCTAAGATTTGGCACAATACATGTTTCCTGATCTTAAAACTTATTACAAAGTCATAGTAATCAACCAGCATGGTAATCGCACAAGGACAGATACATAGACAAAGGGAAATGAATTAAGAGTTAAGAAATCAACTTTCTTATTTATGGCCACCTGATTTTTTATAAGGGTGCCAAGTCCACTGAAGACAGAAATAATGTTCTCTTCAAAAACTGGTGCTGGGCAACTGGATGTCCTTGTGCAAAAGAAAGAAGGTTGATCCCTAAATCACACCATATTAAAAAATCAACTCAAAATGTATCATAGATCTAAAAGAAGAGCCAGAATTATAAAACTCATAGAAAAAAACATAGGGGAAGGATCTTCAGGAACTTGAATGAGGTAATGGTTTCTTAGAATTTAGACCCACAACTCAAGCAACAAAATCAATAATATAGATAAATGAGACCTGATTAAAATATTTTTTTTTCATCAAAGGATTTTATCGTGAAAGTCAAAAGACAACCCACTCAATGGGAGAAAGTATGTGGAAACCACATATCCAATATGGGTTTAAAATCCAGAATGTATAAAGAAATCCTACAATTCAATAATAAAGACAACCCAACTTAAAAATCGGCAAAGACTTGAATATTTTTTTCCAAAGAAAATAACCAAATGGCCCCAAAGCACATGAAAACATACTTAACATTACGACCTATTAGGAAAATGCAAACCAAAACCACAATGAGATAGCATTTCACACTTAATAGAATGGCCACTATTAAAAAAAACAGAGAAATTAAAAAGTCTAGACTAGATATGGAGAAATAAGAATACTTATTCATTGCTGGTGGGAATGTAAACTGATGCAGTCACTGTGGAAGACAGTTTGGTGGTTTCTCAGAAAGTTGAGTATAGAATTAGCATATGAACTGGCAATCTCACTTCTAGATATATACCAAAACATTTTGAAAACTGGGACTCAAACAGATATTTACACACCAATGTTCATCAAGGCATTATTCATAAATACCCAAAGATAGAAGCAACCCAAGTCTCCATCAGCCAATGAATGGACAAATAAATTGTGGTATATTCTTACAATGGAATATTATTCAACTATAAAAAGGAATGAAGTTCTGATACATGTGACCACATAGATTAACCTTGAAGACATCCTGTTGAGTGAAATAAGCCAGACATAAAGGAAAATATTGCATGATCTCACTGTCATGACACAATTATCATATGCTAACACATAGAGTCAGAATCTAGGATATAGATTACCAGGGCAATTTTGGAGCCAGGCATTGGATTGCTAAGGCTTCAAGTGTACATAGTTCCTATTTGGGTTGATCATAAAGCTTTGGTAATGGGTGGTGGTGATGGCAGCACAACATTGTGAACATAATTAACAGCACTGAATCATATCTATGAATGTGCTTAAAAGGGCGAATGTTAGGTTGTATATACTACTAGAATAAAAATGTCGAGAAATCAAAAGACTGTACAATACAGTTAACCCTGCTGTAAATGAGGGACCATAGTGAAGAGTAGAACCATAAAAATGTTCCTCCCTGGATAATAACAAATGGACCACACTGATGGAAGGTGTTACTAATAGGTGGTAGAGGGGCGCTCCTTATTTTATGCATGATTTTTCTGCAAACCTACAATTTCTCTAACAAAAAATTAAATAAAAATATTCTCTGGACACAATATTACCTCACTTTCCACAATGGATAGAACAATAAGGCAGATGTCCAACAAGGATATAGACCAAAAGTGCTTGAAAAAGCAGCTGACCTAATGCCAATCTATAGAACATTCTATTTCTTTTTCCTGGGGGCACTTTTGTATGTGGGACTCTTCAGCTGTTTTTATTCCACCATGGGTCTGAGAGGGCTTGGGTCTCTGTGTCTGAATTTCTGTGGGGTTCTAACTCTCTGCCGTGAGGGGCTCTATAGTCCGCATCCATGGCAGGAGGGGCCCAGGCCATGCTGCCTCTGTGTGAGCCCTAAGATGAGCAGGACCAGGGGAGGTGGAAGAGGGCTTGACTGGTGCGTCTGGGATGTAAACCTCCTATCTGATTTTGTTGATTACTATTTCTTTGATTCAGCATTTATGGAGTCCTATGTAATCCAAAGTCCCAAGGAAGAGATATTGTCCTTTTATTATTTGATTTCAAGGGGATGCTTTTCCAGGGAATGTCTTATGTCACCATGTTGATGACATCCCTGGTATTGATTTTGATGCCAACACCATCAGAAGACACACATTCTTCTCAAGCTCACCTGAAACATTCTTTAGGAGAGAATATATGATAGGCCATAATACAAATCCCAATAAAATTAAAAGGACTGAAATCATGCAAAGTATACAATGGAATTAAATTAGAAATGACTAATAGAACTAAATTTCAGAATTTCACAAATATATCAGTATTAAACAATATGCTTCTACATAACAAATAGGTCAAACAGAAAATCACAGGAATTTAGAAATACCTTCAGATGAATTAGAATGAAAACACAACATTGCCAAATCTTAGGAAAGCAGCCAAATAGTGCTTATAAGGAATTTTATTGCTCTAAATGCTGATATTTAAAAGAAAGAAAAAAGTAAAATATAATAATAAACCTAATTTCCTGTAAGAAACTGGAAAAATTATAGCAACTTACACATAAAGTAAGCAGAAGAAAGGAAAAAAAAATACAAATTGTAGTATAAAAATGAAATATACAATAGAAAAAAAAACAATAGAGAAAACTGATGAAACCAAAAGTTGATTCTTTGAAGCATTCAATCAACAAAATTGACAAACCAGTACATTAGCTAGATTGATGAAAAACAAAAACAACAACAGTGAAAACTCAAATTACTAAAATCAGGAGTGAAAGAGGAGACATTACTAATAACCTTTCAGGAAAATGAAATGACCATCATTTAATTGAAACTAATGAGCTATGAAAAGATTTTTAATTAAATCTGAGATGAAAACTAAAAAACTTAATTTGATTCAAAGAATCATTTTTTGGTATCACTTATGATGAGTAATTTCTATAATACACCTTAATAGCCCATAATAAATGATGTGGAATAAGTCTCTGAGGTCATGTCAAGTAGATAAAATAATTCCATATTCATATCAAAACAAAAAGTACTGGCTAGAGTTGCAGGGTGACTCAAGAGTCTTGATGAAAAAGCCCGGAGCTAAGGAAAGAGAGTATGAGAGGCAGGGCAAAGATAGGAAGCCAATGTTTTTTGTCTTATTTAACAAAAAACCCTGGCTTCCAGTAAAGATAGGGTACCAGGAAACAGATTTACTCTGCAGCCTTAAGCACTTGAAAAGTACAATACACATCAACCAAAATGTTTGAGACTCTGGACATCAGTCACTGAAAGACAAGGTAAGATGAAAGACAAAACATGAAATGAGCCCCACAATTCCACCAGTTCAATGTCCATAGAGTTTCTAGGCTGCAGTGCAGGGATACTGAAAGCCATGGATTCTCTATGTGCAGTGCTTTCACAGTTATTGGTAGACATGCAAAAAGAGGGAAAAACTTGAGCCACCTGACCTGCACCTCCCAACTAAGGTCGGACAAGGTGGCACTCTGTTCTTGTTTCAGCACTATACTGTAAACAGTATGTAAATGTTGTCCTTAAGTATTTCACATGCAATGACATTGTTTCTAGATGGATTAAATGGGGGCAGACTTTAAAAGGCTGGTGAAACAAAGACCTTCCTAGATAAACACAGTAAGCAAATTTAAGAAGAACACAAAAGATACAGGGTTTCTTTAAACAGAAACACACATAAACCATGACCATGTATTGATCAGCTGAGGAAAGGTTGTCACCAGAGGCCCCCAGAGCTGAGCCCTGTACATCCCCTAAGGGCAATGTTCAGGAGTTGCTAACTCCATGTTCCTGGTGACTTTAAAGACATAACTACTGCAAATAATGAGAATTGACTGTATTGTGAACTGAATGAAAATGAAAACACAAGGTATCAAAACTTGGGGTGTTGATAAAATAGTATTTCTGGGAAAATTTAGGTCACTAAATGAGCATAGTGGAAAACAATAAGTTCTCAAATGAATGACCACAGAGTCCACCTTAAGAAACTAGGGGGAAAAGCAAGAGAAACACAAAGTAAGCAGAAAAAAGGAATAATAAAATCAAAGTGCAAATCAAAGATATAGAAAAATATATATATAGAAAAACAGAACTAAAAACTCTCACTGAGAGGATCAATTGAATTGGGAAACAACTAGTCTGGCTAATCAGGAAGAAAAGAGCATCCATAAACTACTAAAATTGGGAATAAGAGAGGTGACATCACTTGAGATTCTACAGATAATAAAATGGAGGAGGTAATCTTTTGAAAACTTTATGTCAATAAGTGAACACCTTAGATGAAATGGACAAATTCCTTGAAAGATTCAAAATCCCAACTCTCAAGCAGGAAGATAGAAAACGTGAATTATCCTGTATCCAATGATGAAATTGAATTTGTACTTTAAACCTTTTCCATGAGGAAAACTCCAGGCCCAGATGGCTTCACTGGTAAATCCTACTAAATACTTAAAGAAAAAATATACCAATTCTACACAAACTCTTTCACAAAACTGAAGAATCCTAGGCACCTCTCAACTCACTTTTTGAGGCCAGCATTTACCTGATTAAAAAAGGCATCATCAGAAGAGAAAACTTCAGACCAATATACATCATGAACATAGATGTAAATTCTAAACACAATTTCAATGAATTGAATCCAGAAACATATAGAAAGACTAATACATCATGATCAAGCGTAGTTTATACCAGGAATGTAAGGTTGGTGTAACATTTGAGAGTCAATCAATATAATTAACCATACTAAAATCTAATTTTAAAAACCCATATGCCTCAACAGACACACAAAAAAGGATTTGATTAGGACTATAACAGAATATCCTCAACATGATAAAACAGCATCTATGGAAAACCTACAGCTACTGTTACACTTAAATGTAAAATACTCAATATTTTCCCTCTAAGAGCAAGAAAAAGACAAACATTTTCACTCTGACCCCTCCTTTTCAGCACTCTACTGGAGATTCTAGGCAGTACAAGAAGGCAAGAAGACTGCAAGGAATCCAGACTGGAAGGGAAGGAACACACCTGCCTTTGTTTGCACTTGATATGATCATCCATGTACGACAGCCTGTGGACACACAAAAACACTAGAAGAAATGAGTTTAGTGAAGTTTCATAATACACGATCTATCTATCTATCTAGCTAGCTAGCTAGCTATCAATTGTATTCATACATACAGTCAACAAACAATTAGAATCTGAAATTTAAAAATCAGAACATCTGTGGTATCATCAAAAATATGAAATACTTATGGATATATTTGACAAAAGATGTAAAAGACCTCTACACTAAATGCTACAAGAGACTGCTGAAAGAAATTAAAGAAGCCTTATATAAATGAAAAGTTATTCTGTCTTCATGACTCAGGAGACCTTATATTGCCAAGATGTCAATTCTCCCCAACTTGATTTATAAATTCAGTGCCTCTGCAATAAAAAATAATCCCTGTAGGAATTTGTGGATAGCAATTGACAAGTTGTTTCTTAAATTCACATGCAAAGGAACTTCAGAGCTAAAATAACTTTGAAAAAGAAAACATAGATTTAAGAGGAAGAAAATCTTTGTGACTTTGGACTAGGCAAATATATCTTATATATAATACCAAAAGATAACTTGGACCCATCCAAATAACAAAACCTTCTCAAAAGATATTGTTAGGATAACAAAGAGACAAGCACAGACTGGAAGAAAATATTTGCAAATTACTTATCTAATAAGGGATTTATATGCAAATTATTCTAAGAATTAAAAAAACTCCAATTCTTCGGACTCACACAGGACAACTAACAAGGAGTTGATGAGGGACAGCAACCATCCCAAGGATCAGAGACAGTCTGTAACTGCAAGCAAGATAGTCCCATCCATCTGCCCCATGGAATAGAAGCCCCTTCTTAATTGGAATTGGAGTGGGCATCACCATCCCAGAATCCTCAGGGTTCGGGAATGAATGATAGCCTAGAGTAGACTTACTGTGATTCTACTATACACTTATTGTGATTTTAGAAATGGAAGAATTTTGTCATTGATGTGGAAGCAGCAGCCACTGGAGGTTCTAAGGGGAGGGAGAGGGAAAAATAGGTGTAATATGGGAGCATTTTCGGGACTTGGGAAGCATCCCAGATGACATTGCAAAGACAGATTCAGGCCATTGTATATCTTGTCATAATTTACAAAATTGTGTGGAAGAGAGTGTAGACTACAATGTAAACTATAATCCACACTTAGAGGCAAAGCTCCAAAATGTGTTGATCAATTGTAACAAATGTACCACACTAATGAAGGACGTTGTTAATGTGGGAAAGTGTGGGAATGGTAGGCAGTGGGGTATATGGGAATCCCCTACATTTTTTATGTAGCATATATGTAATCTAAGTTTCTTTAACAATAAGTATATAAAAACTCAATAAGAAAGTAAACAACCAAATTAAAAAGTGGGAAAAGATTTGAACAGATCCTTCAGAAAGGACAGAAAATAAACACATGAAAAGATGCTCAACATCACTAGACACTGTGATAATACAAATTATAACCATCGTAAATAGCTTTACATGATTCCTTGAATGACTAAAATTTCAAAGATTGACCAAATGAAGATTGGTGGAAATTTGAAGAACTAAAGTGCTCATATACTGCTGGGTGTTATGTGAAATATCAAGCTTCTTGGAAAAATTTACGAGTTGCTTAAAATGTTAAATATGCAGCTATAATATGTTATAGTCTTTCCACTTCTGCAAATTTACCCAAGAGAAATTAAGGCTTATGTCCTCAAAAAGACTTATACAGAAATGCTCATAACAGCTTTACTTTGTCATAGCCAAAGTCTGAAAACAACGCAAATGCCCATCAACATATGTGTGGATGAATACACTGTAGTATATCCGTACAAGAGAATACAATTCAATTCAGGAGTTAAATGGATAAGCTATTGATACCTGTAACAACATGAAGGAATCTCAATTATGCTATGTGAGAACAGCAAGAGGAAAAAATAATAAATACTGTATGTTTCCATTTCTATAAAACTCTAGAAAATGTAAACTAACCTGTATAGAGAGAAATCACATCAGTGATTAGCTGGGGAGGCGAGTTCAGAGGTGAGAGGGAGGGATGATAAAGGGGTGTGAGGGAACTTTATGGGTGGTGGTCAAGTCCAGGATCTTGACTGCAGTGAAGGTTTCAAGGGTTTATACATAAAGCAAAACTTATCAAATCGTACAATTTAAATATGTATGTTTAAGTCAGTTAATCTTTTTTTTTTTAAGCCTACCACTTTATTTTCTTAAAAATCAAGATAAA
>JAKSZT010054541.1:494661-588898 GCA_026826555.1 Tolypeutes matacus | reverse complement strand
TTAATTAGCAATCCTTTCTGGAAAGGAAAACAAGGACTTTGAAGTTTCCATTCATTTACTATTTATTAATTTGAGGAAAAAGCAAACCAGTGGGAGATAGGTGTCTCATAGAGACCTGGTACCCGACAAGAGGCAAAATGGTGGCAGTTCACTTCCCTGAGTCCTTTTAGGTACTTGATTTAAAACCCAGGCCACAAGCTCTCACCATCCAGTGCTCCCAAAGCCCAGAGAAAATGGGTCCATGTACCCACAAGCCTCCACCCTCCATGAGAGGAGAGCGCAATGCTCCAATCAGTTCATCAGGCAACACCTGTACACAGGATATCTTGAAATAGGGGAGACAGTGTCCAAAAATGCAAGGGTAACTCTTAGAGGGAAGGCAGAGGGGTTAGAGTAAAATATGATGCTCCAGAGCCATCTCTGCCCACACTGAACCTAAAGGAATAAACACACATCTACTCTGAGCAGGTATGTAGCACTGTGCAGGTACAGAGAGTTCCATACACTCTGTAAGTGACAAACCTCCTTTTTCAAGGAGAGCCTCAGAGAACATCCCTCCTCTTGGAATGCGACTCCCAGGAGCTCCCACCCACCTGACTCCAGGGAGGAGCCACCAGGTCAGCAGGACCCAGGCCACAGGGACACCTGGCAGCAGCTGCTTCCCCCACATTTATGAAGGGGACCTTCATAAAGCCAAAGTGCTTTGTGCTTTGCAGACTACTGTCTTCTGGCTGTGGGGAGCTTTGTGCTGGCTGCTATCCCAGAGCCTTCCCAACTTCCTGGAGCATGTCTAGCAATTCAGACCTGTGCCCCGCATCTTGTTTCCAAGCCCCACTCAAGGACCCCTGTGTTTCAGGCCTGAAACAGGAGATTTTGGAGCTGGTGTTCTAGAACCATGCTTGCCAGTCAATGCCCAACAGCATCTCATGGATCGTGGGGAGACCTGAGAACAAGAAGTGTGAGTAAGGGTAGAACAGGGCACCAGCACCCAGGGAACCTGTGCTCAGGTGTTCACCTCCAAGCACAGATGCTGGCGGGCAGGGCAGGGCAGAGAATAATTATTGTTATTTGTAATAAAAACGTACAGGTAACGTAAGATTGCATATCACATGGTGTCGATTGCTTTTACAATGAGTTATCCACACCACTTTCCATTACTAGAATATTTTCATCACCCAAAACAGAAACTATTTATCCATTAACCCAGCAATTCCATTTTTTAGATTTCTATCCATCCCAATATGAAAACAAGGACTTCAGCAGATACTTGTATACCAATGTTCATGGAAAATTTACTAACCAAACTCAAAAAGTAGAAACAAGCCAAGTGTGCATCAACAGATGAATGGCATTTACTTTACTTAGGTCATTTAAATGGGAAAAGTGAGTTTTGTCAGCCAGACTCAGTGATCTGGAGGTGCAGCCAGATGGAGGCACCCACCTGCACACCAACTCTATTAACCTAGTAATCAGGGGTCAAGCTGGGGTTGAAACCTACCTTAGGCTGTGTGTAAACAACTAGTTCACTCCTGTCACACTGTATGGGCTCAGAGCAAGTTGTCTAATATGATTTTGAGCATCATGAGGAGATGAAATTGATAATTATCACACTCAATATAAAAGCATTCTTTGGCTGCTTCATACATAAAGCACGCTATGTACCAGAGTTTTGCAGAATGTTTTCATTGCCCCAGTTGTTTTGGAGGCATTTGTTACATACTGCATGGACTCTCAGCTGCCATCCCAACCTCCCCAATTCATGTACTGCAACTGCTCCAGTGCAGATATACTGGGTCCAGGAGGTGCAAACAACAAATGCCCCTGAAGGATAAACACTGAGTGTCTTTCTCTTCAAAGGCCATTCAACTTCCCCAATTGCTTCAGTTGTGCATGACCCACTATGTTTGTACAAGCTTCCACTGCAGCCTGCCGTGCAGTGCTCACACTTCTCCCACACCACAAACAAAAGTGTAATAAAGGAAAAACATCTTCAAACCTTGGGCACACACCTGCACCTCATCCAGGGATGGTCTCTTTATTCACTTACATGAATACAGGGGAAAGGGCAGAAGGAAGTTTGGAGGGCCAGGTGGTCAAGGAGGGAGTCCACCTCCCAGCTTGTCAGCCATGCTGCTTCCCACCCCATGAGGACCTTGAGGCCACCTCCCCTCTTGAATCCAGCAGAGGACCCTGCAGGCTCCAAGGCTGGGGTTCAGGACACAGCCGATTAGCTTAACTAGGTTACAGTCAGGGACTGAGCCTGCTGTGTGCCTGGAATAGGGTTTGCCACATTTAGTAAACAAAAATATAGGATGCCCAGATAAATTTAAATTTCAGATAAACAATGAACTCGTTGTTTTTTGTCTATCTCCCACATATTTCATGGGAAATTCCTATACAAAATTTATTCATTATTTACCTGAAATTTAAATTTAATTGGGCATCCTGTGGTTATCTGGCAAATCTCATCCATAACAACCCAAAGACCTCACTTCCTTAAATATCTTAAGGAAAGGAGATGTTGGAAAAACTGCAGGTTCAAAGTTATGGTCTTTGACAGAAATCCCCAGGTCAAGGCTGGTTTCAGCACCACGTCCCTGTCCAAAAACTTTACTCCCTGCCACACCCACCCGCAAAGTCCTCCCCAGAGGGAACAAATGTCCTTCACACCTGCAGGTCATCCATGGATGGCCTTGCCCAGCATGGGGCAGAGTCAGTGATTTATCTGGGAAGGCACCATCCCAGCTGGACCGATGTCATGCAGGTTTACTGAGGGAAAGGGGCACCAGTGCTTACCCATTAGTGTGCAGGTTCTGGAGGGGCAAGACAAGGGTCGGGGGCTCTGTCTTCAAACATTTCACAACCCCTTAGGGGAAAGACATGGAGATGTGAGAGCAGATGTCCAACGAACAGGAGGTGGGAGTGTTCAGTGTAGAGGTGGGAGGATTGCAGCACAAGGATGCTGGATCTAGCATCTTAGATTCCTGAAATACTCCTGAAATCTGCCAATAGCTTTTCCATGCAATCTAGGGTAAGACTCTACATTAACTCTCATTGAAAGCAAATGTGTCATATCCTAAAATTGGAAAGTCCACATGATCACGAGCCCCTCTTTGTCCTTGCCTGGGATCCTGTTGGGGTTTCCATGGAGATTGCAGAGAGGACATAGCAGGAGAAAGAGAGTGAGAGAGCAAGGTTTCTTGTGTGTCCCCCACTCCCTGCCATCCTTGAGCTTCCCATTCTGGACCTCAGATACCAGGGTATTGAGGGGCCAACAAATCCCACTCCTCGTTCCCTCACCCACATTCTCCCTTTTCCTTCTGAAAGTTAACAAAACTTCCTCACTAAACATCAGCAGTGTTCATGGACACTCATTCATTTCCTTTTGACACAGGGAGGAGGAGTCCAGGATCCTAGGACTTTCACCCAGAATCAGATTCAGTGAAATGGATCTTTCTACTTTAGCAGAGATGAATTAACTTTGAAAATACTGAAAAAAGGCACAATATATATTTTCAAAGCAAGACAAAAGACTTAAGTGAATGAAATATTCCAATAAGCTCCTAAGAGAACTCAACTCATCTGACACCCAGGGAGGGTTTTGCCCAGTGCTGGGAGGACAAGTGTCCTTGCCCTTGATCACTGGACAGAGGTCTCCCTCCCCACAGATCCTTACCCACACCAAGAGGCTCCAGCGTGGTGTGGTCTTGTTGGTCAGGTGTCCAGAGATGGTCAGACAATCCTGGTTCAAATAGAGAAATCTTAGATGTGATGTAATCCCAGGAAATTGCTTGCACCCCTTGAGTCGCCCCAGGTCCCTCATGAAGATGTTATCAGAACTTGGCTTAGACCCATCACTAGAGAGAAAATCAGCAAGTCAAGGATGAGAGAGGTTTTCAGAAAGCCATGCTTAGGGCAGGATGTGGGCTTTCCCCAAGGACAGGCATGAAAGCATGTCTTGCTGTTGCATTCCAGCTACAGGTGGCTGGGAGCCAGGAAACTGGCCTCAAGCACCAGCTGGGTTCACAGCAACAAGTCTCAGATGCACACAGAGGAGAGGGCTGGTATCAGAGTAGACTCATAGGTATTTGTTTTATTCTTTGGGTTTTAACTGCATGTGATCACTACTTATCCTGTTGTTCCAATTGCCAGAATTTGGGCCATTGGGAGCACTTTCAGGTGAGCTTTTCTGTCACTTTGACATATACTGTCCTGTTTGCTTTCTTTTCTTTCTACTCCTCACTGTTCTTTTTCTTCTTCTTTTTGGTATGTCCTTCTATTTGGTGTATTCTTGTACCAGCCACAAATTGCTCCAGGCTTATCTTGTATTTTCCCTATCCCAGCCCTGAAATAATCCACTCTACAAAGACCCTCAGTTCCTTTATTAGATAGCCTTTACAAAACAAGATCTGAGTTTGGGTCTGTCCCTTGATATTTGATTGTCCCTCAGTGTACAGAGACAGTATATGGATGTATACAATCTATACATAAAACAAATCTATACTTATTACTGCATCCATCTACACATATATAATGTTAAAAATGCTTGAGTCCATAGTGATACACCCAACAACACAGGGTTTATCCTTCCTCCATTTCACCCATTTATAATTTCATTCTCCAACATATGATTAACCCAGTTCTCATTGTCTACAATATATTTATTTGACCAGCTCTCAAATACTAATAGAGTAGTTTCTGAATTGCTACACTGTACCCAGTGACAAGGAAATTTACCAACCTGAGTACTGTGTTTGTATGCAGTTCTTTTGGCTACCAGCCTTACAAATTCCAGTCAAAACAGGTTACCAAAGTCATTTAGGTCAGCTCATTTCCTCCTACTGCCTCCAGTGGCCACATGATTTACTTACAAGTTAGATTCCTTTGTCAGAGTCTGCACTCAATCTCACCCCAAACCAACCATCACCCTTGTGCTGAATTTACCGATCTATGGGTTTTGTCCAGTGCACACGGCCATGTAACCCCACCACAACCCCACGTAAAACAGCTCCTTCACCCAAATCATCCTCATGTTGTCCCTTCATGTTTGACAACCTCACACATTACACCCAAAAGAATGCTTTTGTTCAAGAGCACAATCTGTTTTCTATTCAACTAAAATAGAAATAAATACATGAGTGGTGGGAGAAAAGGCAGAGTCAATAGATATACTTTAAATGTGCTTACTCATAAGCCCTTGTTCAAAATCCTGGACACACGACCTTGCTCTTCAGGTGTCCCAGTCTCCCTCTTGCCAGAGAGTAAGCTGATTTGACTATGACATGTAATTTGATTCCTCACAAAATTGATTCCCTTAAAAATGGCTGATTGCTGCTGATGCATGAGGCACTGTAGGAAAATGTTCAGGATTCCAGGGAAGAACCAGCACAGTCCTCATCCATAACAGTGCAGCATTCGATGGGGAGTGGCCTTCTTGGCCTTTGTCTTTGGGGATTGAAAGCCCCGGCCCCGTTAGAGAAGAAGTGGGGCAGCTTCCCTTAGAGGGGTTCACCTGGACCCATCTTGAATCACTCCTCCCAGCCCCAAATATGTACCTATATGATAAACCCAGCCTCCTCTAGCCAGCAGGAATGTTATCAATGGAAATGGTCGGGTGTTTCCATGAAAGGCTGGACTCAGAGGCGTCATATGCAGGTTGCCAGACAAGGACTGATCAGCACCTGGTGAGTTGAGGACTGGCCACCATTTACTGCATACAAACATATAATGTCATTTATCCATCATTACAGTATCATACAGAACAGTTTCACTGCCCTAAAGTGCCCTGTGTTCCACCTATTCATCCCTTTCCTTCCCCTCTGAGCCCCTGGAAACCACTATCTTTATTTCAATGTTTCAAGTTATTCCTTTAATACAAGATAATCACTATAATAACAATAAAACTGCTTTGGTCCATGGTTACACTTCCTCCTTATTTTTGTTAATTCCTCAGTCTTAAGGGATTTGGGATGATATCTGCTCTGACTGCTTTAGGCTGGGAGGGGTCTTATATATTACAAGCCAGAGGGAAGGAATTGTTTTAATTGTTGTTATAGGTACTTCTTCTTTTGACGATGGGTCTTGTCTATCATTGCATTAGTCAGGGTTCTCTAGGGAAACAAAACCAAAAGGAGATATCTGTATATATTCTGAGATTTATAAAATTATCTCATGTGACCATGGGGTTACATGGGTCTAAATTCTGTAAGGCAGGCTGCCAGTCAGGAACTCTTATGAAAGTCCTTTTGAGTTCCCTAAGAGATGCTGGCTGTCTGAAGTAGAGATGGGAATTCTCTCCCTGAATTGTGAAATCACTTCTTTTAAGATCATCCACTGATTGGATGATATGTCAATCATTGTTGAAGACAATCTCCTCAGTTGATTGTAGCTGTAATCAGCCATAGGTGCAACAAACTCACTGATGATCAAAGTCTAGGAAATACCCTTGCATTGTAATTAACCCAGTGCTTGCTTGATAAAACAACTAGGAACATTACCACACCAAGTTGACACATTAGCATAACCATTTCAATCATCATCATTTTGTCAGTCATCCAGGAGAGGCCCAAAAAACTGGAGGGTAGAAATTGGCCACAATTCTGCTGGGTTTCAGGGCTCAAGAGATATGAACAATCAAAAGCTTTAAGTGTCTGAGAAATATATTTAACAGGAATATTGAAAATTATAGCTTCAAATAAAAAGAGTTATCTTCATGATTAGGGAGATTATAAATGAGTATAACTATGTTGTATTGGGGAAAGAGATTTTCACATTTTCATAAATAGGATCACCCCGAGGGAGTGTTGATTTCATGAGGCCATGTGGCTTGCATATGGTGTCTGGACATGCCTACAGGTGAGAAGGACTTCACCAGGATAGAAGTTGAATGTTTTGTTAGCTACAGTGTGGGTCTCTTATCTATTGAGAAAACATACCTATGCACCATAGAAGTATGTTTTAGGTGCATTTTCTCCATATACCACCCCACTATCAATGTCCTATTATAATGATGGACCTTGTTATAGATCCTGAAAGAACATTCTTTTATTTGTATTACTAACCAGAATCCTCAGTCAACCAAGAGTTCACTGAGTTATACATTCCCACATTTTACCCTCTAGATTTCCTTCTAGCAACCTGGACTACCTAAAATTTCCCCCTTCAACCACTTTCACACTCACTCTTCAGAGCTGTTAATTACACTCACATAGCAGTGCCACCATCACCTCCATACATTTCCAAACAATTAAAATCAACCTGAGTACAAATTCTGCAGAAATTAAGCCTGAGCTCAATATTCTCTACTCCCATTCTATCTCCTGGTTACCAATCTTCCAGACTCTACTCCATGAGTCTGTTTACTATACTTCGTTCATGTAAGTGAGATCATACAATACTTGTCCTTGTGTGTCTGATTTATTTCACTCAACAATAGGTCCTTAAGGTTTACCCATGTTGTCTCATGTGTGACTACATAACTCCTTCTTAGAGTTAAATAATGTATCATCATATGTCTATACCACATTTTGTTTATCCATTCATCTGTTAATGGACCCTTGAATTGCTTACATCTTTTTGGCAATTGTGAATAAGGCCACTGTGAATATTAGTGGGCATATATCTGTTTATGTCCTTTCTTTAATTCTTCTTGTTGTATACCTAGTAGGGGGATTGCCAGATCCCATGGCAAATCTATAATTAGCTTCCTTAGGAACCACCAAACTGTCCCACACAGTGGCTGCACCTTTCTACATTCCCACAAGTAGAGAATGAGTGCTCCTATTTCTCCACATCCTCTCCAAACTTGTAGTTTTCTGGGGGGTTTTTTTGTTTTGTTTTTTTTTTTAATAGGAGCCAATCTAGTAGTTTTGAGATGATATCTCATTGTAGTTTTGATTTGCATTTTCCTAATAGCTAGTAATGTTGAGCATATTTTCCTGTGCTTTTAGCTATTTGTGTTTCTTCTTTGGAAAAGTGACTGCTCAACTCTTTTGCCCATTTTTTAATTGGGTTGTTTTTCTTTTTATTATTGAGTTGTAGAATTTGTTTATATGTGCTGGCTGCTAGACCACTATCAGATATATTTTCCAAATAATTTTCTCCCATTAAGAAGGCTGCTTTTTCACTTTCTTGACAAATTCCTTTGAGCACAAATTTTTAAACTTTTATTTTGAAGAGTTCCCATTTACCTATTTGTTCTTTTGTTGCTTGCAATTTGGGTGTAAATTTTATGAAAACATTGTCTACTACAAGAACTCGTAGAAGCTTCCTTGTATGTGGTGTTTTAGCACTGTAGCTTTGTAATATGCTTTAAAGTCAGGGAGTGAGAGCTTTCCAACTTCATTCTCCTTTTTCTAGATATTTTTGTCTATTCAGGGCCCCTTACCCTTTCAAATAAATTTGATAATTGGCTTTTCCATTCCTGCAAAAATGCTCTTGGAATTTTTATTGGGAGTGTATTGAATCTGTAAATCAATTTGTGTACAATTGACCTCTTAATGGTATTTAGTATTCCAATCCATGAACATGTAATGCCCTTCCATTTATTTAGGTCTTCTTTGATTTCTTTTAGCAATGTTGTGTCATTTTCTGCATATAATTCCTTTACATCCTTTGTTAAAATTATTCCTAGATATTTGAAACTTTTAGCCACTATTTGATTTTTCTTTCTTAATTTCCTCCTCAAGGTGGTTGATTACTAGTATAAAGAAGCACTACTGATTTTTTCTGTGTTGATCTTGTGTTCTGCCACTTTACTGACTTCACTTATTAGCTCTAATAGTTTTGTTGTAGATTTTTCAGGACTTTCTCTATATATGATCATGTCATATGCAAATATTGAAAGTTTTACTTCTTCTTTTCTAATTTGGATGCTTTTATATCTTTTTCTTGCCTATTTGCTCTGGCAAGAATGGTTAACACAGTGTTGAATAGGAGTGGTGACAGAGCTCATCCTTCTCTTTTTCTGGACTTAAAGGGAAAGATTTTAGCTTTTCACCATTTAGTAGGATGTTAGCTGTAGGTTTTTGATATATGTCCTCTGTAATGTTGAGGATGTTTCCTTCTATACCAATCTTTCAAACTGCTTTTTTCAGGAAAGGATGCTGAATTTTTTCGAATGCTTTTTCTGCATCTTTATAGATGATCAAGTAATTTTTCTCTTTTGATCTGTTAATGGGCTGTGTTGCATTGATTTAATTTTGTAGAACCCTTCTTGCATACCTGAGTTAAAACCCACTTGGTCATGGTGTGCAATTCGATTATAGTATTTTGCTGAGGATTTTTGTATCCAAGCTCTTTAGAGAGATTGGTCTGTACTTTTCTTTTCATGTAGTATCTTTAAGTGGCTTTGTTATTAGGTGATGTTGGCTTCATAGAATGATTTAGGTAATGTTCTCTTTTTTTTAACAAATCAATTTTACCAATACATATTAATAAAGCATATGGTTCATCCAAAATGTACAATCAATGTCACTTGATATAGTCACATAGCTGTGCATTCATCACTTCAATCATTATTAGAGTGTTTTCGTTATTTCAATAACAATAATAAAAAAGAAACAGTCAAAAAAACAATAAAATTCTGTATCTCTCAATCTCTCTATGATTCCCCTGCAGCAAATAGCTGCTATTTCTGACTATTCTTACACAATTATTTATTTATTAGGCAGTTTTATTGAGATCTGTTCACATGCCATATGCTCTATCCAATGTGTATAATCAATGGCTATTAGTATAATCACAATGTCGTGCATTCATCATCACAAAATTTTTAGAATAATTTCATTACTTCAAAAAGAAAAACTCAGCACACTGTAGCAGTCCTTCCCCAGCCTTACATAGCCAGTAATCTAATTTCATCTTTTTTTAAATACTTAAAAAATATTTTTAAAGATACTTAGATTACATAATGTTACATAAAAATGTAAGGAATTCACATATGCCCTAGTTCCCACCCCTCCCAAATTTTGCCACATTAACAACATCCTTCATTAGTGTGGGCCATTTGTTACAATTGAACACATATTGGAGCATTGCCACGAAGTGTGAGTTATAGTTTACATTATAGTGTAAACTGTCTCCCACACAATTTTGTAAGTTATGACAAGATATATAACGGCCTGTATCTATCACTTCAATGTCATTTAGGACAATTCCAATGTCCCCAATATGCCCACATATTATGCCTATTTTTCCCTCTCCCTCACCTCAGAACCTCCAGTGATCACTGCCCCAACATCAATGATAAAAGTTCTTCCATTGCTAGAATCACAATAAGTCTATAGTAGAATAACAGTAAGTCTACTCTAGTCCATAATTCATTACCCAGTCCTGAGGATTCTGGGATTGTGATACCCACTCAACCTCTAATTGAAAGGGGGCTTAGTCCCATGAGGCAGATAGATGGGACTATCTTGCTTGTAGTTGTAAACTTTCTTTGTTCCTTAGGATGGTCATTGTGTACCATCATTTCCTAGTTAGTTGTCCTGGGTGCATCCAATGAACTGGCAAGTAGATATTGCAACTCTGTTGAGATTCAGGGTCTGAGTGGCACATGGAAAGCCCAAACATTTAAGTCTCTTGGACATAAAACTACCAACTCTAGTACAAATTATAGGTTCAAATAGAAGGGGCAGAAGAGCCATGTGTAGGAAAAGAATGACTGAGTCCAACTCTGTCACACTAGGGAGCAATAATTCCAAAGTATGGCCTGCTGGCAGGGTGCAAAACTCCTGAGCTGTCAACCCTGCCTATAGTGTCTGGATATCTCCAGAGCCCTCAGGAGTGCTGCAATTTGAGGCAATATTCAATGTGGCAGTCAATGGGATCCTGCTGAAACATGCATAAGCCTAACCTCTCAGATGACTTCCTGACTCACTTTGAAATCTCTTAGCCATAGAAACTCATTTGTCTTAATTCTTTACCCCTTTTGGTCAAGATCTTTTTCCAGTTTCATTGCTAGTTGGTGCTTGGTAGTAATCCCTTGGTGGCAAGGAAGCTCATCCCTGGAAGTCATGCCCCATGCTGGAGGGAGGTAATGCATTTATATGCTGAGAACAGCTTAGAGAGAGGCCACATTTGAACAAGGAGGCTCTCAGGAGGTAACTCTTAGGCAACCTGTAATACTAGGCTATGTTTCAATTTCAGAAGAAAAGGTTCATAAGTACAGACATGATTATTGAAGGTCCATCAAAAGCTCATCATCCTTCACTAGTCACTGCCCCTGTACTCAGGGGATTCTTGCTATCCCATTAGAGAATGTGGCAGAACTCTCCAGTATGGGAATTGGATATTCTTACAGTATTTGTGTGAATCTCCACCCACTATGACAATGTCCCATGAACATTTGAACTCATTCATATGCCTTATAGGTATGCACCAGGTGAACCTTCTCCCATGCATCCCCCATCACTGACACCCCACACCAATGATCCTCCACTTCCACAGTTGTAACCCTTCTGTGATCCAAAACTTCTTCAGAAATGAAGCCAACAAAATAACAGAATGAAATTCATAAGAAAATGAAATAATAATGATAGATTTTAAAATGACAAATAAAATACAAAAATTAAAAGTGAAATAATAAAAGAAATAATTAAAAAATAAAATTTTTTAAAAATTGGCATTATGTCTTTCATAACTGTAAGATATGTTGTCTTGTATGTACAGTGACATTTTCTTCCATTTATTCCTCCAGTGTCTTATTGTTTTCATTTTATCTTCAAAGAAGCTTTAGTTTACAGAACAGAACAGTCATGTACAGAATATACCCAACATCTTCTCCCTTTTCCCCCTTCACCTATTAATATTTTACATGTGGATGGTACATTTGTTACAATTCATGTACAAATATTGGAACATTGCTACTAACCATGGTCAATGATTTATATTATAGTTCACATTTTGGAACATAAACTTTTATTAATTTTTGACAAAATTTAACATGACCTGTATCCATCACTGCAAGTACATGTAGAATAATTCCAATGCCCCCAATAGGCCCCATGTTCCATCTATTCTATTCCTCCCTCCCCCTTCCCTCAGGAACCACGACAACCACCACGCCTCATTCCTTGAAGAAGAAGATTCATAACTACTTGCAACAACCTTGAGGGCTTGACCTACTGGCCTGTCCTCCCCAATTAGGCACAGCCTATGCTCTCAAGAGACTCCCGACTCTTTATTTGAGAAAATAGCAGGACTCCCCATGATGGGAATCCAACACGTTCCCATTCATTGTGTGGGTCTCCACCAACTGATACAAGGCACTATGACAGGATGAACACTCACATACTCCCTAGAAGGCTGCCCCTGTCCCGCATGACCCCACATCCAACACCCTAAACCAATAACCCTCCCCTGCTCTATTTGCCAAAAAAACATTCCCAACACTGTAGTTTCAACCACATCTCTGCAAATCCTCAGCGTTCACCTGCTTGCTCCCCCAAACCTCCCCTCAGGTCCATGGACAGTGCAACCACCCCTCCCTACCTCCATCACAGGCCAGCACCACCCAACTTCATAGCATCACTGCACCATTCTCATGCTTACCCACTGCACAACTACAACCTTCCACCTTATCATTAATTTTGCCGATATGGGCATTGTTTGACAACCCTCTACTACCTTTCTGTCTCCTGTAAACCTATATTCCAGACTCTAGCTCTGTAAGTCTGATCAATTTGCTTAATTCATATCAGTGAGGTCATGTAATATTTGCCCTTAGTACCTGGCTTTCTTCACTCAACATAAGGTCTTCAAGGTTCCTCTATATTATCCCATGTGTTAATACTGCATTCCTTCTTACAGATGAGTAATATTCAATTGTATGTATAGACCAGAGTTTGTTTATCCATTCATCTGTTGATGGACATTTGGGATGTTTCCAACTTTTGGCAATAGTGAATGATGTTGCTATGAACATTGGTGGGTATATATCAGTTCTTGTCCCTGCTTCCAATTCTTCTGGGTATATACCCAGTAGTGGGATTGCTGGATCATATGACAGTTCTATAGTTAGCTTCCTGAGGAACTGCCAAACTGTCTTCCACAATGGTTGAACCATTCTGCCTTCCCACCAACAGTGGATGAGTGTTCACATTCCTCCACATCCACTCCAGGATTCGTAGTCCTCTGTTTTTAATAGCCGTCAGTCTAATGGGTGTATGATGATATGTTGTTGTAGTTTTGATTTGCATTTCCCTAATAGCTAGTGATGTTGAGCATCTTTTCATGTGTTCTTTAGTCATTTGTATTTCTTCTTTGGAGAAGTATCTATACAAATCACTTTCCCATTTTAAAAAGGATTATCTTTTTATTTTTGAGGTGTAGAATTTCTTTTTATATGCTGGATATGAGGCCCCCATCAGATATATGGTTATCAAATATTTTCTCCCATTGGGTAGGCTGCTTTTTTCACTTTCTTGAAAAAAACTCTGTTGGGGTGCAAAATTTTTTATTTTGAAGAGGTCCCATTTATCTATTTTTTCTTTCATTGCTCGTGCTTTAGGTGTAAATTTCATGGAAACTATTTCCTAACACAAAACCCTGTAGATGCATCCATATATTATTTTCCAAGTTCTTTATGGTCTTGATGCTTTATATTTATATCTTTGATCCATCTTGAGTTAATTTTTGTATAAGATGCGGGACAATATTCCTCTCTCATTCTTTGGATATGGATATCCAGTTCTCCAAGCACCATTTGTTGAAGAGGCCATTCTCTCCCAGTTCAGTGGGCTTGGTGGCCTTGTCAAATATCAGTTGATTGTATATGCAAGGATCTATACCAGAACTCTCAATTCATTTCCATCGGTCAGTTTGTCTATCCTTGTGCCAATTCCATGCAGTTTTGATGACTGTAGCTTCGTAGTATGTTTTAAAGTCAGGTAGTGTGATTCCACTGACTTTGTTTTATTTTTTCAATATGACATTGGCTATGCAGGATCCCTTGCCCTTCCAAATGATTTCACAGTTAGCTTTTCCAATTCAGTAAAAAATACTGCGGTAATTTTTATTGGGATTACATAAAATCTGTAAATCAGTTTGGGTAGGATAGATATCTTAATAATGTTTAGTCTTCCTATTCATGTACAGGGAATATTCTTCCATTTATTTAAGTCTTCATTAATTTCCTTTAAAAGTGTTGTGTAGTTTTCTGCTTACAAGTCTTTACATCCTTAGTTAAATGTATTCCTAAGCATTTGATTCTTTTAGTTGCTATTGTAAATGGGAATTTTTTCCTTGGTTTCCTCCTGAGATTGCTCATTATTGGTGTATGGAAATGCTAATAATTTTTGCACATTAATATTATAACCTGCCACTTTCCTGAACTCATTTCTAAGCTCTAGAAACTTTGTTGTAGATTTCTCAGTGCTTTTGTTGTATAGGATCATGTCATCTGCAAATAGTGAAATTTTTACTTCTTCCTTTCCAATTTGTATGCCATTTATATTTTTTTCTTGTCTAAGTGCTCAAGCAAGTACTTTTAACAAAACGTTAAAGAGCAGTGACAGTTGGCATCCTTGTCTTGTTCCAGATCTTAGTGGGAAAGCTTTTAGGATTTCACCATTGAACATGATGTTAATTGTGGGTTTTTCATATATACCCGTTATCATGTTTAGGAAGTTTCCTTCTATTCTTATCTTTTGAAGTGTTTTTATCAGGAAAAGGTGCTGTATTTTGTTGAATGCTTTCTCTGCATCCATAAAGATGATTGTGTGATTTTTTTTTCTTTTGATTTGTTAATCTGGTATATTATATTGATTTTCTTATGTTGAAACATCTTTGCATACCACAGATGAAACTCACTTGATCATGATGATAATTCATTTGATGTATTGTTGAATAAATCAGCAAGTATTTAGTTAAGGATTTTAGCATCCAGGTTCGTTAGAGAGATTGATCTATAATTTTCTCTTCTGGCAACTTCTTTATTTGGCTTAGGTGATGCTGGCATCTTAGAATGAGTTAGGCAATTTTCCCTCCACTTCTATTTTTGGAAGAGTTTAAGCAGAATTGGTGCTAGTTCTTTCCAGAATGTTTAGTAGAATTCACCTGTGAAGCTCTCTGGTCCTGGGATCTTCTTAGTTAGGAGGTTTTTGATGACTAATTCAATCTCATTTCTTATGATTGGTCTGTTGAGTTCATAAATTTCTTCTTTCATCAATGTGGACTGCTTCTGTGTTTCTAGAACTTTGTCCTTTTCCTCTAAATTATCCATCTTTTTGGCATACAATTTTTCAAAGTATCCCCTTTGATACTCTTTATTTCTGTGGGATCAGTGATGATATCCCCTTTCTCATTTCTCATTTTATGTATTTGCATCTTCTCTCTTTTTTCTTTGTTAGTCTAGCTAAGAGTTTGTCAATTTTATTACTCTTCTCAGAGAACTATCATTTGCTTTTGTTTATTTTTTCTAGTGCTTTATTATTTTCAATCTCATTTAGCTCTGCTCTAATCTTTGTAATTTCCTTCTTTCTACTTCCTTTGGGGTTAGTTTGTTTTTCTCTTTCTAATTCTTGCAAGTGTGCACTTCTGTCTTTGATTTTAGCTCTTTCTTCTTTTTTAATTATAGGCATTTATGACTATGAATTTCCCTCTCAGAAGCTTTTTCTGCATCCCATAGGGTTTGATAAATTGTGTTGTCATTCATTTCAACCTACTGATTGTCTTAGAGTGTGTTGGTTAAGTTCCATATCTTGGTGCCTAATCTGGTTCTCTGGCCCTTACTGATTCCCAGCTTCATTCCATTGTGGTCAGAAGAATTACTTTGTATAATTTCAATCTTTCTGAATTCATTGAGAGTTGTTCTGTGGTCTAGCATGTGATCTATTTTGGAGAATAATCCATATATACTAGAGAAGAATGTATATCCCACTGTATTTGGGTTTAATATTCTGTATATGCCTATTAGGTCCAGATCCTCTAATGTATTATTCAAGGTCTTTGTTTCTTTATTGATTCTTTGTTGAGATGTTCAATAGGTGATAATGGTGTATTAAAGACCCCTCAATAATTGCAGAGGCATCTATTTCTCCACTTTGTTTTTTCAGTATTTGCATCATGTATTTTGAGGAACCCTGGTTAGGTGCACAAATGTTCTTTCTTCTTGATAGATTACCCCTTTTATTAATATATAGTGGCCTTCTTTTTCTCTTAAAAGAGCTTTGCATTTAAAGTCTATTTTGTTTGATATTATTATAGCTTCTCCCACCCTTTTTTGGTTATTGTTTGCATGTAAAATTGTTTTCCAACCATTCACTTTCAGCCTCCTTGCATCCCTGGGTCTAAGGTGAGTTTCTTGCAGACAGCATATCCATTCTGCCAATCTGTTTCTCTTGATTGGAGAGTTTAATCCATTAACATTCAATATTATTACTGTCAAGGAATTACTTACATTAGCCATGTCATCTTTAGGTTTATGCAGGCTATATGTTGTTTTTATTTCTCTTTTAATCTTTTTACATATTCTTACACTCTCCTCCAATTCTCTCTCTTCTGTTTTTTCCTTTCAACCTGCAGCTCTCCCTTAAGTATTTCTTGAAAGGCAGGTTTCTTATCAACAAACTACCATAATTTCTATTTGTCTGTGAATATTTTGAGCTTTCCTTCATTTTTGAATGCCAACTTTGCTAGATGGAGAATTCTTGGCTGGAAGTTTTTCCTTTTAGCACCTTAACCATGTATACCACTTCCTTCTTGCCTCTATGGTTTCAGATGAGAAAATAGCACTTAATCTTATCAAGCTTCCCTTGTAAGTGATGGATCTCTTTTCTCTTGTGGTGTTCAGTATTCTCTCTTTGCCTTGAACATTGGACAACTTGACAAGTATATGTCTTGAAATAGGTATGTTAGGATTTATACTGTTTGGTGTGTGCTGTGCTTCATGGACATGTACATCCATGTTCCTTAATAGAGTTGGGAAGCTTTCAGCCATTATTTCCTCCAACACTCCTTCTACCCCCTTTCCCTTCTCTTCTCCTTCTGGGGTGCCTATAATGTATATGTTTGTGCATTTCATGTTATGCAAGTCCCTGGGTCACTGCTGGATTTTCTATCTTTTTATCTATCTGTCCTACTCTCTGTCTGATTTCAGATGGACTGTCTTCCACATCACAGATTCTTTCTTCTGACTGTTTAAATGTGCTGTTTTGTGCTTCCAGTGTATTTTTTTTTATTTCTTGCATTGTGCTATTCATCACCATCATATTGTTTATCTTTTTATGTATGCTTACATTTCTTCATTATGTTTTCCCAGGGGCTTTTTAATATCCTTAATCTCTTCCTTCACCTCATTAAATTGATTCGTGAAATTTTTTTGGATATATCTGATAAACAGTTGTTCCATTTTTCTGCATCACCTGTTTATTAGTTTGTTCATTAGACTGGGTCATGTCTTCCTGTTTCTTAGTATGGCTTGTAATTTTTTGTTGGTGTCTAGGCATCTGTTTATCTTGAGTTTATTCAGTTGGCAAACATCTCTTTCTAATCTAGGGTTTTATTTTTTTGTTGTTTTTGTGTGCATGGTAAGGTTTCACTTTGACACTTCATTTCTCTTATTCTATTTCCTTGCTGTTGTCTATGTTCCCTTAAAAATAATTAGAACCAGGGAAGCAGATGTGGCTCAAGTGGTTGGGCTCCTGTCTACCATATGAGAGGCCTTGGGTTTGGTTCCTAGCCCTCCTTGTGAAGCCAAGCTGGCCCACACCTGCAGAGAGCTGATGGCCCATGCATGAGCCTGTGGAGAGCTGATGGCCTGTGTCCATGGAGAGCTGGTGCAGCAAGATGATGCAACAAAGAGAGACAAGCAGACACAGTGGAAAACGTGCAGCGAATGGACACAGAAAGCAGAGAACAAGCACAAGCAGCATGAAGAGGGGATAAACAAATAAATCAATAAAATGCAAACTAAAAAAAATAATAATAATTAGGACCAGAGAAAAAGATAGAGATAAGAAGAGAAAATGAATAATAGCAATAATAATAAAAAAGGTAGAAGAGATATCATACAGGAGCTAGGAAAACAAATAATTAAAGTGTTAGAAATCATAAGAAGCACAGAGGAATAAGAATCAAATGGTTGAATTTTAAAAAATGAAATGAGAAAGAAAATAGAGAAAAATTTATAGAATGAAGTAAAAGGCTGGATTGATGAGGAGAGGGAAAAACAGAAAAAAGAAAAGAAAATTTTTTAAAAAAGAATGAAAACAAAGAAGAAAGGAGGAGAGTAATAAAAAAAAATTGAAGACCAAACAAAAAGGGATGGAATGAAAAAACAACAGAAAATAGAAGATGGAAAAATGAAGGAAAGAAAAAATCAGTAAAAGAAAAAAAAAAAGAGGAAAACAAATAAAGGGGAAACACAACAAACAAGAAACAAAACAGCAGCAACTAACTAACTAAATAAATAAATAGAATAAAACAACCAAGGAAGACCAGCCTTCCCTCTTAGGCTGCTAATGAGCTTCTCATGCTGCCAGTGTTCATCAATCAATCACCTCTGCAGGTGATATATCATGTTTTAGCAAGTAAAATAAGGGGGAAAAAAGGAACCTTTAAAAAAAAAACATTTTTAAAATAAAAAGGATGTCTATATGTTCCCTGTCATAAGGTATCAACTGGATGCTTGATAATCCAGTGGATGACTCACTGGATCATTTCTCTAAGGAGACCAGGGAATCAAACCAGGGACCTCATATATACAAGGAGGGAATTACTCCACTGAGGTAAATTGTCTCCTTAGGCTGATTAGGCTTCAGAAAATTATCTGCCCCCTTTTCCCCAGGCATTTTAGACTACAGTTCGTTAGAGTCCTGCTGATTAGCTGCCCATCCTTCCCCCTCTTTAATCTAGTTCCTCTCTTCCTAGGTGGCTGGGCATGACAACCTGCTTGAGCAGATACCCCTCCCCTCTCCCCATCAGGTTGGGGTCCCTTCTGAGGATCAAAGGGACCTCAGCTGGCCAAATTCATCACAAAGAAACCACTGTCCACCTTCTATCAGACCCCTCTTCCTCCCAGGGAATGCTCCTCCAGTCCATTGGCAGCAGCAGGCCAGGGTCTCCACCAAGGCTACTTGACCTGAGGGCTGGGTCTATGTGCCATTTCCAGCCAAAAGGGTGAGCAAATCATGGTTTTCCTTTGGATTCTTTATTTTTCCAGTACCCTCCTAGATGACCTAGAACACCTTCCCATTCTATATATATATCCACAGCACCTCCTTTCTTCTGTCCACTTTTTTTGTGTGTGAGAGGGTCAGACTGCCTACTTCAATGCCATTTTCCCAGAAGTCCCTCAAGTAATGTTCTCTTATCTTGAGTCTTTTAGAAGGGTTTGAGTAGGACTGGTATACTTTCATTTCTGGATGATTGGTAGAATTCATCTCTGAAACCATCTGGTCCTGGAGTTTTCTTTGCCAGGAGGGTTTTGATAATTGATTCCATTATTGTGGTTAGTCTGTGGGGATCTTCTATTTTTTCTGTTGTCAGTGTAGGTTGTGCTTGTGTTTCTAGAAATTCTTCACTTCATCTAAGTTGTCAAACTTGTGGGCATATAAATTTTCATAGTATCCTCTTGTGATACTCTGTATTTCTTTGGGGTCAGTGGTGATGTCCCCTCTCTCAATTTTTATTTTATTATTTGCATCTTCTCTAGTTTTTCTTTGTTAGTTTAACTAAGGGATGGTCAATTTCAAAAACTAATTATGTTAATTCTATTTTTTTCTAAGTTTTGGTTAATTCTACTCTAATCTTTGTAATTTCTTTCCTTCTGCTTGCTTTGGGATTAGTTTGTTGTTCTTGCTCTAGTTCCCCCAGGTGTGAAGTTAGGTGTTTGACTTTTGATTTCTCTTCTTTTTGGTGTAGGCATTTAGGACCATAAATTTCCCTCTCAGCTATGCTTTCTCTGTATCCTAAAAGTTTTGAAATGTTTTGTTCTCATTTACATTTGCTTCAAGATATTTACAGATTTCTCTTGCAATTTCCTCCTTGACAAACTGATTGTTAACGAGTGTGATGTTTAACTTCCACATATTTGTGAATTTTCCAGTTATCTGCCCATTATTGATTTCAGTTTCATTCCATTGTGGTCAGAGAAAGTGCTTTGTATGCTTTCTATGAACTAATATGTGTTCTATCCTGGAGAATATCCATGAGCACTCGAGAAGAATGTGTATTCTGCTGTTTTATAGTTCAATATTCTGTGCATGTCCATTTGATCAAGTTCCTTTAAAGTATTATTCAACATCTCTGTTTCTTTATTGATACTATGTCTTAATGTTCTGCCAGTTACTGAGAGTGGTATATTGAATTCTCCCAACATCATGGTAATGGTGTTTAATTATCTTCTTAGTTTTGCCAGTGGTTGTCTTATGTATTTTGGAGTCCTCCTGGTTAGGTGCATAAATATTTCTGATTGTTGTTTCTTCTTGGTGAATTGTTCCATTTATTAATACATAGTGACCATGTTTGTCTCTCACAACATTTTTTGCTTTAAAGTCTATTTTGTCTGATATTAGTATAGCTACCCTAGCCCTTTTTTGTTATTGTTCCCATAGAAAATCATTTTCCAGCCTTTCACTTACAACTTATTTGTGTCCTTGGGTCTAAGGTGTGTCTCATATAGACATATGGGTCATATTTTTTTCTGCATTCTTCCAAACTGTGTTTCTTAATTGGTGACTTTAATCCATTAGTATTCAATGTTATTATTGTAAATGTATACTTACTTCAACCATTTTTCTTTAGACTTATATATGTCATTTCTTATATTTGTTTCTCTGTTTACCCTTTTAGTTACCCTTACTCATACTCTTCCTAGCTACCTCTCTTTGCTGTCTTTTACTTTCAATCTGCAGAACTCCCTTTAGTACTTTTTGAAAGGCCAGACTCTTGTTGATAAATCCTCTCAATTTCTGTTTTTATGTGAGTATTTTATCTCTTCCTCATTTTTTGAAAAACAATTTTGCTGGGCACAGGATTCTTAGCTGGCAGTTTTTCTCTTTCAGTATGTTAGCTGTGTCATACCACTGCCTTGTTGCTTCCATTTCAGATGAGAAATCAACACTTAATCTTATCTAGATTCTCCTATATGTGATGGATCTCTTTTATACTGCTTCTCAGGGTTCTCCGTTTACCTTTGGAATTTAACAATCATATTAATATGTGTCTCAGAGTATATATGTTAGGATTTATTCTGCCTGGAGTACACTGAGCTTCTTGGACATGTACATCTATGTCCCTCATAAGAGTTAAGGAAATTTTTGGCTGTTATTTCCTAAAATATTCCTTCTTCCCCTTTACCCTTCTCTCTCTGGGACATTCATAATGCATATGTTTGTGTGTTCCATGCTGTCAGTCAATTCCCTGAATCTCTGCTGAATTTTTCCCATTTCTTTCTCTATCTGTTCTTCTATTTGTGTGATTTTGGATCTTCTCTCTTCCAATTAGCTAATTCTTTCCTCTGTTCAAACCTGCTGTTGTGTGACTCTAAATATTTTATTTTTATCTATGTTTACAATTTCTTCTGTATGCTCAACCAGTGTCTTCCTTATAACCTTATCACTTCATTTAGCACCTTGAATTGATTTTTGAGATTTATGTCAACATCTTTGATTAGTTGTGCCAAATTCCATGTCTCCTCTGGATTTTTAGTTTGTATCTTTGACTGGTACATATTTACCTATCTTCATATCAGCTTGTCATTTTATTGTCTGATGTCTAGGCATTTGTTTTTTTGATGGGTTTATTCCATTAGTCAGTTTCTATCTCCTTCCTATGATTTTGTTGTTGTTGTTGTTTTACATTGTGTTATGGTGCTTCTTTGACACTTGGCTCCACTTAGTCTAAATATTTGGAATTGCCCATGTTTAACTGAAAAAAATCAAAGAAAAAATAAAGTAAAAGAAAAAAGGAAATGTAAAAAGAAATGAAAAGAGTAAAATGAAAAATGAAAAAAGAAAGTAAATGAAAGAAAAAAGAAAGAAAAGAGAAAAAAGTAAAAGAGAAAGAAAAAAATGGGCCTTCTTCTCAGGCCATAGGCATCTGGCTGGCCTCCTCCTCACTGGACACCCATGCCCACATAACACCCCATGGCCTTCCACTCCCGTGGTACCCATATGAGGAGAGGAAAAAGACAGGCCTTCATCTCAGTCCACAAGCAGCTGACTAGGCTCATATTCGCTGGCAACTCACATCCACACTTCTCCACTGGTAGCTGCATGAGGAGAGAAAAAAATAAAAATAACAAGTAGCAGACTCCTTCTCAAGTCATTGATCTATAGGTTTATCCTTCTGCCAGAGCCACATTGTTTTAATTACTATAGATTGGTAGTAAGTAAATTATGACATGTGAAGCCACCAGACTTGTTCCTCATTTGCAAGATATTTTGACTATTTAGGGTACCTCATGCTTCCATATAAATTGGAGGTTCAGCTTTTCCATTTCTGCAAAGCAGACTGCTGGTATATTGACAAGAAGTGCATTGAATTTGTAGATTGCTTTAGGTACTATTGCCATCTTAACAATATTAAGATTTCCAATCCATGAACATGGGATGTCCTTCCAACTATTTAGGTGTTCTTTAATTTCTTTCAATAAAATAGTGTTTTATAGATTTCAGTGCACACTTTTATCATCTTTTTGGTTCAGTTGTCTCCTAGGCACTTTATTCTTTTACATGCTCTTGTAAATGGAATTATTCCCTTTAATTCCTTTTCAGAGTATTTACTACAAACTTATTTTTGTGCATTTATCTTGTTTTCTGCAAGTTTGCTGGATTTTTTTTATTAGTTCCAGTAGTGTTTTTGTATTCTTTGTGATATTGTAAGTACAGAACATACCATCTGTGAATATGGATAGTTTTAGGTCTTACCTTCAAATTTTGAGTATTTTTATATCTTTCTCTTGCCTGATTACTCTGGCTAGAACTTTCAATACAGTGTTGAATAACAATGGCGAAAGAATATATCAATATCTTTTTCCTGATCTTAAAGGCAAAGCTTTCATTCTTTCACCACTGAGTATGATATTTACTGTGGTTTTTAGTAAATGCCATTTATCACGCAAAAAAAAAATGTTGCCATTCCTTCTATCCCTAGTTTTCTGAGTGTTTTTATTGTGATAATATTTTTTATTTTATATTTTGTTTAGTATTCTTGCATCTATATTAATAAGGGAATTTGGTCAGAGTATTGTTGATCTCATAGAATAGTTTGGAAGTGTTCTCTTTGATTCTATTTTTGGAAGTGTTTGATTAGGATTGTTATTTCTTCTTTAAATGCTTGGTAGAATTCAGCAGTGAATGCATCTGGTTCTGGGATTTTCTTTTTTGAGAAATTTGGAATATTGATTCATTCCTTTACTTTTTATAGGTTTATTGAGATTTTCCATCTATTTTTGTGTCATATTATGTAAAGTTTATGTCTAGGATTTAGTCCATTCAATCTAGGTTTTAAATTTGTTTAGCATACAATTGTTTATAGTACCCTCTCATAATCATTTTGATTTCTGTTAGGTTGGTAATAATGTCAACACTCTTTTTACTGATTTTACTTTTGTGCATTCTATTTTGTATTTGTCAGCCTTGCTAAAGGATTGCCAATTTTATTGTCCTTTTCAAAATCTCAATTTTTGTTGTTGATTTTTGTTATTGTTTTTCTATTCTCTATTTCATTTATTTCTGCTTTAATCCTTACTAAGTCCTTCCTTCCTCTAACTTTGGGTTTGCTTGCTTTTCTTTTTGTAGTTCTTTTTGGTGTGAAGTTGTGCTGGATTTGTGATTTTTCTTCTTTTATAAAATGGGCATTTACACTATGAATTTCCCCCTAAGAACCTCTTATATTGCATCCCACAAGTGCTAGTATAATGTGTTTTCATTTTCAATAATCTCTAGTTTCTAATTTCTTCTTTGACCTTTCATTTGTTTTTAATATATTGTAAAATTCCCATATACTTGTAAATGTTATAGTTTTCCTTCAGTTTTGATTTCTACCTCCTTTCCATTTTCCTCCCAGAAGACTGCTGTATGATTTCAATATTTTCATATTTATAAAGACTTTTATTTATGGACTGGCATATGGCCTATCATGGAGAATGGTGCATGTGCTATTGAGCAGAATGTGTATTCTACATTCTGCTGTGATTCAGAGTAAATGAAGGACTGACACAAAGCTTAAATGCAACAGCCTCCAGACTGGCCTGTGCCTCACTTACTGAGGGCTTTGTTAAGGGGCAGCAGGCTCCTCACACTGGCTCAGCCCCAGTGAATCAGAAATCTCCAGGGGTGTGACCCAGGCATTTGCCTTTTTAAAACGAGTTCTTCCACTAGTATCTGAGAATTATTCAACTTGGAAAGTCTTGCCCCAATATCCAAGAGGACTTGGTATCATTTCTTCTTGCAAAACCCAGGCTGGACCTCAACTAATCCTAAACTAAAACTCATGCAGCATAGCACACCAGATGATACCTGTTGTTTTTCAGGATATCAAACTTTGGAAGAAATACATCCCGCTTGTCATGTTTTTTCCTCTCTACAGCACCTGTCTGAATTTGGAACTCTGATTCCATGAGTGTTTCATCGGGCTGGACCTTATTCCCCTCCTGAAGTCATGCTCCTCTCTATATGACATTAGGCGGGGAATAAGTCCAAGAAGGTGGCAGGAGGCTCCTGAGCAACAAGGTGTACTGGTTCCTGGCAGGCATCTCCAAAGCATGATACCCCAGAGTGCTGGTGACGCAGTGAAGGCACTGGGACAGAGGGAGGTGCCAGATGGGTGCTTTGAGGTGATTGCCACTCAGGGGAGCTGGTAGGCCTGGGGATGGCAGACAGTCCTGAGCAGTGCTGGAACGGGGCAGCCAGTCCCTGTGCACCTTATTTAGAAGCAGCTGGCAATCAGAAGCAGCACATCTGCACAATCCCAGTGCTCACAGGAAATGGTTTGTATTGGTCCAATTACTTCCCTCCTCTCTTGTCTGGAGAGGCCATTGTTGGGGGAAGGGGAGAGGGAGTACATCTGGGCATGGCAGCATCTTCAGGACTGCCAAGGCATCAGTGCACTTGGGGCCAAGGCACTCCACAATCCCATTCCCCTTCATGCCATCAAAAAAGAAGAAGTGTTGTGAGGAGGGTCCCTTTGAGACAGGGCCTTCACAATTTCCTGTACCAAGGTCCCTCCAACCACTGCACACACTGAGGCCATCTTCAAGAAGCAGTACCTGACAAAGTCCTCAGGAAGCAGGTCAGGACTAACACCCAGGGAGTCGAGCACATCATTTCGAATCTGGAGCAACAACTCAGAATCTTCCCCATAGGTATCAGATCTAGGTATCCGAACTCAGCTGAAATGAGGTGGGTCACACCTTCACTGAAGTAACCTTATCAAAAAGTCCTACTTACACTAGGAAACACCCACAGGAATGGATTATATTTAAAAACATGTTTTCTGGGGTATATACAGCTTCAAATCATTGCACTGATTTCCCATTCAGATGTTTTATCACTATTGAAAGTGGTGTCTTGAGTTCACACTATTATATAGAAGTATCTACTTCTCCCTTCACTTCTGTCAAATTTCTTTGAGGTACCAAGACCACCAGTGAATCCAAGGCCTCATATGTAGGAGACTGGTGCTCTACCACTGAGGAACATTGGATATCTTGATTTGTTTTTTTCATTTCTTTGCTTGTTGTTTGTTTTTGCTGGTTTTTTTTTTAGGAGGCACCTGGAACTGAACCCAGCACCTCCTAAGTGGGAAGCAGGTGCTCAACTGCTTAAGCAACATCTATCTGTTCCTGCACTTCTGTCAATTTTTGCTTCATATATTTTGGGACTCTGTTTTAGGTGACATGTTTGTAATTGTTATATTTTCTTGCTGGATGGAGGCTTTCAGCAACATATAATATCCTTCTTTGCCTTTTGTAACCTTTATTGACTTAGATACTACTTTTTCTGAGAATGATATAGCCACTCCAGCTCCTTTTTGCTTACTATTTTTATGGAATGTCTTTTCACATCCTTTTAATTTAAAACTTTTTCTGTCTCCATATCTAAAGTGAGTCTCTTGTAGACAGCATATAAATGGATTAGGTTTGTTACCCATTCTGCCAATCCCAGCCTTTTGTAGGATAGTTTAAAACATTTACTTTTAAGGTAATACTGATAAAGAATGAATTAATTTTTAAGTTTATCTATGTGTTTTCTCTATGTCTTGTTTTTGTTTTCCTTCAATTAATCCATTACTGCCTTGTTTGTGTATTTAGTTGATGTTTTGTAGTTTACCATTTTGATTTCATCTTTTCTTTTTTCTGTATATTTTAGATTTTTAGTGGTTATCTTTGTAATTACAATTGACATCTTAAACTGTTAATAACCTAATTCAATTATTTTCATCCTAATTTATGTGATCTAGGTGGTCTAATACAAAATATCTCCATCGAACTCCCTTTTATATTGTCATTGTCCCAGATTATATCTTTATAAATCATGAGTCCATCACATAGATTTTAATTATTTTTGACATGCCTGCATTTTAATTCATATGACAGGAAGCAGTAGGAAACTGAAAGTGCAATAATCTAGGATTTTATATTTATCTATGTATTTAACATTGCCCATGTTCTTTTTTTAATATTTTTTTATTTTCCAAAAGATACTTAGATTACATAAATGTTACATAAAAAATATAGGGATTCCCATATGCCCCAGTCCCCATACTTCCCATATTTTCCCACATAAACAACATCCTTCATTAGTGTCATACATTCATTTCAATTGATAAATGCATTTGGGGGCATTGCCACTGAGTATGGATTATGGTTTACATTGTAGTTTACACTCTCTCCCACACAATTCTGTAGGTTATGGGAAGATATATAATGGCCTATGTCTGTCATTGCAATGTCATTCAGGACAATTCCCAAGTCCCAAAAATGCCCCTGTATTGCACCTGTTTTTCCCTCTCCTTGCCCTCAGAGCCTCCAGTGGCTGCTGCCTCCATATCAATTTTGTAATTTCTTCCATTGCTAGGGTCATAATAAGTCTAAAGTAGAATACCAGTAAGTCCACTCTAGTCCATAGTTCATTCTGGGATGGTGATGTCCACTCCACCTCTAATTGAGAGGGGGCTTCGATCACATACAGCTGATGGGTGGGACCCTCTTGCTTGCTCTCTCATTTCCTTGGTGTGGTGGTCGTCCATCCTCACCTCCTTGTCAGTTGTCCTGGGTGAGTCCAATGAACTGGAGAGTAGGTGTTGCAACTCTGCTGAGGCTCAGGGCCCAGCAGGCACATGGATAGCCTAAAGGTTTAAGTCTCTTGGATGTACACCTACCAACTCCAGCACCAACTAAAGGTTCAAAAAGAAGGGACAGATGAGCCATGTGTATGGAAGCCATAACTGAGTCCAACTCAGTCACACTCAGGAGCACAAACTCCAAAGCAGGGCCCACTGTCAAGGTACCAAACTCAAGACCTATCTGCCTTGACCATAGGACCTGGGTGTCTCCAGAGCCCTCACGAGCCCCACTATTTGGGGTAGTATCTACTTTGGCAGTCTATGAGATCCTGCTGAGACATGTATAAGCGTTACCTCTGGGTTGAACTCTCAACTCACTTTGAAGACTCTTAGCCATATAAACTCATTTGTCTTTACCTTTTCCCCCTTTTGTTCAAGTTCTTTTTTTCCAGTTGCATTGCTAGTTGATGCTTGGTATTAATCCCTTGGTTCCAGGGAGGCTTATCCCTAGGAGACATGTCGCATGCTTTGGGGAAGGTCATGCATTTATATGCTGAGTTTGGCTTACAGAGATGCTCATGTTCTTTATTTCTTCTTATTGCTTTGAGTACAGTGTAGTGCCCTTGTATTTCAGCCTGAGGTACTCCCTTTAACATTTCTTTAGGGCAAGTCTTCTGGTCATGGATTCCCTCAACTTTTCTTATCTGTAAATATCCTAATTTCTCCCTAATTTGTAAAGGACAGTTTTGTCAGATATAAAATTCTTGGCTGAAAATTTATCTCTTTCTAAACTTTAAATATGTCATCCCACTGTCTTCCTGCATCCTTGGTTTCTGATGAGAAATTGGCACTTACTTTTATCAAGTCTCTCTTGTATGATAGGTGGCTTCTCTCTTATTGCTTTTAAAATCTTGCTTTTTTTTTTTTTTTTTTTTTTTGGCCTTCAACAATTTAATTACAATGTGTCTTGGTGTGCAACTTTGAGCTTCTTTTATGAATCCTGAAAAGATAAAGATTTTATTTCTCAACTAATTCATTCCTGTGGGTTAGGCCTTTTTGATTAGACTATGTCATTAAGGTGTGACTCAACTAGAGCCTCTGCCTTCTTACTGGGTCAGATATAAATGAAGGCACAGAGACAGACACACAGAGGAAAAGGAAGCCACCATATTGATCCTGCCATGTAAGAAAGAAGACTGCAATAAAACAAAGAATCCCTGAAGACTGAGAAAGGATGCCAGAAAGAGACAAGCCCTATATCTGGTTGCCAACAGCTGAGCTTCAGGAGATGGTAGATTCAGGAGGGGAAAACAGATATCTTGGCAGGGATCAGCAGCCATCTTGCTTCACCACCTGGCTGAAAAACAGGATCAACACGTAGCTGACTTTGTTGAGATAGTACATCTGATTATGCTTTGATTTGGACATTTCATGTCCCCAGAACTGTAAGCTTTTACCCCAAATAAATCCCCTTTATAAAAGTCAGTCCATTTCTGGTACTTTGCATAGGTAGCCTTTTGGAAACCTGAAACACTTTGTATGGGCCTCACAGAGATTATCTTATTTGTCATTTTGGGGGCTTTTTGAAAGTACATATTCATGTCTTTCATCTATTTGGTAAAGTTTCCATCTATTGTTTCTTCAAATATAGTTGTGCCCTTTCCCTTTCTCTTCTCCTTCTGAGGCTCCCATAAAGTATATACTCTTGTGTGTCATGTTGTCTTATAGGTACCTTAAGCTTGGCTCACTTCTTTAACATTTTCTCTTTCTTCTTTCAGCCTGAATAATTTCAATTATCTGTCTTCTAGTTCACTGATCCTTCTGCCCTTTCAAATCTGCAGTTTACCCCATCTAGTATGCTTTTTAACAATTTTAAAATTTTATTGAAGTATATCATTCATACATGACCATACATAAACAATAAGTGTATAGTAAAAGTTGTGAACTTAAAAAACAAACATGCATAACATCACAAAGTAGTCCCATATTTCACCCCACCACCAAAACCTTGCATTGTTGTGAAATATTTGCTACAAATTATGAAAGAATTATCATCAAAATCTTACTAAAAACTATTGCCCATGTCTTACATTTGGTGTATTTTTCCTCATCCCACCTTATTATTTTTTTAATATATATTTAGTACAGAAGCTGTGAACTTATAAAAAAATCATGCACAAGTGTAGAATTCCCATACAACACCCCTTCAACAACACACCACACCGTGGTGGAATATTTGTTACAAGTTTTGAGATAATATCTTCAGACTATTACCACCAAAAATGGTCCATAGTATACATCTGGCACAATTTTTCCAGACTCCCCCACTATCAACACTACATTTAGCACAATTTTTCCAGACTCCCCCATTATCAACACAGTACATCTATGGCATAGATGTAAGAATATTACAGTATTTCTGTTAACCACAGTACATAGGTCACACCAACTGTATTTTTATCCCATGCTTCTCCACATTCCAACCACCCTGCAATAGTGATGTACATCTGCTCTAGCTCACAGAAAGACACTCTTGCATCTGTACCATCAACCACAATTCTCATCCATCTCTGGGTTCACTGTGTTATTCAATTCCTAGATTATTCTCTAGCTTTCTATCAATTGACATTGACATCCCTAGACTACCCTTTCCAGCCACATTCCCATTTATAAACCAGCTGCTACTCACTATAATTTGTTACCATCAACTCTCAATTTCCACACTTTTACAGTCAAGTTAATTAAAACTTCTACATACATTAAGCATCAGCACTCCATCACAGCCCTTCTCTTATCTCCTATAACCTATACTCTACATTCTAACTCCCTTTGTTTATTCTTTGTATTTATTTCATATTAGTGATACCATGCAATATTTGTCCTTTTGTGTCTGGCTTACTTCACTTAGCATAATGTCTTCAAGACTCATGCATGTTATCATATAGGTCCCAATTTCTTTTCTTTTTACGGCAGCATCGTATTTCATCCTATGTATACAACACGTTTTGCTTATCCATTCATGGGTTGATGGACACTTGGGTTGTTTCTATATTCTAGCAATTGTGAATAATGCTGCTATGAACATCGTTGTGCAGATATCTGTTTGCGTCACAGTTTTCAGTTCTTCTGTATTAATTCCTAGTAGAGGAATTGCTGGATCATATGGCAGTTCTATATTTAGCTTTCTGAGGAATTACCAAACTGTCTTCCAAAGAGTCTGCATCATTTTACAATCCCACCAACAGTGAAGGACTGTTCCTATTTCTCCACATCCTCGCCAATACTTGTTTTCTGCTTTTTAATAATCACCATTCCCATGTGGTATGAGAAGATATTTCATTGTTATTTTGATTTGCATTTCCCTAGTAGCTAGTGATATGCAATATTTTTTCATGTTCTTTTTAGCCATTTATAACTCCTCTTTGGAGAAATGTCTATTTAAATCTGTTGCCCATTTTTTATTAGATTGCTTGTCTTTTATTGTTGAGCTGTATATTCTCTTTATATAGGATGGAAATTAAACCCTTATTGGATATATGGTTTCCAAATATTCTCTCCCATTGAGTGGGCTTCCTTTTCACCTTCTTTATAAAGTCTTTTGAATCACAGAAGTGTTTAAGTTTGAGGAGAGGCCCATTTATCCATGTTTTCTTTTGTAGCTTGTGCTTTCAGTGTAAGGTTTAAGAATCCACTGCCTATCACCAGGTCTTGAAGATGTTTTCCTATATTTTCTTCTATGAGCTTTATGGTTCTTGCTTTTATATTTAAGTCCGGGATCAATTTTGTGTTAATTTTTGTAAAAGGTGTTCTCTTTCTTTCTTTTCTGCATGGAAATTCAGTTGTCCATCAGTATTTGTTGAATAGACTATTCCACCTAAGGTGGGTGTTTGACAGGCTTGTCAAAAATTACTTGACATAGATGTGAAGATCTGTTTCTGAACCATCAGTTCAGTTCCATTGGTGTATGTGTCTAGCTTTATGCCAATACCATGTTGTTTTTACCTCTGTAGTTAGGTGATATAAAGTCTTGAAGTAAGAGTCCTCAAACCTTGTTTTTTCCTTTTTAAGATGCTTCTGCTTATTTATTTATTTCCAAATAAATTTGATAATTGTGTTTTTTACATTTGCTTAAAAATTACTGGTGGATTTTTTATTGGGATTGCATTGAATCTCTATATCAATTTAGGTAGAACTGACATTTTAATGATATTTATTCTTCCAATCCATAAGCATGAAATGTTCTTCCAATTTCTTAGGTCTTTTTAAAATTTCTTTTAACAATGCATTGTAGTTTTCTGAATACTAATACTTTACATCATTGGTTAATTTTATTCCTATATATTTGATTCTTTTAGTTGCTATTGTAAACGGAATTTTTTCCTGATTTGCACCTCACATTGCACATTACTAGTGGATAGAAACACCACTAATTTTTGGTATTCATTTTGTATCCTAACACTACTGAAATCATTTATTAGCTCTAGCTGTTTTGTTGTACATTTTTTCAGGACTTTCTAGGTATAGGATCATGTTGTCTGCAAAAAGCAAAAGTTTTATTTCTTCATTTCTAATTTGGATGACTTTTATTTCTTTTTCTTGCCTGATTACTTTAGCTAGAACCTCTAGCACTATATTGAATAACAACAGTGATGGTGGGCATCCCTGTATTTTTCCTAATCTCAGTAGGAAAGCTTTCAGCTTTTCAACTTTGAGTACAATGTTAGCTGTGGGTTTCTCATATGTGGCCTTTATCATGTTGAGAAAATTTCCTTCAATTCCTATCTTTTGTAATATTTTTATCAAGAAAATATGCTTTATTTTGCCAAATGCTTTTTAACATTTGTCAATTGATAGGCTCATGTGATTTTCTTCTTTGATTTATTAATGCCTCTTTAAGTTTATTTATTTATTATGCTGCTTGATTTTCTTGTGTTCAACCACCCTTGCATGCCTGGTATAAAACCCACTTGATCATGATGAATAATTCTTTGAATGTGTTGTTGGATTGGATTAGCAAGTATTTTGTTGAGGATTTTTGCATTTGTATTCATTAGGTAAATGGGTCTGTAATTTTCTTTTTTGTAATATCTTTACCTGGCTTTGGTATTAGTGTGATATTGGCTTCATAGAATGAGTTTGGTAGCATTCTTTCTTCTTCAATTATTTGGAAGAGCTTGCATAAGATTGGTAATAACTCTTCTTTGAATGCTTGGTAGAACTCACCTGTGAAACCAGCTTGTCACGGGCTTTTCATTTTGAGGAGCTGTTAGATGGCTGTTTCAATCTCTTTACTTGTGATTAGTTTGCTGAGGTCTTCTATTTCTTTTAAGCCAGTTCGTACTTACCTAGGAAGTTTTCAATTTCCTCTACATTGTCTAGTTTTTTTTGGCATACAGTTGTTCATAGTATTCTCTTATGATCTCTTATTTCTGTGGGGTCAGTAGCAATGACCCCATTTTCATTTTTATTTCATTTATATGTATATTCTTTTTTTTTTTCTTTGTCACTCTAGCTAAGGGTTTGTCAATTTTGTTAATCTTCTTGCAGAACCAACTTTTGGTTTTATTAGTACTCTGTTGATTTTTTATTCTCAATTTCATTTATATCTGCTCTGATCTTTGTTATTTCATTGCTTCTACTTGCTTTGGGATTGGTTTGCTGTTCTTTTTGTAATTCCTCCATCTGTATAGTTAGGTTATTGATTTTAGCTCTTTCATTATTTTTAATGTAAGCACTAAGGGCTATAAATTTAGTTCTCAACACTGCCTTCACTGCTTCCCATAGGTTCTGATATGTTGTGTTCTCATTGTCAATCATCTCAAGATATTTATTGATTACCCTCAAAGTTTCTTCTTTGACCCACTGATTATTTAAGAATGTGTAGTTTAATATCCATATATTTGTGAATTTTCCCTTTTACTGCCTCTTCTTGATTTCCATCTTTATCCCATATGATCAGAGAAAGTGCTTTGTATAATTCAGATCTTGTTGAATTCACTGAGATCTGCTTTGTGACCCAATACATGGTCTATCCTAGAGAAAGAGTCATGAGTACTTGAGAAGAATATATCTCCTGCTGTTTTGGGGTGCAACATTCTGTGTATATTAGGTTAAGTCCATTTATCATACAATTCAAGCTTTCTGTTTCTTTATTGATTCTCTGCCCATATGTTCTGTCCATTGCTGAGAGTGGTGTATTGACATTTCCAACTATTATTGTAGAGATATCTATTTTTCACTTTGGTTATACCTGTGTTTGCTTCATGTATCTTGGGACATCCTGGCTATGTGTATGTGCATTTATGATTGTTACTTCTTCCTGGTGAATTTCCCCTTTTATTAATATATAATGTCCTTTTTTGTCTCTAATAACAGTTTTTCTTTTAAAGTCTATTTCATCCCATATAAGTATAGTTACTCCAGCTTTTTTTTTTTGGGGGGGGGTGGGGGTTACTGCATGAGTGGAATGTCTTTTTCCAGCTTTTCACTTTCAATTTATTAGTATCCTTGGGTTTAAGGTGAGTCTCTTGTAGACAGCATATAGATGTCTCATGTTTTTTTTTGTTGTTGTTGTTTATTTGTTTTTAATCCATTCCACCAGTCTGTGTCTTTTAATTGGGGACTTTAATCCATTAATATTCAATGTTATTATTATAGTGAAATAGTTCTATTTCACTCATTTTGTCCTTTGGATTTTATCTGTCATTTTTTATTTTCACCACTCTTTGACATCTTTAGTTACTTTTTACTGATGTAATCATCTAGACTCTCTTCTAAGGCTCTCTCTCATTTTTTCTTCTCAGGCTGTAGCACTCCCTTTAGTATTTCCAGCAAAGCCCACCTCTTTGTTATAAACTTTCTCAGTTTTCTTTATCTGTGAATATTATAAACTCACCCTCATGTTTTGAAAGACATTCTTGCTGCATATTAGATTCCTGGCTGGCAGTTTTTCTCTTACGCTATCTTAAATATATCATACCACTGCCTTCTTGTCTCCATCGTTTCTGATGAAAAATTGGCACTTAATCTTATTGGGTATCCTTCATATATTATGCTTCACTTTTCTCTTGCTCCTCTCAAAATTTCTCTTTGTCTTTGACATTTGACATTCTGATTAGTGTGTGTCTCAGAGTTGGTCTACTCAGATTCATTTGGCTTCTTGGCCATAGGTATCTATGCCCTTCTATAGGGTTGGCAAATTTTCTACCTTTGTTTCTTTAAATATTCCTTCTGCCCCTTTTCCTTTCTCTTCTCCTTCTGGTACTCCCATGACATGTATGTTTGCATCTTTCTTGCTATCATTTAGTTCCCTGAGAACATATTCAATTTTTTTTCAATTATTTCCTTCATCTTTTCCTTTGTATATTCATTTTCAGAGGCCTTGTCTTTAAGTTCACCAATCTTTCCCTCTGTGTCCTCAAATCTGCCAGTTATATAATTCCAGTGTATATAATATACCTTCAGTGTATTTTTAACTTCCTTTATTGTGGCTTTTATTACCATAAGATCTCCTATTTCTCTATGTAAGCTTTCAAATAATTCTTTGTGCTCACCCAGTGTCTTCTTAACATCCTTAATCTCTTAAGCCATCTCAAGGAATTTTTTAAGATTCCCAATGTCTGTGTTACCTCTTTTGGTTTATTCTGTTCCTGTTAATCAGCCATCTCTTTCTGTTTGTGTATGTGTGTTGTAATCTTTTGTTGCTGTCTTGACTTTTAAATATTTTCATATGCTAATTCTGGAAGTCATAATTTCCCTCTTATCCAGGGTTTAGTGTAGGTCAGCCATAGTTGAGCCTCTTCATTAATGCTTAGCCCAAGGAATACTGAAATTATAGGAAAACTGGAAATGGTGGAGAGTTAGGTTCTTCTCAGATCTCAGCCTGCAGCTTGCCTAAGGCATGTGTGGCAGATTTCAAGAATTACCTAGCATGTTTGAGTGATTCCCTCCCAAAAAGGAGTTTCTGTCCCCAAGTTCTCTTCCCAGGACTCTGGGCTGTGCTCTTTGTTATCAATCACAGTCTTTTGTTTTAGGCAACTGTGGTCAAATCATCTTTGTTCCAGCCTTCTGGTACACTTGTTTGCTCCAGCATTCAGCACTGGCTTTGCTCCAATAGTTCTCTTTCCTTTATGCTCTGTCACCCTCCTTCCACATCACTTCTCTGCCCCCTGGTAAATTCTGAGTTAGGGGACTCAGATAAGTACCCTGAGTCATTCTTCCTCAGAGCAAGTTGGGGCTGATATTCATACACTAATATTTTCCATAAATAGTGGAGCAGAAATTATTTTCTTCTTTCTTAAAGAAACCAGTATTCTTTCTCTTACATGTTCAAGATTAGCTAAGGCTCTCACATATTATTGATGATAATTGTCCTACTTAAAATCAATTCATTGTAGATGTTAAGCACACTTACAAAATACATTCACAGCCTCATGTAGGACAGTGTTTGATCAAAGAACTGGACACTGTACATAAAGCTGGAACACAAAATTAATATCACAATATGTGTACTTACATTTTGTATTGCTGGAATGGATTTGCACACATATTCATGAGTGATACTGGTCTTTAAATTTTATTTCTTATGATGTCTTTGCTGGTTTTGATATTTTGGGAATGCTGCCCTCATAAAATGAATTGGAAAGAGATCCCTGTGTATATTTAGGAAGAAATTGTAGAGTATTGGATCATTTGATCTTAAAATGTCCTGTAGAAAGAATTCACCAGTGAAACCATCTGTGCCTTGTGCTTTCTGTTTTGAAGGGCATTATTTGTTTATTCAAATGTCTATTAGCTATAAGCATATTCAAATGATGTGCTTCTTCTTGTATAAGTTTTGGTTTGTAGGATTGTATCTTTCAAGAAATTTGTCCATTTCATCTAAATAATTAAATTTGAAGACATACAGATGTTCATAATATTGCTTTATCAACTTTCCCATATCCATTGTATCAGTAGTGAGGGACCCTCTTCATTTATGAAGTTAGTAATTAATGTATTCCCTCTTTTTTATTGAATAGGTTGGCTGGAGGTCTACCAAATTTATTGAGATTTTCACAGACTTGCCTTTGGTTTCATTGATTTTTCTGTATTGTTTTCCTTTTTTTCAGTGTCACAAATCTATTCTGATTTTTCTTACTTTTATTATGCTCTCTCTCTTTTTTTTTTTAATTGTGGGTAAAAATCAAATTTTTCACAATACATACCAATATTTGTAAAATGATATATAAATATATATGCATATATGTGCATTTGCTTACAAAAATGTTATATTTTTTTTTTTTTTAAGAGGTGCTTAACTTACCTAAATATTACATGGAACCTACAGGGATTCCCATGTTCCCCACCTCGCACACCTCCCACCACATCCCACACAAACATCTCCCACAAGTGTGGCCCATCACCCTCAATGGACTTACACATCCTGGGGCCTTGCCATCAACCATAGACCACAGTTCACATCGTACACACTCTCTCCCACACAGTTTGAATGGTGTGTGCTGATTTAAAATGGACTACATCCATTGCCAAAACAGCACTCAGGACAACCTCCAAATCCCTAAGAAGCCCCAGTATTTCAATTGCACATTCCCTCCCTGCCCCGAAAGTGTCCAGGGGCCACTGGCTCCACCTCACTGTTATAATTTCTTGCATTGCTAGAATCACCATATGTGAACAAGAGAATACCATCAAGTCCACTCTAGTCCATAATTCTTCCCCCAATCCTGAGGGGACTGAGATGGTGATGTGCACTCCACCTCCAAGTGAGAGCGGGCTTATATCCCATGGATATGGTGGGTGGGATTATCCTGCCTGCAGATGCAGGCCCTCTCCATTCCCTGGGATGGCCGTTGCCCATCATTGTCTCCTCGCCAGGTGACTTGGATGAGTCCATTGAGCTGTAGGGTAGGAGTTGCAGCTCCACCGAGATTCCATGCACACCTGGCACATAGGTAGGCCAGAGGCTCCAGTCTCTGGAAGTATACCTAAAAACTCCCGCATCACATATAGGTTTGAATAAAAGGGACAGATGAACCATGTGCAGGGAGGACTTATTTGAGTCCGATTCTGTCACTCTCAGGAGCACAGATTCCAAAATAGAGCCCACTGATAAGGCGTCAGTCTCTGGGGCTATCCCCCCTTATATAGGACCTGGGTGTCTCCAGAGCTCTCAGGAGCCCCTCTGTGTGGGGTGATATGCACTTTGATGTTCTATGAGCTCCTACTGAGGTGTGCATAAGCATTACCTCTGGGAGGACTGCCCGACTCTCTTTGAAGTCTCTTAGCCACTGGAACTCATTTGTCTTTACATTTCCCCCTTTTATTCAAGGTCTTTTTCCAGTTGTGTTGCCAGTTGGCACTTGGTATTAATCCCTCGTTGCCAGGGAGGCTCATCCCCAGGAGTCATATTCCACGTTGGGGGGAAGGTAACACATTCATATGCTGAGTTTGGCCTAGAGAGAGGCCACATTTGAGCAACAAGAAGGCTCTCAGGTGGCAACCCTTAGGCACCCCATAACAGTAAGCTAAATTTCAGTTACAAGAACAAAGACTCATAAGGGTAGTCATCAATAACAAGAACTCATCAGTGGGCCATCCTCTTTTGACAGACACTGTCCCTGAACTCAGAGGACTGTTGCTGCTCCCTTGGAGAATGTGACAGAGCTCTCCAGGCTAGGAATTCAGATTCCCTCATTTATTGAGTGATTGTCCACCCACTGTGACCATGCCCCATCCTTTGATCTTTTGATCAATTTCGTATATCTTTCATGTATATTCTGATGAACTTACTCCCATGAATCCCCCGTCCCAGATACCTCCCACCAATATTCCCCTGTAGTACCCATTGTAACCCTTCTGTGATCTAAATCTTCCATGAACATGTTGCCCATAAAATAATCAAATACACTTAATAGGAAAAAGAAACAACAATGAAAAGCTTACATGCAAGAGACAAACATAAGGAAACTCAGGAAAGAAAAACCAAAAAGACAAACAAACAATCAAACAAAAAACCAAACCAAAACAAAATATAATTAGTGCATTGGGACATTCAAAAAAATGGGGAAAAAAGCAAAAGAAATGCTTTTAAAAAATATATATATATATATATTCTTTTTTTCCTTTTATCACTGTGTTATTGGATATCCGGTGTGCCATGACACCTTCCCCCTCTCAATTCCTAGTGTCTCCCAAATTTTCATTTAATTTTCAAAGAAGATTTAGGTCACAGCAAAGTCACACATGGAATACCAGAGACTCCCAGATACCAAACCACACCCCCCTTCCCCACCCCATATTAACCCCCCCCCTTTTTTTGGATGTTAGCATAGTTATAACTGTTATACAGATACCAAAATATAGCAACTAAACATTGTCAATGATTTACAGTATAGTTTACAATTTAGACAATAAACTTTAATAAGATTTGATGATATTTTCCATGTCCTGTGCCCATTACTGTAAGGTAATGAAAAACCTTTCCCATGACCACCAAACAACCCATTAGATCTTGACTGTTCCCTTCCCCCAAGCCCCCCATGGCACATGACACCACCCTATCCCGACCCATGGAATGTTGAGATTCACAGTTACATGCCCTGGGAATTTGAACCTGCCCTTCCTAATCCACCCACCCACCAGCACTGCACCACCAAACACAGGAAGACCACCACCCATCTGCCCCATCCCCCAACATGCAACCACACTCTATCCCTTTACCATAGATTATGTCCATATGGGTGATGGCTCAAAGCCTGCTCTTCATTACTCTCCCTTGTTAACCTATCTTTCAGACAATGGTTCTCAGAGACTGCTCACTTTCCTCAGTTCAGATCAGTGAGGTCATATACTGTTCATCCTTCAGTGCCTGGCTTGCTTCACTCAACATAAGGTCTTCAAGATTCATCCACGTTATTCCATGTGTTAGTACTTTATTCCTTCTGACAGCTGAGTAATATTCCATTGTATCTATGTACCACATTTTGCTTATCCATTCGTTTGTTGATGGGCACTGGGGCTGATTCCAACTTTTGGCAATGGTGAACAATGCCGCTATGAACATTGGTGTGCATATATCTGTTTGTATTTTTGTTTTCAGTTCTTCTGGGTATATACCCAGCAGTGGAATTGCTGGGTCATATGGAAGATCTATTGTTAGTTTTCTGAGGAAACGCCAAACTGTCCTCCACAGTGGCTGCACCATAGCACAGTCCCACCAGCAGTGGATGAGGGTTCCTATTCCTCCACATCCTCTCCAACATTTGGTGTCGCCTGTTTTTTTAATAGCTGCCATTCTGATAGGTGTAAGATGGTATCTCATTGTAGTTTTGATTTGCATTTCCCTGATAGCAAGTGATGTTGAGCATTTTTTCATGTGTTTTTTAGCCATTTGTTTTTCTTCCTTGGAGAAGTGTCTTTTCAGATCACTTGCCCATTTTTTAAATGGATTGTTTGTCTTTTTATTTTCAAGGTGAAGGATTTCTTTATATATGCAGGATATTAGGCTCCTATCAGATATATGGTTGCCAAATATTTTCTCCCATTGGGTAGGCTGCCTTTTTATTTTCTTAATAACATCCTTTGAGGTGCAGAAGTGTTTTATTTTGATGAGATCCTATTTATCTACTTTTTCTCTTGCTGCTCGTGCTTTGGCTGTGAAGTTCATGAAATCATTTCCTATTACAAGGTTCTGTAGATGCTTCCCTACATTATCTTCCAAGGTCTTTATGGTTTTGGCTCTTATATTTAGATCTTTGATCCAATCTTGAGTTGATTTTTGTATAAGGTGTGAGATGGTGTTCTTCTCTCATTCTTTTGGATATGGATATCCAGTTCTCCAAGCACCACTTGTTAAAGAGGCCATTCTCTCCCAACTGAGTGGGCTTCATGGCCTTGTCAAATATCAGATAACTATATATGCGAGGATCTATATCAGAACTCTCAATTCGGTTCCATTGGTCAGTAGGTCTATCCTTGTGCCAATACCACGCAGTTTTGATCACTGTTGTTTTGTAATATGTTTTAAAGTCAGGTAGTGTGATACCTCCAACTTCATTTTTCTTTTTCAATATGTCTTTGGCGATTCAGGACCTCTTGCCTCTCCAAATATATTTTGTGGTTAGTTTTTCCTGTTCCTTAAAAAATACAGTGTTGACTTTTATTGGGATTGCATTAAATCTGTAGATTAGTTTGGGTAGGATAGACATCTTGATGATGTTTAGTCTTCCTATCCATGAACAGGGAATATTTTTCCATTTATTTAAGTCTTCTTGATTTCCTTTAACAGTGTTGTGTAGTTTTCTGTATATAAGTCCTTTACATTTTTAGTTAAATTTATTCCTAGGAATTTGATTCTTTTAGTTACTATTGTAAATGGTATTTTCCCCCTGATTTCCTCCTCAGTTTGCTCGTTATTGGTGTATAGAAATGCTACTGATTTTTGAGCATTGATCTTCTTGCCTGCAACATTACTGAACTCCTTTATAAGTTCTAGAAGCCTTGTTATCGATTTCTCAGGGCTTTCCATGTATAGGATCATGTCATCTGCAAATAATGAAATTTTTACTTCTTCTTTTCCAATCTGGATGCATTTTATGTCCTTTTTGTGTCTCAATGCTCACGCAAGTACTTCTAAGACAATGTTAAATAGGAGTGGTGATAGTGGGCATCCTTGTCTAGTTCCCGATCTCAGAAGGAAGGCTTTTAGGATTTCACCATTGAAAATGATGTTAGCTTTGGGTTTTTCATATATACCTTTTATCATATTCAGAAAGTTTCCTATCTTTTGCAGTGCTTTTATGAGGAAAGAGTGCTGTATTTTGTCGAATGCTTTTTCTGCATCTATGGAGATGATCATGTGATTTTTTTCTTTCAATTTGTTTATGTGGTGTATTACATTGATTGATTTACTTATATTGAACCATCCTTGCATACCCGGGATGAAACCCACTTGGTCATGGTGTATAATCCTTTTGATATGTCATTGATGCGTTTAGCAAGTATTTTGTTGAGGATTTTAGCATCTAGGTTCATTAGAGAAATTGGTCTGTAATTTTCCTTTCTTGTAGTATCTTTATTTGGTTTTGGTATTAGGGTAATATTGGCATCATAGAATGAGTTAGGCAATATTCCTTCTACTTCTATTTTTTGGAAGAGCTTAAGTAGAATTGGTGTTAGCTCTTTCTGGAATGTTTGGTAGAATTCAGCTGTGAAGCCGTCTGGTCCTGGGCTCTTCTTAGTTGGGAAGTTTTTGATGACTGAGTCTATCTCTTTACTTGTAATTGGACTGTTGAGTCATATATTTCTTCTTTCATCAATGTAGGCTGTTTGTGGGTTTCTAGAAACTTGTCCATTTCCTTTAAATTGTCATTCTTGTAGGCATATAATTTTTCAAAGTATCCTCTTATGATACTCTTTATTTCTGTGGGGTCAGTAGTGATATCCCCTTGCTCTTTCCTTATTTTGTGTATTTGCATCTGTTCTCTCCTTTTCTTTGTTAGTCTGGCTAAGGGTTTGTCAATTTTATTGATATTCTCGAAGAACCAGCTTTTGGTTTTGTTTATTGATTCCAGTGCTTTCTTTTTCTCTATTTCATTTAGTTCTGCTCTAATCTTTGTTATTTCCTTCTTTCTACTTCCTTTAGGTTTAGTTTGTTGTTGTTTTTCCAATTCCTCCAAGTGTGCAGTTCAGTCTTCAATTTTAGCTCTTTCTTCTTTTTTAATATATGAATTTATGGCTATGAACTTCCCTCTCAGGACTGCTTTCACTGCATCCCATAGGTTTTGATATGTTGTGTTGTCGTTTCATTAGTTTCAAGGTAGTTACTGATTTCTTTTGAGATTTCCTCTTTGACCCACTGTTTGTCTAAGATTGTGTTGTTTAACTTCCATATCCTTGTGCCTAACCTGTTTCTCTGGCCCTTAGTGGTTTCCAACCATTCCGTTGTGGTCAGAGAAATTACTTTGTATAATCTCAATCTTTCTGAATTCATTGAGAGTTGTTCTGTGGCCTAGCATGTGGTCTATTTTGGAGTATGTTCCATGTGTACTCAAGAAGAATGTAAATCCTGCTGTATTTGGGCGTAATGTTCTGTATATGTCTATTAAGTCCAGGTCTTCTAATGTATTGTTGAGTGCCTTTGTTTCTTTATTGATTCTCTGTCTAGATATTCTGTCTAATGAGGATAGTGGTGTGTTGAAGTCCCCTGCTATAATTGTAGAGGCATTTATTTCTCCTCTTAGTTTTTCCAGAGTTTGCCGCACGTATTTTGAGGCACCCCGATTAGGTGCGTAAATGTTGATGATTGTTCTCTCTTCTTGAGACATTACTCCTTTTACTAATATGTAGTGTCCATCTTTGTCTCTTACAATAGTTTTGCATTTAAAGTCTATTTTGTCTGATACTAGAATAGCTACTCCTGCCCTTTTTTGGCTATTGTTAGCTTGTGAAATGATTTTCCAGCCATTCACTTTCAGTCTCCTAGAATCCCTGGGTTGAAGGTGGGTTTCTTGCAGACAGCATATAGATGGATCATATTTTCTTATCCATTCTGCCAATCTGTGTCTCTTGATTAGTGAATTTAATCCATTAACATTCAGTGTTATTACTCATAACAAATTTCTTACTTCAGCCATTTTTTCTTTGGGTTAATGTATGTCATATGTGTTTTGTTTCTCTTTTTGTCTTTTCAGTTGTTTTTAAACTCTCCTCCAACTCTCTCTCCCTTTTTTTTTTCCTTTCAACTTGTAGAGATTCCTTTAGTATTTCTTGAAGTTCTGGTTTCTTATTGACATACTCTCTTAATTTCTGTTTATCTGTGAATATTTTGAACTGCCCATCATTTTTTAATGCCAGTTTTGCTGGATAGAGGATTCGTGGCTGGAAGTTTTTTTCTTTTAGTATTTTGACTATGTCATAACACTGTCTTCTTGCCTCCATAGTTTCAGCTGAGAAATCAGCACTTAATCTTATTGTGCTTCCCTTGTATGTGATGGTTCTCTTTTCTCTTGCTGCCTTGAGTATTTTCTCTTTGTCTTGAGCATTGGACATTTTGACAAGTATAATTCTTGGAGTTGGCCTGTTGAGATTTATACTATTTGGGGTGTGCTGTGCTTCCTGGATCTGCACATCCATCTCTCTCAATAGGGTTGGGAGTTTTCAGCCATTATTTCCTTCAACACTCCTTCTGTTCCCTTTCCCTTCTCTTCCCCTTCTGGGATGCCCATAATGTGTATATTTGTGCATTTTGTGTTATCGGTTAATTCCCTGAGTCCATGCTGGATTTTTTCTATCTTTTTGTCTATGTTCTACTATCTCTTTGATTTCAGCTGTATTGTCTTCCATATCACTAATTCTTTCCTCTTCCTGTTCAAATCTGCTCTTCTGTGAATCCAGCGTCTTTTTTATTTCTTGGATTGTGCCATTGTTCACCATCATATCCATTATCTTTTTAGGCATGTTTGCAATTTCTTCAGTATGTTCTCCCAGTGTCTTCTTTTATCCTTAATCTCTTCCTTCACTTCTTTAAGTTGGTCCATGATATTTGTTTGGATAGCTTTGATTAGTTGTTTGATGTTCTTCATCACTTCCTGGTTTTTAATTTGTTCATTGGACTAGTCCATGTTTTCCTGTTTCTCAGAGTCATTTGTATTTTTTTTGTTTCCCTCTGTTCATCATATTATCTTGATGGGTTTGTTCAGTTGATTAGCTTTTCTCTATGATCTAGAGTTTTATTTAGCTGGTGGTTCTGTGTGTGAGTTAAGCTTTCTCTTTGGCACTTTTTCTTCTTATTTTATTTCCTTGCTTCTTTCTATGTTCCCTTGAAGGCAAAAGATTAGGGCTAGAGGAATCAAAAGATGTAAGGAAGGCAGAAGGATAATAGTAATATTGATAAAAGTTAGAAGAGGGTCCAAATGAGACTTAATGAGATGAATATTTAACTTGTGTAGGCAATGTAGAGTAATAGGAAAAAAAGTGGAGTTCCTACAATGGACTGGGAAAAGAAATGGAGGAATATATATATATATATAGTGATTTAGAAGGCTAGAATTATGAGGAGGGAGAGAAATAGTAAAGAAAGGGCTGAAAGGAAAAAGTTAATACTAAAAAAAAAGAAGAAAACAAAAAAGATGGAATAGAAATTGACACCCTTAAGTTGTAGGCCTATGAAAAAATGTTGTATCTAAGAGCCACAACAGAAAGCAGAAGGAAGGATAAGCGATAGTTTGGAATACAAAATCAATATAGACAGCGAGTCAGAAATTACTCAAGAAGAAGCACAGCAAAGAAGCAACAAGCTAGCAGCACCTAATTTTTAAAAATGTAAGAAAAAAGAAAGGGGGGCAGAAAGAAAAGCAAGTGACCAGAAATACAGAAAAACCAAAAATCCACACAGGCTAGCAGTCAAACAGATCTAATGAGGGTCAATGATTCCCCTAGGGTCCACATGGATCCTGTCTGCCTGTGTTTATCAATCAATTTCCCTGCAGAGTTCTATATGCAGGTCCTGAAACAGCTTTTAGCTATTAAACTAAATAAAAAAGAATTTATTTTTCATTTATTGTAGTGACCTCACTTTTTTTTTTTTTTTTTTTTTTTTGGCAAAGTACAGGACCCAAAATAATTCCTCCTCTAGACCAACCCCCTTACAGAAGAGACCCTAGCTGGGCTTGTGGAAATTAATCAAGCACGTCCCACTTCCTGGACTCCCCAGGGAAGCTGTAGCTCTGATGTTAGTCAGTGCAGAGTGCTAAAGACGGCTGACTCCGCCCCTTCTGGAGCCGAGCACCAGCGTCACTGGGTTGCTGTGTAAATCAGGTTGACTCTGCAGATTCGCTTCTCCTCTCAGCCTGATGCTGCTTCAGGTCAGCTTATCTGCTCCCCAAAGCTATGGGGCGGTCCAGGCAGCCAGATGAATGGCAAAAAAAATTCCCTTCCCTGTCCTCCAACAGAATCATCCCTCTTTTGGAGAGTGTCCCCTCTTCCTGGCTCCGCAGTGCCTGGGGCTTATCCCTGGGCAGCTAGGCAAATCAACTCCCTCCCCTGAACAGAATCACCCTCCCTTCCACCGGGTGCCGATTCGCTCCGGCTGTTCTGTTTACCCAAGGTCCAAGAGGCTCCAGGCAGCCAAGTCCCCATAAAATAAAACTTTCTCGCCCCACTCGCGGCTCCAACCAGCCATTTTACTTTTTTTTCTCCCTAACCGCGGGGCTCAGCCATCCTTGCCAACCACCACCAGCAGGCTTAAAACACACGAATCTCTACCATTCTGTCCACGCTGTTGATCTGCGCAGATAGATGTCCCAAGCTTCTCATTCCATGTGTGCACAGCACAGACCCCCAGGCAGGACCCCGTCCACAATCCACCTTGCTCTGGGAGCTTGCAGTGTGTGCCCTCCTACACTAACGCCATCTTCTATTATGCTCTCTTTGTATTTATTGTGATTTTCTTTTTCTAGTTTCCTAAGGTAGAAGCTTAGACTATTGATTTTCAAATTTTCTTCTTTGGTAATATATGACTCATTGCTGTAAATTTCACTCAAAACACTGCTGTGCTAGTTTGGATTATGTATCCCCAGAAAGGAAAAAAAAACATGTTCTTAATCTTATTTTGCAGTCCTGTGCTTTAGAAGCCACTGTAAGTAGGAACTCTTGATGATGTTATTTTTAGTTAAGGTGTTGCCCAAATGAGTGAAGATAGGTCTTAATCCAGATTATTGGAGATCTTCCAAATAGAAGGCCATAGTGATAAGCAGGAAGTCATCAGGAACTTGAAAGAGAAAGAAGATGATATCACAATGTTGTGGGAAAGCCAAGGAACCCCACAAATTGCTGGAAATTCAGTACCAAAAAGACATAATCTTGAGGGAGAAAGCATAGTCTAACTCAGGGGTTCTTAGCATTATTTTGTTTCATGGACCCCTTTGCCAGTCAGATGGAAACCATGGACCCTTCTCAGAATGTAGCTTCAGATAGTTTTATGACACTCAAAATTGGAGGTCAGAGAAAATAAAGATAATAGGATTTTTTTTTTCAATTAAAGTTCACAGACCCCCTGAAATCTTTCCATGGACTCCTTGGGACTCAATGAGCCCCTGGTTAAGAACCCCTCTTACTTATCCTTCTAGCTTCTGAACCCATAAGCCAAAATTTCTCTTTGTTTAAGCCAAACCTTTGTATGGTATTTGTAATAGCAGTTGAAGCCAACTAAGCCAACTGCTTTTTATTACATTCCACAAATTTTTATAAGTTGCATTTTCATTTTCATTTAGTTAAAAGTATTTTAAAATTTCTCTTGAGACTTCTTCTTTGTACAATGCACTAAATATTTGAGGGGGGGGGTGTTCCAGAAAGGTTTCTGTTATTGATTTCCAGTTTAATTCATTATGATCTGAAAACATACATTGTAGGATTTCTATTATTTTAAACATGTTGAGGTGTATTTTATGACCCAGAATGTGGTCTATCTTGGTGAATCTTCCATTTGAGCATGAGAATATTGTGTACTTGCTGTTGTTTTATGAGTATTCCATATGTGTTAATTTGATTAATTTATATATGGTGCTGTTCAGTTCAATTATATTCCCACTAATGTTCTGCCTGCTGCATCATTCAATTACTGACAGAGTGGTGTTAAAGTTTCCAACTATAATAATGGGTTTGTATATTTCTTCTTGCATCTCTAACAGTTTTATTCTCATGCAATTCAGCATTCTCTTTTTAGGTAAAAATACTTTAAAGATCATGAAGTCTTCTTGGAGAATTAACCAGGTTAGTATTATATAATGACTCTTTTTATCACTGATAATTACTCTAACGTGGATATCTTTGTCTTAAATTGATATAGCTACTCCAGCTTTCTTTTTATTAGTGTTAGCATAGTATATCATTCTCTATTCCTTTACTTTGAATCTATCTATGCCCTGATATTTACAGTGGGTTTCTGGTAGACAACAAATAGTGGGCTATTGCTTTATATCCACTCTGATAGTCTGTTTTTTCATTTATGTATTTAGACCATTCACATTTAAAGTGATAATTGATACAGTTGGATTAATATCTATCATGTTTTAACTGTCTTCTCTTCCTTCCCTTGCTGTATTTTTCTTTGTGTTCTCCTCTTTTGTTATGTCTTCTCTGCTTTCAATTGAGCTATTAATATGTTTTCATTTTCTCTCATCACTTATCATTTCAAGTATACTTCTCTTTAGATTCCCACTGTCTGATGGCTTGGACCCTTGCTTCCTGCTTATTAAACCAATAAGCTTTATGCAAGAGCTGTATGAACAAAATCACTGTCAGCATGGACTAAAAGGAACATGGAGGAGGAGATGGAAGGGAAAATGGCTTTAAGAGGAAAACTAGGGAAGATGAGGTCTGGAATTAAGACATCTCCTTAGGCAAAGAGGAGGACCCCACCCATATGTATGGAGAGGGTGCAGTTAACCTTGCATTTGAAGAGGGTGGATGTTCTAGCCTACTGTTCAGGGAGAGTTTTGCCACCCCAGGCTATAGAGAGGGTAGAGCACATTCTCCATGGGTTGGAGAGAGTGAGGTCACCACCCCACTGCTCTGAGAGAGTAGACCCATTCCCCATAGGTTGGGGAGAGTGAGGTCACCACCTCCTTGCTCTGAGGAGGTTGGGCTTGTATGTAAGAGATTAGGGAGAATGTTGCTACTACTTCACTGTACTAAGGGGCTTGAGACTCTACCCCAGAGATTGGGGAATGTGTGGCCATCACCCCAGTGTCCTTGGGGGGTTAGGTCTAGAGCTTGGTTGCAATCCAGATGCTTGATGAGGATGGAACCAAGAAAATGGCCATTGGGCAAACCTGTGGAAAGGGTGGGCCTCATGAGGCCCTAAGGAGAAGAAGAAACCATCATCTTAAGAATCTAATGGAGTATACCCTGCAGGTTTTTGGAACTGTTGGGGACCTATGACATGTTTCCATTCCAAATTCTCCTTGTGATAATGCAAATATTTATCCAATACCATCCCTCTCTATTTGAAGCAGATAATTTGTTTTGTAATTTTCACAAGTCTACAGCCACAGGGGACTTTGACCCAAGACAAAGTGTATTCCTATAACAGATTGCAATGTGATTTTTAAATTAACATTGCTACTGAAATGATTTAAGGTTTTTAGAATATTGTAATGTCTTTTTGGGATTTAGAGGGTGGAATGTGATGGCTTGAGATTATGTCTGTGAATCCCAAAAAGAGAATAGCTATGTTTGTAAACTAATCTATTCCTCTGGTTGTGATACTGTTTGATTATATTGGATTCGGTTGAGGGCCCCTTGATTAGATTACCTGTTAGGATTGTGTTGAGGGCTTTCTTTGATTCGAACACATCAGTAAGGCATGACTCAGTTTCCATCCCCACCACCTTGGGTGGGCCAATATAAATGGACACTCTCTCAAGAAGACATGGGAAGAGAGAGCTCTGTCATTTTTTATCCTGGGGCCCAGGGGAGAGATGAATCATTCACCTGACCTTGAGAAGAGACCAGTACAGCTGAGACTGATATAGAGGGCCTGGAAATAATCAAGCCCTATACCAGGAAAGAGAGAAACCCCTGAGAGACAAGCCCTATGTCAGCCTGTAGCTGAGAGAGAGAAAGTGCAAAGGAGAAGGCTGAACCCTTGCAGAGATCAGCAACCATCTTTCTTCAACTGGTGGCAATTTATTTTTTTGAGAAAGCAACCTTGAGTTGAACTCTTTACTCCCTTGTAACTGTAAGTTTTTACTCCAAATAAATACCCTTTATAAAAGCCAACAAATGTCTGGTACTTTGTATTGAAACTCCTTTTGCAGACTAATACAATAACCCATGCATAAAACATATCTAGTGCCATTACTGTAGATTAGATAGATAGATAGATAGATAGAGAATTCATATTGATACCTACAGATCCATTCCAACACCACAGGGTTTATTCTGGTCTCCTCACTGGCCCTTTTGTAATTTCTTTCTCCAACAAAGAAGAAACCCAACTCTTATCGAGTAAAAATATTTACAGTTTGACCAATGCTCAAATACAAAAATAGTAGTTTCTACCTCTACCCCAGTGAGATGTAAATTTACCAAAGAGACCACTGTGCTTGTTTGCACTTGTTTTGCTGTTAGCCTTTTAGAGTCTTCCAGTCTTGTAGGTCAACTGCTTTCCTCCAGCCCTCTCCTGTGGCCAAGTGATTTTTTAGATTTCTTTGTCAGATATGCACTCCATCTCACCGCAACCAAACATTTAGTCCTTGTGCTGAACTACCAGTTTACGGGTTTGACCATTCCACAGAGCCATGTAATCACCACCAAAACCCCACACAAAACATCTCCTTCACCCAAAGCACCCTCATGTGGTCCCTTTGTGTTCAACCTCCCACATTACCTTAAAATGATTTTTTTTTATTCAACAGAACAGTCTAACTTCCATTCAACTGAAGTAGAAAAATTCATAACTAGTTGGAGAAAGGTCAGAGTCAACTGACTTACTCTATCCTTACTCATAAGCCCTTGTTCAAAATGCTGGACTCCCCAGCTTCTTCCCCAGGTATCCCCATTTCCCTTGTGCCAGAAAGGAAACTGCTTTAACTATGACACAAAATTTGGATTACCCACAATATTCTATCCCTTCGAAATGGCCTGAGTTCAAATTGTTTGCAGTTGAGGTAATTCCTTTGCTTTGAAGATGTGGAATTCTAGGAGTGATGGCCCATTAGACAGCTTTGAGCCATTGACTTCTTGGTGTGAAGAAGTTGTTTGTGACCCTTATCAGATGGCACATCAAGTATAGACACCTTCTGTCACCTTGAAACACCTGCTGGTGAAGAATGGGCTCAGACCAGGGCAGGGGGGAGGACTGTGGGAGTTCAGGAGGATGAGCACAGGGAGGGAGGTACAGGGCCAGGTTAGGGGTACCAGTCAGCCAAGGAGGCAGTTCCTCTGATATTTCTTTCCCTCTCTTTACTTCCTCCCTTATTGACCAATGCTGGTATATAGATTACATTTACAAAACATTAGTGAATGAATTAACATAGAAACTATTGGAGATAATGGCAAGAGAAGGACAGTCAGTTCCCAAGAAATCCATCAACTAACCTGAGAAAGTAGCTCAGAGATACATCCCAGCAGGAGGAGACAGCAACAGTAAATGCTACCTTTTCAGTGATTTCAGACATGTGAAAACAACACTGCTGGGAAAGGCATAGGTTGCTTGGATTTTGGGATCTCGTGACAGCCCAAATGCCTCTATGTTTATTTCCAGTCCTTTTCCTCCACTTTAATTTTTCCTTACTGTTAGGAGACAAAATGTGTTTGTGGTGTGATTGCATTTGTCATTGAGTTTTGTGTGTGAATGTGTGTGCGTGTGAGTGAGTGAGTGTGTGTTATGAGAGCTAGCTTGCTGAGCATGATCCTCATAACCTTTGGACAAAATATGTGATTTAAATGGGCATCTGAAGCACTAGGCAATATGTGATTTAAATGGGCATCTGAAACACTGCCTTGTCTCTGAACTCCTCTTTTACAGTCAACTACACTTCAGTAGCACATCAGAGAAAGACAGCTATGAATGTGGTTCTTCTGGAGAGCTAGATTAAGTAGCACTTTACTGATTTTATCACACAAAGTCATCTAAAGTCATTCACACACTTCAGTGTTGGCTGTATTGATACCATTTTGAACATTGATTCCATGTTCTGCTATGGAAACAATTGACCAAGGCTAGAACCAGCAATGTAGTATTCCCCTTATCATGTGTAGAAAATGGTTTACATTCTAGGGAGCATGTGTTCTCCATCATCCTGTGAATATTTCCATCCATCCTACCCACCTTCTATTTGCCTTCCTTTCCTAAATACCCTCATTTTCATGTCAACCATCCATTCATCTATCTCATATTCCCCTCAATCATCCTTCACTGGTTCCCTCTTTGCTATTCTCCTGAACCTCCTCCTTCACTTCATTCCCTTTTTCCCACCCACACCTCCTTCTTTACACTTTCTCATCTCCCTGCTTCACACCCACCCCACACATTCACATAGCCTACTTCACAACTTCTAATTCATTCTATGCATTAGTCTTATTCTGCACATGATTTTCTGTCTTTCCTTGTCAATTCCATTCTTCCTCCCAACGTCCCAATATTTATCTACCTTTTTTATTCTATCCTCTACTTTCCCCCTTCTCTCTCATTCCATCTATCCTTTCACACACTCCCCCCACCATTTTCATTCTTCCTGCTTCCTTTATTTATACTCTTATCCTCCTATTCACTTTCATTTCTACATAATTATCATTTCCTTCAATTATCCCTTCTCCCATACTCCACTTTCCTTCATTCTATCCCATTCATCTTTCCCTTCTTCCATCTCCACTGTCCATCCAGGCAAAATCCATCACATCCATCCATCCTCCACCCATTTTTCTCTTCACTTGCACCTTTCACCTACCTTACTTCCATTTGTGCATTCTCTCACCCTCTATATTTGCATGTTCTCTTTCTATGGTCTGCCACTTATCATTAGATTAGTTATTTTCCACTATCAATCCTTCTAGAAATTTAAGGATTAATTTCATTAAGAAATAGTTATCTTACTAGTTAAATTACTTGTTGTTTTAATTCTCATTAGCCATTTTGTTTCTTTTGTTTTCTAGTGCATTCCTCATTGCCCTAGTTGTATAAATCATGCCATCATAGTAACTAATGCTAGCTGCGGTCTATGCATAGCATGCATTTTTGCGAGCTTTCCTATTCCTACTACCCCTTTCTTCTCTATAAGAGCACCCTGAATGGTTTAGGGACCATCTCCATGCCCTATTACAGAGGCCTCTCAATCTTCCCATGGGGATAATTTGGTCATGATCATAATTTCAGGGTTGGGCACATGACGTACTGTGTCCCTGTCAGACAGAAAAATGAATGTCATCCAATCTTAAGGAAGTAGTCATGCTCTCACTCCCCAACTGAATAGACTCAGGTTCCTTTAGATAGCCATGAATGTGGCAACTTGTTTAACTAAGCCATTATCCTGAGGAAGGCCATGATGAGAGATGGAAATGACCTGGGTCTCCATGGCACCATTGAGCCAGTGCATTAGGGAACATAGAGTCCAACAAATCCAGACCTCTGATTATGGGAAACTGCATACTTTCTCATGGTTTCCACAGTTGAGGATGGGAATTTTCTGCAGCAGAAAATTTCCTTTCTGGGACCCTGTGGAACAACAGAGGACTCTAACTGCAAATCCATACAAAAAGGTTAATCACTAGGTGAGGTCTATAGATCTTCCCTCAAATCCTACAAGTAAGAAAACTTGGGGGAGTAAAACAGCTTCACAAATACACATACAAGTATGTGAACACATGTATGAGAACACTACTTATATGTGAACACACACATACAGGTAGATCACAGAAGTACATACTCGCATGTGCACACACATACACACACTCAGATACATGCAAATATACACACACTCATCTATGCAGATGAACAAATCCAAATCTCACACTCTACACACAATACACATACTTTCTCACACACAAACCTACCCTCACTTACATGGTGTGAACCACATTCATTCATTTTCACATACTACATGCACAAATAAACACATACAAATACAATGACATGCTCACACACTAACAGACACATATACACCGAAGCTCTCATACACACACTGCTATGGGAGAGGCCAGATTGGATCTCTCAATGTGCTCTTCCCTGGATCCCACATCTCTCATATCACCCACTGGTTTTTATTACCCAATGTCGCTAACAAGTTTGTCTTCTTCACCTCTCATCTCATGAGATCTACACACTTTCTTGTCTTTGTGGTGGGTGAATTAGAATGCAATTTTTTTTCCAAATCTTTCCACAATCATAGTAACTTGTAACAATAAAAATTTCAAAAATAACCAATCCATAGTCACTTATAACAACAAAACATCTGGAAGGAGCAAATTTTCCTGTAGCACCAGTTGTTAAGAGATATGGCTTTCCTGGACCACCTAGAAGCCTGGAGTACACTGTAAATATGGGGTTCCTTGTTCCAGAAAATTGAACTTCTTGAACAATATCTGAAAGGGTCTTTAATTTGGAGTGATTTGTCTCAAAATAACAAATTGTGAAGATTACCACACAATGAAATGTGAAATTGAAGAGAATTTGCTAAAATCCACATACTGCATTACATTTTTTGGCAGAAAGAAATTCTGGTGGAAGACACTCAGAAAAGGGTTGCCAAGATCTTCAGATATTAAACTCTCCTGTGGGTTTTTAAGTCATCACTAATCTCCACACAGTAGGAGCCATCTAGAAACTCCCCATGCAAACTCTCCCATATCCACCTACAGGAAACAATACCATGGCCATAGCCTTACTGGGGCACTAGTTCCCTCTTTCCCCTGCAGCTCTAAAACTTTTTTGAATCCCACTTTCCTTAACATTCCCAGCCCTTTCCCAAATCTGCCCCTGCAAGACCAACAAGAGGCCCTCTCCTCAGTGGTTCTTTTCAACTCAACATGTGTGTACTCAACATCTGCCCTGGATCTGACACTTGCGTGATTGGAAAAGGCTGAAGCTGCCTCGTCAGGAACTCACAAACAGTTAGGGACATTAACAACAAAGGTTTTAACATAGTGTGTGTGTTAGGAGAACTTTGACATTGTCTTGTGAACCTTAGGGCTGTTACCTAGTTGAGTCTGTCAATGGTGCCAACATTTGGATCCTGAGCATGCCACATTCTGCTTTTTAATTTGCATTATCACACATTTCATGCCTTATTGACAATGTTAATACAAATATCTATACACTTAAAGTCTCCATTTGTTAAATGTGAAACAATTTATAGGTCCCCCAATATTCCCCTACTGGTACTGGTCTAATTTCAAGAAGGTCTAGAACCTGTGTTTCAATGTATTTATTTTTTGCTTTCCAAAATAAAATGGCACCAATGAATACAGTTTAGATTGAGATAACTTAGAATTAAAACATTCCCCATGCCAGCACTTATCCTTAAAATAGGTAATTACAGCTCCTTGGCTGAAAATGTAAAGACTTTCTTGAGAGCAGTCTTGACATCCTTGTTTCTTAGTGTGTAGATGAGAGGGTTCAAGGTGGGGCTCACTGTGGTATAAAGCACAGCCATGACATTGCCCGCCTCAGGGAAGTAGCTGGAGCCTGGGGTCAGGTAAGTGTAGATGACTGTAGTGTAGTACATGGTGACCACAATGAGGTGGGAAGAGCACGTGGAGAAGGCTCGCCGCTTCCCCTCGGCTGTACGAATCTTTAAGATGGTGGAAATTATGAAGCTGTAGGACACCATGGTGAGAAGAAAATTCAACACAGCATAGAAGATGTCAGAAATTATTACCATAATATCATTCAAGTATGTGGAGGAGCAGGAGAGCAGTAACACTGGTGGCATCTCACAGAAAAAGTGTTCTATTTCATTGGGCCCACAGAAGGTCAGCCGTAACACCAGACAGGTATCGACTCCAGCACCAAGTAAGCTGATGCCCCACACAGCTCCTGCCAGAGTTGCACACACTCCATGGCTCACCATAGAGCCATAATGCAGGGGATGGCAGATGGCCACGTAGCGGTCATAGGCCATGGCAGTGAAGAGAAGCAACTCTGCTGCAACAGACCACGTCTGGAAGAACATCTGGATAATGCAGCCCCCAAAGGAGATGGTCCTTTTCTCTGCCACCAGAATCTCAAGCAGCTTAGGCAAAACAGTGCATGCACACAACACATCAAGCACAGCCAAGTTGACCAGGAAAAAGTACATGGGGGTGTGCAGCCCAGGGCTGAAGCTGATGGCTACCACGATGAGAGAGTTGCCACAGAGGGCCATGGTGTAGAGGGAGAGGAAGAGGATGAAGAAGAGAACCCGGAGCTGTGGTGTTTCTGAGAACCCCTGCAGGACAAATTCTGTCACCAGGGTCTGGTTACTGATATCCATTGACTAGTCTGGTCAGATCTACAGTAGAGCTACAAAAAAAGTGTTTTAAGTCATTGTCAATATACACAGGTCAAGACATCTTCATGCCACTGATTATCACCAAATGTAAATCCATTACACAACAATCACCCTCTAACAATGTCTTCCAATAAAAACAGCCCTGTCTCAATGCCTCTGTTGTTCCTTCTAGGCTTCTATGATCCTATCAATCCTCATTTCATTTTCACATCATACTTCTCATGCATGCTTTCATTCTCTTGTTATCCCTTCTTCCCTTACTCTGCCATCTTCCATTTTCCCTTCTCCTATCTTATCCTCCCTTCCAGTAAAATTCCCATCATTCAATAAACACGTTTTGACACACACTCTCTTTTCCAGCCCCTCTCCACTCAGCGTTGTAGATCTTCCCAACATGCAAACCTCACTGATTCATATTTCTACTCAGCCAGCCATGCCATACCCTGCTCAGGGGAGGAAGTCAAGAGTCTTCCTTAAAACATTCTCTTACGTGCCTGGAAGTGTCCAGCCTGTCTTGCATTCTCCCCAAGGTACTCTGTTCCTTCAGACTGGAGCACAGATTCGTTCCTTTATCCCCTTTGTATCCCATGATCAGCTTCCCCAGACTTGAGCTTATTCCTCAATGAGCATCAGAAACACCATGTCCCACCATGACATGGAGCCCAGAGCTTGGGGTTTAGGGAGGGTGGTCTGCTTAGGGGGAACTGAGGCTGTTCCAGTGACAATGGAGCCCAGTGTGGAGGGGTCAAAGGGAACCTGTGGGCTCAGGCTGTGAGGACCATCAGGAACCAAAAATAGGCAGGTAGCTCAGTCACATTGCCAAGGTCAGAGATGTGGGAGTAAGGGAAGCTAACATGGAGCCAAGCTCAGGATCAGAGCATCACTCAGGAAGGCTAAGGGGTTCCTAGAGCTCAAGTTGCTGCTCTGCTCCTCCTATAGCCCAGTCCTGGAAGGAGGCACCCCAGCAGGGCAGGGTGGAAACCAGGAGCCAAGCAGAGGCACCAGCCATCCAGCCAGGGATGTTAGAGGCAACTCTCTCCAATGGTGTCCCAGAGTCATGGTTCCCTGTGGTCTTCAGAATAGAGCTCAAACTCCTCAGCCCCTGTACACAGTCCTTTAATATTTCCTCTCTGACCCTCTTCAATATTCTCTCTTTGCTGTTCCTGAATAAAGGGAAACTTCCCAAAATCCTCATCCCATCTGATTCTGTGCCAGCATTTCAGAATTGAGTGCTACGGTAAATGCATTTCAGCCTTATATCATCACACTTATCTTGTAGAAACGTAGTCATAGAAGATTCAGGACTGTGCACTGAAACTGGCTTGTTCCAAAACCTCAGCCCCCTCCAAAGCTGCAGAGCAAGGATATTTAGAAACATGCACAAGTGTATAGCAAACAGAGGTCCATGGAGTCTTCCAAGGGGACCTAGTGGGACCTGCACCAACCACAGGCATATGGGACTTTACAGACAATCAGCAAAGTATTTCAGAGGAAAGATGTAATTGTTGTAGAATAATCACTGTTATTTATTGCTGGGGAAGAGTCTGTTTCTTCCATCCCAAGGCAGATAACTTTGACAGTTCAGCTTAAAGGGAGGCACAGTGTGAAAGACAGAAAATGCCGTCGTGTGTACACTTGGTGATTAAGTTTATACAAATGTGTCTTTTTAAGGGTTTCTTACCATAATAGTTCATGTCTCATGAGTCAGTGTTTTAATTTAGACTTTGTTACCTGACAGCAACTGGGAAGGCCTTCCCCAAGCTGACAGAGGAAATCAAACCTAAAGAAAAATATCCCTTCTTGAAACATCAGGTGTGCACAGGTCACCAGCATTTAAATTTTGCCAACATCTTGGAGATCTGTTAGTTAGAAAGGTGCCCAGCAAGCAGGTTCTAAAACTGACTCTGTTGAGTGCTTTAGGTTAGGCCATGATGTGGCATTAGATGGAACATTCTTAGAACTGTTGTTAAATATTCCCTTCTGGTCCTTACCCCCAATGTGTCCTTTCTGAGCCTTTTCCTGGTCAAAAATGAGTGTACAGACAGGAGCTAGCCATTTCCAACTCACAGCCCTCAGCTAGGACTTTGCTGTGAGCAAGTGGGTCAGACAGACAGAAAGCCTGATGCTCTGACAGCAATGGGTACAGGAGTGTATGTTCCAGGACCCCAACATCCCTGTAGAAGCATGAATTCCCCACCCTCTGCATTCTGCTGTCCACAGAGGCCAGGAATGACCCTAGAATGGACTCTGGGTTTCAGCACTCACTTAGGTACTTTGATAAGGTTTAATTTATTAGACTCACTTGATGCATCAAGGAACCAAGATCAGGGGAGATCAGAAATGGCTATTCCCATAATGTTGAGGGCAGAATCCATGCATCCCACCAGACATTGTGACTAAGGCACACACACCTGGCCAAGAGGAAAAGTCCAAATTTACTGCCTTTGGGGTCTGCATGGCTTCAGATCATGGCAGATGTATACAGACAGGTGAGTAGGACCTACCTTTTAGGTAAGCAGGGCTGAGCTTGGCATTCCTGGCAATGATCCTGGGGAATCACCCAGGAATCTGGAGATAATGAGAATCAGATGGAACATGGAATGTCTACTCCCATCCGAACTGCCCTGTTATCCAGCCCTGACCAACCCCAGCCCTGACCAGTCCCATCCAGCACTGACCAGGCTCACAGCTGCTTCAGAACACATGGTGCTCCCAGCCATGTGATGCAAAGCCCTATATCCTTCTTCTGCATATCCAGAAATAATTTTTTCTGTTAACATTGAAAATAATTAAAATTCACTCCTCAAAAGTCAGAAATGCTAAATGATAATAACAAATGATCTTTCAAATAAATTAGATTTTATGAGCTAATTTTTCTAGGAATTATTTCATCCTTAGACTCAATTAGTCTGGTTTAATTTTGGTTACAGTCTGTTTATAAAGAGTCTCTTTAACAATCAAGGAAAAAGGTTAGGGATCAACAATAAATATATAGCCTTTAAAAAGCAATAAACAAATTGAATGCTTCTTTGAAATCCTGAAACCACTTTGGATGGACCTTAGACCATTTGTCCATGGAGCCATCACCTCTGACTTGAAACAGAAAAAACAAGCATCCTTCCTGGTCCTTACCCAAGCAAGGTCAGTGTGTGGGCTGGGTTCACAGGGTCCCTGACAGCTCCAAGGCTATGTGCAGCCTGGTTTATCAGAGGCAGCTCTGCTGGATGTCATCACCAATTGAGTGTTCAGCCCAGTGGGATGCCAGCACCTGGTCCCAGCACTCAGAGGTGTCTGAGAAGCGCCAGGTGACGTGGCTCTGGACTGTGACACACAGGGGATCCCCAGGGCTCAGATGTGCAGGGAGGTTAGCACTCACCCTGGGCGGAAGGCATCAACATTCATCATGGGCTTTGGCTCAGAGTGCAGCAAGTGGCAGTCATTGATGTTGGAAAGAGCCAAGATTTTGTGGTGGGAGCTGACCTTTTCCTCATGGCTGGGCATCCACCTGGCCTTCACCAGATGTCCCACTCCAAGTGCAAAACTTTAGGTGAGGTGTCCTTCCTGGAAATTCAGAGCTGGGAGGCTACCTGGAGATAACATATTTAGTCCCAGTTTATAGGTTAGACAGGTAAGGCCCAGAGAGAGAAGGTGCTTCCCCCACAGCACAGCTGTCTATGCAGAGCTGGGCTGGAAACAGCAGTTCTGCCTCAAGACTAGCACGTTGGGAAGTTTTCCCCAGAGGGCAGAATAGTTAAAAGAATAGCTCAGAATAGTTCCAAGGCTGAGTGGGGCTCTGGAGTGGGGGAATGTAAGGACAGGAGGGGGTTGCTGAACAAGCCAATTAAGACAATAATGGGGGGCTTGCCCAATTTGAGCTCTTTTTGTCCTGGAATACTTGGACAGTGTCCTGGGCACTTTTCTCACCCTCATTATGAACCTGTAGGTAGGTACAAACCCAGCCCATCTACAGACAAAGAAGGAGCCTAAGGAGTGTGCATGCCCTCCAAATGCCACCAAAGAGTGTCTCTGGAAACAGACTGGCCTGCAGGGATCCTTTTCAACCACCTCCTCCTGCTGGGTCTGTTCCTCCTGAGGCTTCTTGTGGACATTGCCTTCCACCCCACTGCCTGGTCTAGGCTATGGTCTCAAACCACAGATTTAACCCCTTCTTCAAGGGCAGATCACCACCCCAACCTGCCCCAACTGGGCTTCCCACCTTTCGCAGTCTCTCCCTGCTCCCCTCTTCTGGCCTTCTTCACCCCCATGAGCTGCATTTCCACTGCATCAACTGAAACCACTGCAACAGGATTCCTTAGACCCTACTTATTATTATAACCAGATATTTCTTTAACCCCCTATAGCCTCCCTGGAACCTAATGACTTCTGCCCTGAAAAAACTCCACCCACTCATCATGCCTTTCTTTAGTAGCCTTCTTTGTCTTTGGGCCATGTGAAGAGGAGTCAGCATGATGCCATTCTGTGCCCCAATCTCATGCCTGCACTGAAATCCTCCCTCACCTGATCAGATAATCAGTGCACAGAAATTAAAAATATACCAACCCAACTGCCTCACAATACCCACATTCCCTTGTTTCCATCCTAGAAAAATTCCCCAAAGTTTCATGTCAAGGAGGCAGATTTGAGCCTTGCCTCCTGTCTCCTTGCCTGGCTGCCTCACATAAAAACTCTTTCCTCAAAATCATGGTGTCACAGCATTGACTCCTATGCACATAGGGCAATGAGCCCACTTGCTCAGTTGTAATTTGTCAACTCAGATGAGACATTAAAGGTTCCAGCATCATTTACCAGAAGTCTTTCAACCCATCAGAATGGGATTTTCTAGTTGCCAACTGGTTGTCTAGAGATTTGATAATCATGATTTTTTTTTTCTTTTGTCAGAGTCACAGTGCCTTCAGCACAGTTTAATTTCAAGGGAAGAAAAAGTTCTAGGAACAAAGAAAATTTGCAAGTATCAGAAGCTCAAGTCCTGCCAAAATTCTGAGTAACTTAGTATGAGTGCCTACTCTCTCATCGAACTTGTTTGCTGGGATTGTGGATTTAAAACCTACCCTAGGATCTAGGATTGTGGGTTCAAGACCCACCCTAGAAACTGGGAAAATGCCTCAAGTCTCAGAATTTCTAGTTCTAAGTAAGATTACAAGGGTTAAAAGTATGTTTGAATCCTGTTGAGGAAGATCTTATCCAAGGATATATGTTGGCACCACATAATTGTAAACATGGGAAATGTTAATAGTAACACATCTCACTGCAGTCCTTTAAAATGCATTCTAATTTGTCTATGTTTAGTTATGAATCAATGAAAGAGAAAAAAATGATATTTTTTTGTAACATTGCATGGCCCCTGAATAAATTAGAATCTGGGGTACAGTGCCAGAGAATGATTCTCTTAATTATAATACTATATTACAATTATACATGTATGAAGGAAGAAAAATAGGATGAAATCCTATATGTACAATATTTTATATGTCTATATCAGAATATGAACTTAAAAGAAAAAAGGTACAAAATTATGGTTCAGACTAGTGAGTTTTGTGTATCTGTGTTCTTGTGTTTCACTCATGGCTAAAGATTTTTAATTGAAGCTATAGGCCTTCCATTCATGTCTGTCTGTTTGTGTGATGTATATTTTCTGATGTCTGGCTGGTAAAAATAAATTAATAAATAAAAAATTTCTTAAAAGAGCTCTATTCAGACTACTTAAAGATAAATGTTTACATTTTATTTAATACATTAAATTAATATTCTTAAATCCCAGAAATCAAGGAAATGGAAATTCTAATACCCCCAATGTAAAAACATTTTGCATAGAATTAAATCCAAATGTCTTAAAAATTCAAGTGCATTATCAAGTTTGAAAAATTATCCAGAACTTCTGATGTTCACTGTTGTAATCCTCTAGGCACCAGGATTCAAGGTCCTGGTACTTGTAATCAATATAAAAGATCTGGAAATTGGAAATAAACTGTCCTAAACTTCCCACAAACAGCAGAAACCCTCTCATGTTCTTTGCACTCTAAGAAAGTAAAGTGCCTTCCTATGTGACTGCTAATTCTGTCCCAGGAAATGGTTGAAGCTTTTCCAACTGTCCATGTCACATCTATAGGTGAATTAGGTCCAATCCCTGGAATCAACTGGAAATGAGTGCACACAAGCACATCTGTACAGATTTGGATCAAGAACACCCAGACAATATGAGGCTGATAAATATGACTTTCATTATTCAGGGTGCCCCTGGTTTAAAAAGAAGTTGCAAAACTCAGAAAGGGGCTAAGTATGCCTATGTCTCAACTAGTACAAATTACTTTCAAGATCCACAACAATTGAAAAAACTCCAGGCTGAAGGGGATTTCTGGGAATATGGTGTTGGAGTAGGTAGGAAGGGCTCAACTCTCATAAGAACTATGCTAGAAGTCATAAAGCTGTCCGAAAGCTGCTTTGTGGATCTGCAGACCAGAAGAGCACTGTGCATCCTCAAGGAGGGTGAGCATCAGAAAGACAAAAAAGTCAAAATGAAAACCTTGAATTACTAGCTACTGCATCTGTGAATGGCATACTTAAGGTAAACAGCCTGGATAAAACCTATGGCTCACCGCAGCTAAGAGGGGAACAGATGTCTTCCTCCCTAGGAATGGGGAGGGTGCAATGGAGGGTGGAGAGTGGTTTCTCTTCAATGAGTTTGGTCAGTAGAAATTGCATTGAATTTCAATTGCCAGACTAAATCACAGGCAATTGGGTATTGAAAGAGGCATCTCTGTGGAATGATTCGCTAACAAGTGCCACCTGCTGGCCTGCCAGGAAACTGCAAGGAGAAAACCACATTTTGGTGTCTCAATTCAGAACCCTTGGTACTGATCTCTGCCCTATTAGAGAACCACTGGTCTTATTTTGATAACAAGCTGGATAATTTTAAAGACAGAATAATTTGAACCAAAAATCAAAGAGCCTAGAAACAAAACCACTAGCCTAGAGAGAGAAATTTACCATCAGAGTAAATTCTCCAACATATTCAGATATCTAGACATCAGCAAAAAATTACAAGCCATACTAATAAAAAGGAAGGGATGACTCAGTCAGAGGAATAAAACAAAAATCTGGACAAGACACAGAATTTAAAACAAGTAATAAATGATAATCACACAAATCTCCTAAATCAATTCAAAGAGTTGAAGGAAAGTATGATGAAAGAGATAAAAGATATTTAGAAGACACTGGGTGAGCATGAAGAACAATTTGAAACCTGAAAGAAAAGTAACAGAGCTTATGGAAATGAAACACACAATTGATGAGATTAAAAATCTATTAGAGACATATAATGGCAGGTTTAAATTGGTAGAGCATCTGAACTTTAAAATACAGGAAAACAAAAAGAGAAAAGAATGAAAAACACAGAACAGGTTCCCAGGAAAATGAATGACAACATGAAACATGCAAACATACAAATTATTGGTGTCCCAAAAGGAGAAGGGAATGGAAAAGGGGCAGAAAGAATATTTAAGGAAATAATAACTGAAAACGTCCCAACCCTTATGAAAGACATAAATATCAATGTCCAAGAAATGCGATGCACCCCAATTAGTCATTACTTCAAGACAACTACTATTTGGAGTGACAAATAACAGACATAAAGACAAGATTCAGAAATCAGCAAGAGAAAAGCAATGCATCATATACAATGGAAGCTCAATAAGAACAAATGCCAAACTCTCATCAGAAATCATGGACATAGTGGTAATATGTATAAAAGGTACTTAAAGAGAAAAACTGAAATCCAAGAATTATTTATCTGCAGAACTGTCCTTCAAAAATGAAAGTGAGTGTAATGTCTTCACAGAAAAACAAAAACTGAAAGATTATGTTACTAAAATACCAGATTTATATGAGATACTAAGTGGTACAGCCTGAAAGGAAAAGACAAGGGCAAGAGAATTAAGAAACATGTAGAAATGAAGATTGTTAGTAAGTGTAACTTAAAGGGTAAAAAGACAGAAAAGACACGAGGCACACACTGGCAAAACTGAAGGGAGAAATAGACGTCTCTATAAGAATAGTTGGAGACATCAATACACCATGCTGTTATTGGATGGAAAATTTGGACAGAGTATAAATAAAGAAACATAGCTTGAGTAATATGATAAATGAACTAGACCTAACATACATTTATAGGGCACTACACCTCAAAACAGCAAGATATACATTCTTCTCAAGTACTCATGGATACTTCCCCAGAATAGACCATATGTTAGGCCAAAAGAAAGGTCTCAATAAATTTAAAATGATTGAAATTATACAAAGCACTTTCTCTGATAATAATGAAATAAAGCTGGAAATCAATAATGGATGGAAAAAGGGAAAATTCACAAATATATGGGGATTAAACTACACACGCTTAAATAATCACTGGGTTAAAGAAGAAATTGCAAGAGAATTCAGTAAATATCTTGAGATGAATGAAAATGAGAACACAAGATATCAAAACTAATGGGATACAGCAAAAGCAGAGCTTAGCGGAAAATCTATAGCTCTCAATACTTACATAAAAAGAAGAAAGAGCAAAAATGAAGACCTAACTGCACACTTTGGTGAACTAGAAAATGAACAGCAAATAAATCCCAAACCAGGCCAAAGGAAAGAAATAATAAAGTTCAGAGCAGAAATAATTGAAATTGACAACATAAACCAATAGAGAGAATCAACAAAGACAAATGTTTGTTCTTTGAGACGATCAGCAAAATTGGCAAACCTTACGTAAACTAACAAAGCAAAAAAGGGAGAAGATACAAATAAATAAAAATAGAAATGAGAAGGGGGACATTACAACTGGCCCCTCAGAAATAACAGACATCATGAGACAATACTATGTACACCTCTACATCACAAACTAGACAACATAGATAAATGGACAAATATCTGAAAACACACAAACAGCCTACACTGACCCTAGAAGAAATAGAAGACCTCAACAAATCAATCATGAGTAAATAGATTGAAAGAGACTTCAAAAATCTTCCCAAAATGAAAAGCCCAGTACCAGATGGCTCCATAAGGGAATTCTACCAATCATTCTACAGATGATCTAATACCAATCTTGCTGAAGTATTTCCAAAAAAATTGAACAGGGAGGAATGCTACCAAACTCATTCTATGAAGGCAACATCACCCTAATAACAAATCAAATAAAGATACTACAAGAAAAGAAAATTACAGACCATTCTCTCTAATGAATATAGATGCAAATATCCTCAACAAAATACTTGCAAACTGAAATCAAAAGTACATTAAAAGAATTATACACCACAATCAAGTGGGTTTTATCCCAGGTATGCAAGGGTGGCTCAACACCAGAAAATCAATTAGTGTAACAAACCTCATTAATAAATTGAAGAAGAAAAAGCACATGATCCTCTCAATTGATGCAGAAAACGCATTTGACAAAATACAGTACTCTTTTTTGATAAAAAGTCTTTGAAATTTAGTAGCAGAAGGAACATTTCTCAAAAGGCAAAGTGCATATATGAAAAAACCACAGCTAATATTGTACTCAATGGTGAAAGACTCAAAGTTTCCCACTGTGATTAAGAACAAGACAAGGATGCCCACTGTCACCAGCATTATTCAATATTATACTAGAGGTTCTACTTAGAGCAATTAGTCAAGAAACCAAAATTAAGGGTACCCAAATAGGAAAGGAAAAATTAAAACTTTTGCAATTTGTTGATGATATGATCTTATTCTAGAAAATCCCAAAAAATCAACAATAAAGCTACTAGATCTAATAGTTGAGTTCAACAAAGTGGCAGGATACAAGATTAATACACACATATCAGCAGTGTTTCTATTTGATACTGAAGAGCAATCTGAGGAGGAAATCAGAGAAAAAATTCATTCATAATAGCAACTAAAAGAATCAAATAATTAGGAATAAACTTAACCAAGAACATAAAGGGCATGTATTCAGAAAATTACAAAACATTGTTGAAGAGAAAGTAAGAAGATCTAAATAAATGTTAGGACATTCCATATTCATGGATTGGAAGACTAAATATCATTAAAATGTCAATTCTACCCAAACTAATTTACAAATTAAACACAATCCCAATAAATGTACTCAACAGCATCTTTTGCAGATATGGAAAAGCCAATTATCAAATTTATTTGGAAGGTAGGGGACACAAAATAGCCAGAAATGTCTTTACAAAGAAGAATGAAGTTGGAGTACTCTCACTTCCTGACTTTGAATCAAATTACTTAGCTATACTGGTAAAAACAACATGGTATTGGCATAATGATAGACATATTGACCAATGGAACTGATTGAGAACTCAAAAATAGACCCTCACATGTATGATCAAGTGAATTTTGGCAAGGCATTCAAGTTCACTGAGCTGGGCCAGAAAACTCTATTCAGCTGTGTGGGGATAAGTGGATATCCATCTCCAAAAAAAAAAAAAAAAGAGGACCCCACTCTCACACCTTATACAAAAATTAACTCCAAGTGGATCAAGGACTTAAATATAAAAGAACAACCATAAAATTCCTAGAAGAAAATGCAGTGAAACATCATGATCTTGTGGTAGGCAGTATTTTCTTAAACCTTACACCCAAAGCACAAACAACAAAAGAGAAAAATAGATAAATTGGACCTCCTCAAAATTAAACTTTTGTTCTTCAAAAGACTTTGCCAGGTTTTTTCAGAAAGAATAGGACCCTTCATCCTTCTTTATCAAGCAGAAAGAGCCAACTCTTTGCCAACAGAATTTTCTCACATGGACTAAAATTACCAGAGAATTTAAGGTTTTAAGAGAACCCCATCTGCTGCAGTCTGAGTCCTAAGGACAAGCAATAAATTTCCCAACATGAGAATTTAAGAACTTTCTCTTCTCTCATTGAACACTTTTCAGCTTCTCACTTTCATCATCTGATTGTTCAAATGAATTCGGCTACAGACATGATTCATGAACTTTTCATGAGCAACAATATCTGCTGAGCAAAAGGCCCCAGTGACTACCACCTTCTCCTTCCTTCTCTCTGAGACAAAGTGACAGGATTTGGAATCTGTGAGATGAGCACTGATCTTTTTTTTTTTTTATAATTTTCAGTTAAAAACATTTTTTTTTTTTAGAGTACTGATTTTGAGTGGGTAAATTAAAGTACCACAGAAACAATTCCCTAACAACACTAAGAGAATTCAGCTCCCTCCCACCAGCCCTGGAATAGTAAAGCTCATGGATTATTGTGTGGCTGTGAGTTTTTAACCTGCTTAATCATATGGTTGAATTCTCAATCATTTTACTAGCGGCCAAATGCTCATTCAAACACATGCCTCGATCCTCAGAGAACCAGAGGGAGAAAGCAGAGCAAGACGCTGATGTGGGGATTTCAACTGCAAAGGCCTTAGAGCCAGGTGTAAACTTCAGAGTCTCCGATGTGGCAGCAAGTGGCAAGTGTTTTAGTCACCGGCTGCTGAAGTCAGCAGTTTCTCAAGTCCCAGAGCCAGAAGAGACAGAAGGTAGACGGGCACTGGCAGGATGAACATTAGCTTGTCAGATGGACCCTCAGAGACTCCAAACCAGTCCTGCAGGCAGCATCAATCACAACCTTCCCTGCTTATTTAAAAATGAATGTACAGCAGCAGGACCAAGCATCAGATCTAAAAATAACAGGAGGAACTTTTCCACAATGCATCCCTTTGAGATGTATAAATAATCTGCACGGGCTTCATCAGGCTCCTGCCCCTGTGGCTCTGGCTTCTAGCACCGAGCTGACTCCCACCAGCACCTCTTCCTAAGGAGGTGACGAGTGGCAGGCTCGGGCCGGTAAGCAGAGCCAGAGGTCAGGGCAGGGTGTGAAGCCCGACTTGCTGCAGTGCTCTGTTTAGTTACAACTGAAACCCAACGTACTGTCCAGAATGATTTGTGGCGGCTTAAACAAACAATCACCCACATTTTAGCTCTCTCAAGAGCTAAAATTAAAAATAATAATAAAGGCATATTAAGCCATACTGAAAAAGGTGCTAATAACAGGTTCTTGCACTTTCAGTGTATGATTTTGGCAGTGGTTAGAAGAATTTATAAACAGCAAATATAAGGGAATTAAGGGTATTAGGTAATAAAGCAGCCTTAGGAAGTTAGCATGGTTTATTTTGGCTGCCCAACTCCTCACTAAATACAGCCCTCATGCTCTCCGTCCTTTTGTTGTCTACTTTGTGTGGGTCCATCTACTGCTTTATTTTCTCTGCCCTGAGGGGTCCCTTTCCTGACGGAAGCTTGGGCTTGCCCTCCTGGTTCCTCTTCTGAACCACCTCCATCTTCTCCAAGGAGGTGTAGCAGATGCAGAGAATATCATCCACTTCTTGGGCCCCGCCAGCTTCCCAAGGCGTCAGGTGGCTACACGAACTATCTTTGTGTCAAGAAGCTGATGAAGATTGAGTCAGGTGCATTTTAATTGTTCCCTCCCATATAGGTTCTTTCTTGTTTAATCCAAACGAATGACTCCCCACTCCCCATCCTGTAGATGCCACAGACTTGGGCACGGCCATGGGAGAGTTGAGGCAAGGCATCATCTTTTATAAGTGTCCCTGTTTTATACAAGATGGGCAGTTTTATTCCAGCAGAGGATCCACTTTCCCAAAGACCCATTAAGCTGAAGTGATGAGTTCATCAAGGCCCCTCCTCACTCCCAAGATTGACCCCCGCCTTCCATCCACCACTGCCATCCTACAATCTAGCTACTTCTCTCTAAACTCCAAGCTAACCTTTTACTTGGACTCTTGAAGAATTTTCAAACAACTCTTGATGACTCATACCATTTTAATGACACCAACAGATGGTGACATTTCTTCAATAACCCTTCTACTTATAACCCACGGATTAGCTCCTTTCCCCATCTGCCAAAGTCACCAGGCAGGCAGTGCTGCTAGCAAATAGCAGAAAATAATTGTCTGTTTAGATGTACAAGCTCTAAACACACTACTGTCCAACACAAACGATTAGCTATATTGTATGGTTTCCAAAAGCTGCATTTGAGGTGACTGTTGCTAGGGCAGAAACACACAAGAAGAGACTGTCTCAGGCCATGTAAATGGCGCTCTCTGGGGAGTTCTTGGGGGCGGGTCAAGTAGTGTTATAGAGAAGAACAGGAGCCAGAATCCTGGGGCAGATATGAAAGGTGTCCTGGGAGCCAGGCTATCAGGATATTTTAGGGGAAATTCTCTTTGTCTTCTTGCCAAGTGAAATCTCTCTCGTTCAATGGATGACAACTTGCAAGCTGGTTAGGGAAGCTGAAAAAGAATGCCATTCCAAGTCTGAGTCCTGTTTTGCCTTTGCCCAAGCTGGGGCTGCTGGCATGCTCATTAGTCTCAGCCCCAGGGGAGAGTCCACTGAGGATAGGGCAATGATTTTTCAGCTTTTCCCTAGGGCTGTGACAGCCTGGCTTTGACCTTGTGACAGCCCATTCTTATCTCCTAAAATTTCTGCAGAGTGTCCACAGAGAATAAAACCATGCAAAACGATCCAGAAATAATTCAAATGGAATTTGAAATAAGGGTGTAAAATATCTTGATACCTTCTGGGGTATCTGTAGAACTCTTAGAATTGTACAAAGCCTAGGTCAGCAATTACTGCTTTGAGGCCCTGTCATCTCTGATATGGAAAATCTGAGCCTAAAACACATAACTCCTCGTTCCCACACCGTGGATTTGCTGGTTGTCAGACCTTGAAGGAGTCGGTGCAACCTGGTGGGAAATGGAGACAGTGGAGAATTAGAATCCTGGGTTCCAGTCTCTGCTCAAACTGGGATTCGTTGGACAGTCACAACCATCACCTGCAAGTACTCACTGAGTGCCTTTTACGTGCAAAGCACTGTGCTGAGATCAATGATTCTTGCCTTCAAGTAGTCTTGGCTGTAAAAGGGGAGACAGAATAAAGAGCTCCAAAGAATTTAAAAAAAAAAAAAAAAAAAAAAGACTTTGCCAGGAAAGTAAAAAGGTAGACTACTCAATGGAAGAAAATATTTGAAACCACATATCTGATAAGAGTTTGGTATATAAAGGGATCATACAACTCAGTGATAAAAAGACAATCAATCCCATTAAAAGATGGGCAAAAGACTTCAATAGACATTTTTCTAAAGAGGAATTACAAGTGCCCCAAAAGCACATGAAAAAATGTTCAACATCACTAGCTATTAGGGAAAGGCAGATCAAAACTGCAATGAAATACCATCCCATGCCTTATAGAATGGTCATTGTTTTAAAAACAGAAATCTGTAAGTGCTAGGAATGATGTGGGGAAATAAGAATACTCCTTTACTCTTGGTAGGAATGCAGAAGGTGCAGCCTCTGTGGAAGACAGTGTGGCAGTACCTCATGAAGGTAAATATAGAACTGCTGTATGATCCTGCAATCCTGTTACTAGTAATATATTCAGAAGACCTGAAAAGAAAGTCACAAACTGACATTTGCAAACCACTGTTTATTGCAGCATTATTCACAATTGCTAAAATGTGGAACAAGCCCAACTTTCCATCAAACAATGATAGGATAAACAAAATGTGGTATATACATACAGTGGAATATTATTCACCTATAAAAAGAAAAGAAATCGGGATGCTTATGACAACATGGATAAACCCTGAGGACATTATGTTGAGTGAAATTAGCCAGACACAAAAGGACAAATATTTATAGTCTCAATATTAGGAACTAAATATGATGAGTAAACTCACAGAGGAAATGAATAGAGTTGATGGTAACACATTTTAGTGGGTATAACTAACACAGCTGATTTATAAATGTGATTGTGGCTGAAATGGATAATCTGTGGATGTAAATGTCAATTGGAAGGAAGCTAGAGAATTATCTAGGGACTGTATAACATAGTGATTTCAGTGGTTAGTAGTATAAATATAAAAATGTTCTTTTACAAAGTGTTAAGAATGTGGTGATACACATGAAAATTATAACTAAAGTAAATTATGGATGATAGTTAATAATATTGTAATATTTTTGCAGCAATGGCAAAGAAGATGATACATCAACTCTAAGGGAAAACAATAAAGAGGTAAAAGGGGGTACAGGATTTTTCCTTTTGAGTAATGAAAAGTTCTAAAATTGAATGAGGTGTTAACAGCACACCTCTGTGATGGAAATTAAAGCTAGTGAGTGTATACTTTGAATGGATTGTACAAAGCATGGGACTGTAGAACAGAATGACTCCTGTGGTGGAAGTTGGACTGTAGTTAATATAACAAATATGAGAACATTTTCTCATGGACTATTACAAGTATATAATACTAATACAGGGTGTTAATAATTGGGTAGGTTTGGGGAAAATACACCAAATGTAAGATATTGGCTATAGGTAGTAGTGATATTTTGATGAAGCTCTTTCATAGTTTGAAAAACTTGTTTCAGAACATGCAAGGTGTTGGTGGTTGGGTGATATGTGGGAGCACGCTATCATGATATGCAGATTTGCTTTGTAAGTTCACAACTTTTACTATACACTTTTGTTTATGTATGATCCCGTATGAATGATATACTTCATAAAAAGTTTTAAACGAAAAACATTAGGCCGCTTTTCTGGGTGTGGCCATCAGTCATGGCTTAGCAAAGTTCAAAAGGACAGGCTAATAGGTAAGGGGAAATGTCCTTGAGAGCCATGAAAATATTCCCTTTGATTATGCTTAGGGCAAATTAAACAATTGTAATTCATTTTCTATAGTCTAATAGTATTCTTTTAAGGTTATTCATAATTTGGGGATGTTGTGGAAACTAAGACGTTTTTAACCTCCAATGGAGGAAAAATATAAAACAGCTCTTATGTTAAGAAATTACTAGATATTATAATATTACAAAAAGTTTTGTCTATAATTAAAATTCCTGGGGTCTGATGAAAATGTAAATATGTGTTTAACCAAACTAAGTTATTATTTTGACAAACTTTGTTTTAAGAATTATTACATTTTCTCTCTTTAGCCATGTTGTCCTTCAATTCCTTGATTTGATTTATAAGATTTGTATGAACATCATACAAGTCACAGAAGGAACACAAATTTGAAAACTGGAATAGAAAAGTAACTGAGCTTTGGGAATAAAGACACAATAGGTGAGATTAAAAATATGCGAGAGCCAACACAACTTATCCTGTACCACAATCCACGTCTCAGATTGTGTACTGTTTTTCTTTTCTTATTTCTTAATAAACCCTTTACTCTTTTGCCTTCCCTATGGCATGTTCTTAAATTCTTTTGTATGATATAGCCAAGAATCTAGAACCCAGAGAACGCAAAATGTTCTGCTATCGTGTTTGGTGAGCCAAACCGGGAGACAAAAAGGCAAGTAATGGTCGCCGACCCCTGCTGAAGACTGGTGAGCATTTAACTAAAGCCTGTCTGTGTCCTCTTTTGTTTTATTAGTGATGCCCCCAAGACTCTTACCCTGAGCCATGTCCAGAGGTTTGCTTCTTCCTAAGCCCCGGGGGAGGCCCTGGGATTCCCGTTAATCCATTATCTTTGGGGGCCTGAGGCTGTTTGCCTCTAAACGGCAGATCAGCTTCTGCTTCTTAATGTGCCTCTTAATGTCCAGCTTAACTGCAAACTCAGTCCCTGGCAGTGTCCATAAAAGAGCCCTCTCTCATAGCCACCCTTACTAAGACTAGGCCAAAAGAAAGGCTTCAAGCCATCCCCTTTCCTAGCAAGAGTGATGCAGCTTGGTAGCTTTGGTCCAGAACCCGGGTTCAGGCATATCCCAAGACCTAGTCTGCCACGGGGGTGCCCTATGGCATGGCTGAGTCCTCAAGGTGCTGAACCACAGCAGCAGCTCCAAAAGTCCCTCAAGGCTTAGGTGACTTGAGCACTTCAGTTTGGAGGCTAATTTAGTGCCGGTATCTGGGATGCCAGATTGGCTAACAGACTTTTTTCCCTTTCTCCCTACAAAAGTGGGTGGCTTCTCTAGTATTCCAGCAGACTCCCATTGAGCTGACTTTCAGGAATTGGGACAACCTGCCTACTGGTGATCTAAAAGGAAGAGGCTAATCTTTTCCTGCCATACCACACGGCCACAGTATGGCCAGGAGTGGCCTCTGTATGGGATCCTGAGTTCCGCTTGAACCTGTATAAGAAGAGAGGGACAGGCAGAACTGAGGACCAGAGACCACATGTTCGTGCTCCTTAAAGGGATGGGGAAAGGCACTGCCAAACTGGTCAATTAGAAACTCAGGGAAATTTCTCAGAGGCAGAATCTAGAAAACCTGCCTTATTTCAAGGAAAGCTTGGTAGAGGCAATAGAAATACCCTCTGGTAGATCCTGATTCTAGACAAGGACAGATCTTCCTAGAAGCTCACTTTATTTGCCAGTCTGCCTCAGAAATCCATAGAAAGCCTCAAAAAAATCTTTCCCTGAAGCCCCAGACTTCCAACAACTTCCTTTTAGAAAAAGCCTTCTCAGTTTCAACAGTTGAGACCATGTGCCAAGATGGAGAAGGCAAGGAGTGGTGGGCATAGGGCCCAGAAGGCTTACCTTTAAACTGCCACCATTAAGGCACCGTCACCTCAGGGCTGCCCGAATCCAGACTCCACATCAGCAGGAACCTGGCCACAAGGTGCCTCACCCCCTGGATGGGGCTTTGCCCCAGGGGAGGACAGGAGGGGCCTGAAGCCACGTGTGAACCATCAGCCAGGAGGAGCCTCAACCAGGGTGACCCCTGACATGGCAAGTACGAGGCTTAATTTCTTAATCACCACGGGAGCAAATTACTTGGTTCTGGCCTGCACGCCAGACCTCTGTAGCCTCAGCTGTGCCTAAGAAGGGGAGTGAAGAGGAACTGAGATGGAGGCTGTTTACTAAACACCTCTCCTGTGGAATAAGGAGCCTCCTCTTATGCCGTCAATTAAGATTAAAAAGTTCCTGGAGAAGAGCTTCTATCAGGACTTTCTCTATGTTAGTGTATAAAATTCTCTCTTTTGTTCTAATCGGTGCTTACTTTAACTTTGGCAGTCTGCTCATGCCTAGGAACTCAGATTTGGGGTTCCCCTCTTACAAATTGGATAACGATGGAAGGAAATCTAAAAATGAGTCTTTATATGTCAATGTTATCTTGCAATTGGATTTGATGTACAAGAGAAATCATAGGGAATTTAGCTCAACTGCTGGAAAAGCAGGCAAACTTAGCAACATTAATGTTACTAATAAAATCATTGTAGTTGCTCAGTTAATAAACAAGTGTCCAATTTGTTTTTAAGTGGAAACTTACTAGAAACTGTAACTAAGAGTTAAGATCATTGTATAGATGCTTTCTTATAAAACAGCAATAGGAGAATATCTGAAATCGCTTTAACTAGGTGGATTTAGCCTAGACTACTATCGTGATGGTAATCGTAGACTAATTTGCCTCTGATTGTGATAACTTCAGGTCTAGCCTACCCTTGCTTGTGCTTGCTATAGTAATGGCAATTATAAACTGAACTTACCTTTGATTATGGTTATTTTAAGACTAGTTTCTCCTCTGGAGCTGGTATTGTGATGGTAATTCTAAACTGAGTTTTCCTCACCTTTGTAATGGTAACCACTCTATTCTCCCCTGTTTGAATCCATGGAAACTCCCATTCCCCCATGGGTCAGGGGAAGGCAAATTAGAGCCCCCCTTCTCCCATCCTTCCACTGGTGTTAATACCCTGCTTTCTCTTATGATTGATTATCTAGGTGTGCACTCCAATTTACCCCAGAGAGACCCCATGAACTTTGAGTTAATTGCTGCTCCATGAAATTCTTGTCTCTCAGGTTGGTGGTCAACTTTTCTAATCCAGTGGCTGCCAGAGTCCTTTTTTTCTCCAAGGCCAGGGGAGTGGGTGGACTTCCCACCCTGAGCATCAAGAATTTTTAAAGCAGCAGGTCATCAGTAGAAACCAGTTTTCTCAAGTCTTCAATGACCTCAGTGAGCATATACTGGAATTAGTGTTGCTCATACAAGGTCTGTTAAAGTCAAAATGGAAAGTAAGCAGAGCTCTGAAGTAAAGGAAAACATTGTGGATTGTATTTTAAAGCATTGGGAACAATTTGGATATAAGCTAATAACTAAAGAATGAAATTCTTGTGCAAAAGTGCATGGTCACAGTGAAAATTAGAGTAATCAGAAATAGCCTTCAAAGAGAACTTTTGAATGTGATTTTACAGTTAAACTTATTTTGTAAGAGAATGAAAATTATAAGTAATATTAGTGAGTTGTGTGTTTCTGGGTCTAACTCTCTATTTGTGTCTGCCTATTGCTAAGTATATTTTCATAGATTGGGATGGTAATATCAAATTAACAAATGAAAATCCATAAAGGAGCTCTATTCAATTTTTAAAAATTAAATATGTGTTTATATATGTGGATGACTATTCCTGGAGCCCAAATTAGGCTAAAATTTGGATGGAAATTAGGATTGAAAGATCATATAGAAATCAGAATATAGAAACTACTGGGAAAGGGAAAAAGTTTTTCCTAAGCTCTTTGACCTACCCAGTACCCAGGGCATTCTCTTTGCAATAACTATGAGGGAAGGGACAGGTGTGAGAGATTAAAACTCTAGCTTCTAGGCTGGGGAATTAAGAATCTTGGTTTGTCCTGTAATTCCTCAATTGAAACCTTTGAACAACCTTAAAACAAGAATGATTAATAATCCATTTGTCAAATTTCAATAAATAAAAGAAAAAGTCCTTAAGCTATGGAAAGATCTTTTCTAAATTATGACTGAAAAAATTAAGCAATTATAATTATTCCAAAAAATTAAGCAATTATAATTATTCCAGAACCTGGCAGTCGGCTTTTAAGGTTATTCACAATTTTACAATCTTATTAAAGAAAAGGGGTTTTAGACAAGACTTTTAAATGGATAAAGGTAAATTTTATTGGCTGCTAATTGTAATTTAATAAGCTAATTTAAAGGTAAAATAACTAGTCTATGTGGTTATGGTTAATTATAAGAAGTTTGTAAAAAGCATTGTCTAATCTGAAGTAATTAGATGGCTAATTCCAGGAAGCCATTACAAAATAGAAACTTAAAATGATATTAATTTAAAAAGTAAATTCATAGCAGGAAAACCTGTCAGAGACCACCTCAATCTGCATGTTAAGGTGGTCATAAGGGAAAATAATCTTGATTCCATTGGGAAGCTTAGATTTTCATAAAATAATTGAGAAAGTAGTTTCTCCTGTACTGTTAAAGTAAAATACCTATTAATTAATGTTATTATGGTAAAGATGTAGAAGTAAAAATCAAAGTACCAAATGCTTACGTTCATTTGATATGTTATATATTGCATTGGAATTATTTAGATAGTGTATGAAAATTAAAAGAGATACACTTCAGTATTTTGAAATTCTACTGTGCATTCAAACAAGGCTTTTAGCACCCTGCATGGTGCCTCTCTATTTGAGTTATTGTCTAGGTCAGTCACTAAGAACCCTAAAATAATAAAAGTATCTACCACATCTCTGGTTATGCTCCTGAAGTGGATGGAGACTACATTGCAGTTTCAGACTCCAGCAGCAACCAGCAATGGCTCAATATGGCCAGATTTACAATGGACATTGTCTCCAGACAGGGTCTGTTTCATAGTGCCAAAGGGAACTACGCACCAGGTCAGTGAAACCTTGGAATCTACCTTCCTAGCCTCCTCCTAGGATCAATGGTGCTGCAGCATGCTGGCTGTGTGAAGGACATACCAAGCAGAGCAATAAATACAAGAGTAATGTGAGTAGAATTTAAACAAGCACAATTTGGCATTATGGCCTGCTCCCACAGAGAGACAACATGTATGGTATTGCACACATGGAGCTTAGATCTATTAACTGCAGATCAAAAAGGAACTTACACATTAACTAGTAGTAAGTGCTGTACCTATCTACCTGATAAATATCATAATATCTCTTCTATTCTATTCTATATCATATGCAGAGAAATATTGAACATGGTAAAAGTCTTAGTGAGCTTAATCCACTTTCTAAGTAGATAATGATCATGCCTAATAGAGAAAGGAATGACTCTTTTAAGTACTGTCTTTATTTTGCTTGCCATATGCTTGCCTTGTTCTTGCCTATACTGTCTTTGTGAGTTACATCTAGGGCAGTGCCTCTCTTCATACCTCTCCTAGCTGTCCTGGGCTTAACCACTGCTGTGGGAACTGCGGTTGGCAGTGTATACTAAACACAGCAGGTCTACCACAATCTGCCCCTAGAGTTAACCAACAGCATAAAAAAACTCAAAGAAGAATGCCGATGTTTCTCATCAACTTTGGGAGGATGCAGCCTCTGGAGGAAACTGGTTTTTTCCCATAAGTAAAATGTCTGAAAAGGAAAGTGATTTCAGCATTTAGAGAGAATTTCCCAGCTCATCTTTGGACAGCCAACATCTCCAGAAACTCATCAAGGACCTTCATTGGACTTTCATCAGAGCACCTGGTTTACAATCTGCTTGCAGAACCTGGACTAGTTCATCCCCACAATCACGTCAGAAACTCTACTTATAAAATTTTATACTATTGACAGATATCTCCTGTTGATTCTGTTTCTGTAGAGACCCTGAATAATGTGGCTTAGTACCGGGAGTGGTTCTTCAAGAACAGAGTCAGACATGGAAAGTCTGAGGTCATTCTGGGAGTTTTCAATTGGCTCTTTAATTGGACTCAAGGGTACTAATGATTCCCTTTCCAACAATGAAGAGGCCACTAACAATCCATGGTATGAATTGGCAATAGAGATACGCAAAATAGCATCACTGTATTCCCCTACTTCCAAGCTGTAAGAAGCAAGGATGTGGGTGAGAGTGTTTTCAACACCTTAACAGAATTTTTTGGAGTCAAATGATGTTGGCTGGCTCCTCCTAGGTATTCTGGATACAATTACAAAAGAAAGAGATGAGCTAAAGCTTCAAATTTGAAACTTAAATGCCACACGAATGATGTGAAAGTTTCTATGTGTGCTCTGGAAGAAAATCTTTTCTCCTGTAACCATAAGCTTGAGATACCTGAGAACCAAACTCAGACTCTCATGGTACAAGTAGCAGTTAAAAGGAAACTAAAATCTCAACCCCAAAGGGTTTCTGAAGTTAAAGGGAAGGCTTGATTGGAAAGGAGTGGAACCTAGAGGATTGGGATAGAGATATATGGGATGATGATAATATTGGTGGGGACATTGGAACCCTAAATTCTGCTGAGACTTTACCAGATAAACCTGTGTTGGCCTGACAAGGGAGACTTCACCAGAGAAAGATTTTAATAATCACTTGGATAAGATGATCTGCTCTATGGCTAATGCTCAGCCACTTTCCCCAGCCACTCCTGTCATTGTCCAATGGGCTCATGAACAAAGTGGCCATGGAGGTAGGGATGGAGGTTATGCATGGGCTCAGCAACATGGACTTCCCCTCACCAAGGCTGACTTGGCTACAGCCTCTGCAGAATGCCCAATCTGCAAGCAGGAGAGACCCACACTCAGCCCCCAATATGGCACCATTCCTCGAGGTGACCAGCCTGCTATCTGGTGGCAGGTTGACTACATTGGACCACCAAAGTTCTCAACAAAAAAAGTTACAAAACACACTGTGAAACAGGAAACTATGAACCATACACAGGAAAAAGAATTTGCCAGAAACCATCCATGAAGAAGCTCATTCATTGGAACTATCAGTCAAAGACTTTAAAACTACTGTCCTAAAAATGTTCAGAAAGCTAAAGGAATCCACTAAAAAGAACTAAAGGAAATTAGGAAAATATAGCCTGAATCAAATAAAGAGATGGAAATTTCCATAAAAGAGAACCAAAGAGAAATTTTGGAGTTGCAAAGTACAGTAATTGAAGTGAAACACTCATTAAATGGATTCAACAGCAGATTTAAAAACAGGCAGAGACCACTTGGAGTTGGAGTGGACATCACCATCCCAGTCCCCTCAGGATTGGGGGAAGAACTATGGACTAGAGTGGACTTGATGGTATTCTCTTGTTCACATATGGTGATTCTAGCAATGCAAGAAATTATAACAATGAAGTGGAGCCAGTGGCCACTTGACACTTTTGGGGTAGGGAGGGGACGAGCAGTTGAAATACAGTGGCTTCTTTGGGAGTTGGAGGTTGTCCTGAGTACTGTTGTGGCAACGGATGTAGGCCATTTTAAATCAGCACACACCACTCAGAACTGAGTGGGAGAGAGTGTGGTCTACAGTGTGAACTGTGGTCTATGGTTGGTGGCAAGGCTCCAGGATGTGTAAGTTCATTGAGGGTGGTGGGCCACACTGTGGGAGATGTTTGTGTGGGATGTGATGGGAGGTGTGGGAGGTGGGCAACATGGGAATCCCAGTGGGTTCCGTGTAATATTTTGGGTAATCTAAGCACCTCTTAAAATATATATATATATATATAAACAACATTTTTGTAAGCAAATACACATATATGCATATATATTTATATATCATTTTGCAAATGTTTGTATGTATTGTGAGAATTTTGATTTTTACCCATAATAAAAAATATATATATTACAATAAAAAAAAAACAGGCAGAGGAAAGGATCAGTGAGGTTGAAGACAAGACAATTGAAATTATACATTGTGAGGAGCCGACAGATAAAAAAAAGAAAAATATGAATAGCGAGTGTGGAAATTGTGGGACACCACCAGGCATACCAACATATTTCATTTGGGTTGCAAAAGGACAAGAGGCAGTGAAAGGTTCAGAAAACACATTTCAAGAAATAAAGGCAAAAATTCCCAAATCTGATAAAAGACATGAATAAACACATCCAGGAATCTCAACAAACTCCAAGCAGGATAGAATCTAAGACATCTCCTTCAAAACACATTAGAGTGAAATTGTCAAAATAGAGAGGGTTTTGAAAGAGCAAGAGAGAGTTGACTTATCATATACAAGGATCCCCTTTAAGCATAACAGCAGATTTCTCTTTGGAAAACATGAAGGCCAAAAGATAGTGGGGGTGGCATATTTAAACTCCTTGAAGGGAAACAAAGAAAAGCACTGTTAACCAAGAAGTCTATATCCTGCAAAATAACTTTTCAAATATAAAGGAGAAATTAAAACATTTACAGGTAAACAAAAAAACTGAAGGAGTTCATTACCAAAAGACCTGCCCTAAAAGACATGCTAAAGGGAGTCCTTCAAACTGAAATCAAAGGACACTAGACATTAACTTGAAGCCATAGAATGTAATGATCTGCATTACTAACTATATAGATAAATATAAAATCATGTATTATTGTACTTTTAGCTGTAAATGCAATTTCATACCACATGACTTAATAGAAAAATATTTATAGTAACATTAAAAATTTATATTAATGAGGAATAATGTATAAAATTGTTATCTGAGATGATAAAAGGGAAGGGATGCATATATGTATGAGTAGAGAGTTTGTATATTATGGAAAAAACATTAGTAATAGTTGAATAAGCAGTTATTAGTTTAGATGTTAAGTGTAATTTCAAAGGTAACCACTATGAAAATTTAAAAATTCATGGAAAAGGAAAATATAAGAAAATCAAAAGGGTATATTACAGAAAAAGCAACTAAAATACAAAAAAAAAAAAAAAAAAGGCAGTAATGGAGTAATCAAGGAACAAAAAGCATACAAGACATAGAGAACACAAATGGCTGAATGGCAGAACTAAAGCCTTCCTTCTTAGTTATTGTTTTAAAAGTCAGTGGATTAAATCCCTTATTCAAAGGCAGAGATTGCCATGTTGGATGAAAACATTTGTTACTTTGATATGCTGTCTACGAGAGACTCTTGGTAAAAAGACACAAAGTATCTAAAAGTAAAAGAGTGGAAAAAGATATTCTTTGCAAACAGTAATCAAAAGGGAGCCAAAATGGTGATACTACTGTCAGAGAAATTAGTCTTTAAGTCATAAAACATTACAAGAGACAAAAAAGAATATTTTATATTGATAAAATGTTCAATCTAGCAAGAACATTTAATTATTATAAACATATATGCCCATTACAATAGATTCCTAAACTATATGAAGCAAAAATGACAGAATTGAAGGACGAAATAGTTCTACAATAATAATTGCAGACTTCAGTACACAACTTCCAATATTTGATAGAAAATCTAAACAGAAGATCAATAGATCCAAAGGAAATAGAGGACTTACATTATTAACCAAACAGACTTAATGTAAGTTGTGAACTTATAAAACCAACATGCATATCATCACATAGGGATTCCATACATCACCACACCACCAACACCTTGCATTGTTGTGAAACATTTGTTACAAACTATGAACGACCATTGTCAAAATGTTACTACTAACTACAGCTCATATCTTACATTTGGTGCATTTTTCCCCCAATCCACCCAATTACTAATACTTTGTGTTCGTATTATATAATTGTTATAGTCCATGAGAGAAAATTCTCTTATTTGTTCTGTTAACTACATTCCAACTTCCACCAAAAGTTTCACTGAGTTATACAGTCCCATGCTTTGTACAATCTATTGAAAGTGTGCACTCACTGGCTCTCATTTTCATCACAGAGTTGTGCTGTCATCACTTGTCAATTTTAAAATGTTTTCATCACTCTAAAAGGAATAATCACATATCCCCTTTATCCCCATTGTGGTCCCTTAGAATTGATATAATATCTTCTTTGCCACTGCTGCAAAAATATTACAATAATATAGTTAACTATTACCCATAAGTTACATTAGTTGTCATTTTCCTATAATACCATGCTGTTTTGATTATTGTGACTTTGTAATAAGTTATAAGATTTGGAAGTGTGAGTCCTCCAACTTTGTCCTTCTTTTTCAAGAGATCTTTGTCTTTTCGAGGTCTTTACCCTTCCACATACATCTGGTGATTGACTTTTTCATTACTCCAAAGAGGACTGTTGGACTAATGATTACAATTTCATTGGATCTGTAAATAACTTTGGTTAGAATTGACACCTTAACAATCTTTAGCATTCCAATTCATGAATAATGAATACCACTCCATTGATTTAGGTCTCTATGATTTCTCTCAGCAATGTTTTATAATTTTCTTTGCATATGTCCTTCACATTCTTGGTAAGATATATTCCTAGATATTTGACATTTAAGTTACTATTGTATAGGAATTTCACCTTAATTTCTTCTTCAGGTTGTTCATTACTAGTGTATAGAAACAATAATGATTTTTGCGTGTGGATCCTGTGTCTTGACACTTTGAAGAATTCATTTATTAGTTATATCAATTTTCTTGTGGATTTTTGTGATATGAGGCTCTATAAATGCCTGTTAGGTCTAGTTCCTTTGCCATATTATTCAAGTTCTATGTTTCCTTATTTATCCTCTGTCCACATGTTCTAGTCAATGCTGAGAGGGGGGTATTGAAGTCTCCAACTACTATTGTTCAGATGTCTATTCCTCTCTTCACTTTCACCAGTGTGTGCATGATGTATTTTGGGACACCCAGGTTAGATACGTAAATATTTATGATTGTTATTTCTTCTAGATAAATTGCTCCCTTTATTGATATATAATGACCTTCTCCATCACTTAAAACAGTTTGCATTTAAAATCTATTTTGTCTAATAATAGTATCAGCACTTCAAATTTCTTTTGATTACTGTTTGGATGGCATATATTTTTTCTAGCCTTTCATTTTCAGCCTGATTGCATCAAAAGTGAGATTCTTGTATACAGCATATAGATAGCTCATATTTTTTTAAACCGATTCTGTTAGTTTATGTCTTTTGATTAGGGAGACAATCCATTATCATTCAATTTTATTACTATAAAGGTATTACTTACTTTGCCTATTTTATCCTTTGGCTTTCCATTATCATATCTTACTATTGTCTGCCATTTTACCCTTTTAGTTACCCTTACAAATAATCTTCATTTCTACACTGTTCTCTAAGCCTTTGTGTTTTCATTTCAGGCTGCAATACTCCCATTAGTATGTCTTGTGAATCCTGTCTTTTTTAACAAACTCTCTCAGTTTTTGTCTGTGAAATTTTTAAACTCCCCCTCATATTTGAAGGGCATTTTGGCCAGATAAATAATTCTTGGCTGGCAGTTTATCTCTTGTATCTTAAATATATCATACAATTGCTTTCTTGCATCCATGGTTTCTGATGAAAGATCCTTGAATTGATTTAGGAGATTTGTATGATTATCATTGATTAGTTGTCTTTAATCCCGTGTCTCATCAGCATTTAAATTGTTTTTCCTTTGGCTGGGTGATCTCTTCCTGTTTATTAGCAGGCTTTGTAATTTTTGTCTGATGTCTAGGCATCTGATTATGTTGGGCAATTTGCTCTGATGGTCAATTTCTCTCTCTTGCCTTGTGGTTTTGTTTCATGGCTCTTCTTTTATTTGGGGTTCAAATTAATCTAAATATTAAAATTGCCCAGCTTAAGTTATTAAAGCAGGGCCAAGTATCCACTAATGAGGCACAGACCAGATCAAGAAGGCCTTGGACATAAGAGACTACAAAAAGCATTTATTATTCTAGCAATTTCCCTCTCTTCCAGCAGATGGTAGTCTTTGGTGAATCTTACTATGGAGGTATCTCTCAATCTCCACTTGCTGGATTTGCAGAACTGAGATTCAAAGTGGGATCTGCTGGCCAAACTCACGTTAAAGAAACTGCTCTCCAGGTGTCATACTTAATGGTGAAAATCTGAGTGCTTTCTCCTTAAGATCAGGAAGAAGACAATGATTCATTCTAGCCACTTCTATTCAACAAAGTACCTGAGTTCCTAAACAGGAATATTAGGCAAGAGAAAGAAATAAAATGCATCTATTTTGTAAATGGAGAATTAAACATATCTTTTCTTATAGATGACTTTGTCTTGTAATTAGAAAAATTTAAAGATTCAACAGGAATACTATTAGAATAAACAAGTTCAACAAAGTTGTATGATGAATATAAAAAATCAATTGCATTTTAATACACTAGAACAAATCAAAAGTGAAATTAAGAAAAAATTCCATTAACAATAATCTTGAAAATAATAAAAATACTTAGGAATACATTTATCAAAAGAATTATAAGATTTGTACCCTTAAATCTACAAAACATCATTGAAAGAAACTAAATAGAATAAGTGGAACTATAACACATGGATTAGAAAACTTAATGTTGTTAAAACAGCAATACTTTCCAAATAGCTCTACAGAGTCAATCACAATCACAGTCAGAGCAGGATGTGTGAAGAAATAAAAATGGATCCTAAAATTAATGTGGAAATGTAAGGTACCCAGAATAGCCAAAGGAATCTTTACAAGGAATAATAAATTTGTAGGACTTGAATTTTCCAATTTCAAAAGTACCTATAAAGCTAGGGATTAAAGATAGTTTTTTTACTGGCATAAACATAGACCTACATTTCAGGAGAGTTAAGTCTCCAGAAATAAACCCTTACATTTATGGTCAATTTATTTGAAACAAAAGTTCCAAAAAAATTCAATGGGAAGAGAATAGTTTTCCCAATCTGTTTCTGGATAATAGGATATCCACAAGCAAAAGAAAAAAAAATGACTCCTTTTTTTTCTTGCCTAATTGCTCTAGCTAGAACTTCCAGTACAATATTGAATAACAGTGGTGACAGTGGGCATCCTTGTCTTGTTCCTGATATTAAAGGGAAAGCTTTTAACCTCTCCCCCATTGAATACAATGTTGGCTGTAGGATTTACATATATGCACCTTAAATTGAGGAACTTTTCTTCTACACCAACATTTTGAAGTTTTTTTAATCAAGAGATGATGCTAGATTTTTTCAAATACTTTTTCTGTGTCAATCAAGATGATCATGTGGTTTTTTTTCCTTTTGATTTGTTAACGTGGTGTACCATGTTAATTGATTTTATTATGTTGAAACACCCTTGTGTACCAGGAATAAAACCCACTTGATCATGGTGTATAATTCCTTTAATATGCTGTTGGATTCAATTTGCAAGATTTTTGTTGAGAACTTTTGCATCAATGTTCATTTGAGAGATTGATCTGTAATTTTCTTTTCTTGTAGTTTCTTTATCTGTCTTTGATATTAGGGTGATTTTTGCTTCAGAAAATGTGTTGGGTCATTTTCCCTTCTTTTCAATTTTTTGGAAGAATTTAAACAGGATTGGTAGTAATCTTGAAAGGTTTGTTAGAATTCAACTGTGAAGCCATCTGATCCTGGACTGTTCTTTGTTGGAAGATTTTTGATGACTGATTGAGTCTTTTTTGCTTGTGATTGTTTTGCTTGGGGTCCTGTATTTCTTGTAGAGTCAATTTAGGTTGTTTGTACATTTCTAAGAATTTGTCTATTTCATCTAGGTTGTCTAATTTGTTGTCGTACAATTTCTCATAATATCATTTTATTTCCATGGGGTCAACCATAATGCTTTCCCTTTAATTCTTGATTTCATTTATTTGCATCTCCTTTTTTTTTTTTTTTTTTTTTTTTTCGGTAGCTTTGCTAAAGGTTTGCTGATTTTATTGATTTTACCAAAGAACAAGCTTTTCTTTTTATTAATTTTCTCACTGTTTTGTTGTTGTTGTTATTGTTCTCAATTTCTTTTATTTCTGCCCTAACCTTTTTTATTTCTTACTTTCTGCTTGCTTGCTTTAGGATTGGTTTGCTGTTATTTTCCTAGTTTCTCCAATTCAGTTAGATCTTTGATTTTAGCTCTTTATTCTTTTTCAATATAGGCATTTAGGGCTATAAATTTCCTTTTCAGCACTGCCTTCATGTATCCCATATATTTTGATAAGTTGTGCTCTCATTTACACTCACCTCGAGATATCTATTAATTTCTCTTGCAAATTCTTCTTTAACCCACTGATTGTTTAAGTTTGTGCTTTTGACTCTATATGTGCAAAATTCCCCCCTTTTTCCTCTTATTGATTTCCAACTTTATTCCATTATGATCAGAGTATGTGATTTGTATAATTTCAATCTTAACAGATTTATTGAGAGCTGTTTGTGGCCCAACATGCAGTCTACCCTGGGGAAATATCCAAGAGCCCTTGAGAAGAGTGTATAACTTGCTGATTTGGGGTGCAGTGTTCTGTATATGTCTGTCAGGTCCAGCTCCTTTATCATATTTCTCAAGTTCTCTGTTTCCTTGCTCTGTTTCTCTTCTGTCTAGTTCTATCTTTTGTTGTGAGTGGCGTGTTGAAGCCTCCAACTATTATTGTAGAAACGTCTACTTTTCCTTTCAGTTCTGCCAGAATATGCCTCATGTATTTTGAGGAACCCTGGTTAGGTGCATAGATATTTATGAAGGTTACTCTCGTGATTTTCTATAATGAACTAAACATAATGAACAAACTCATGGAGTTAAGAGCTAGACTATATGTCACTAGAGAAAAGTATGTGGTTAGAGAATGGAAAGCTGAGGTTTAATCTGTACAGAATTGGTAAAAAGTTTGTAAATATTTGGAAATGAATAGAGATGATGAAATGCATCATAGGATTTGTAAGTGGGACTAACAAATGAGTATGATAGTGGTTTGATTTTTGTTGTTTGTCTTTTTTTTTTTTTTAGCAATGTAATTGCTCTAATATTGATTGAAGTAATGAATACCCAACTGGTTAATTCACCAAATGCCATTGATTGTTACTTTAGATAAATTTTGTGGTTTATGCTGAAAAATAGTTTGGTGCGTGGGGAGAAAAATATACCAAATGTAAGATACATTATATGGTTAGTATTAATTCTTTGACAATGTTCTTTCATAATTTGTTACAAATGTCTCACAACAATGCAAGGTATTTGTGGTGGGGTGATGTATGGGAGCCCTATATGATGATATGCATGTTTATTTTTTAAGTTCACAACTTTTACTGTATACCTATTGTTTATGTATGCTCATTAATGAATGATATACTTCAATAAATTGTTTTTAAAATTTTTTAAATGTCTCTTTTCTCACACTTTAATTAACTCAAATTAAATTAAATTTGAAATCATTTAAAATAGACCATAGGCCTAAATAGAAGAGCTGAAAAATAAAACCATTAGAAGAAATCATAGTTATAAATATTTGTGAACTTGGCTTAGGTGGTGTAAAAGAAACTCAGCAGAGAATGGGCAGACTTTTCAGCAAATGATTCTGGAATTACTAGATATCCTGCCTTGCTGAGACACATTCCTCATCTAGTTAATTCCTCAGAACTCAGTTTAAATATCCCATCCACATACAGGATTTCTAAGTGTCCTCCTAATGTCAATCAGATTCTCTGTGTCCTCGAGCACCACCTTCTTTTTTCTTTTTTTATTGCTTTCATTCATACCATTTACCTCATCTTGTAGTCACATGTTTCTGTGTCATTTCTTTTCGTCAGTCACCCATCTGTAAAGTAAGTTCCAAAATGACTGCTTTGCTCAACTTTGTACACCCAGAACCGTAACACACACATACACCATCAACACACTAAATATTTCCATATGAATGAATGAATAGATGCATGAAAGGGGAGGTGGATAGTTATAAATTACCTTGGGGCCAAAAGACTACAGGACATTGGAGGAATTTTATTCCAATGTGTTTTATATTCCTATATTTTACTTTTCTTTAAAATACTTTTTCTTACATGGGAAATGTTTTTTTGGGAGGGGGTGGTGAGGGGTTTCTGAGAAATCAATTTAGCTCTTACACTGATCCAACTCTTTAGCACTGTGGGTATATATCTCACAAGGTTAAGTGTGAAAGTATGTTGTTTGTCTTGAATTCAGTTAATACCCAAGCTCAGCCACATTGAATGCAGCCACCTTGGGAATGACTCGCCCCAAACACTTGACTGGAAGCCAGGGCAGGTAGCCTGGGTCTGGAGATGGGAGTGTCAAGGAAATTCCTCTTTTATGAGTTTGGCTCTTTACCATGAGGCACCTCTCATGGAATGTCCATTTTCACTTACTTTGTACTCCTCAGTGGAGAGCAAGTGGGAGGGGCCAGAATCCATGTCTGAATCACATTTCCCTGTTTGCAGCGCTAGGCACAGCAGAGGACGGTGACAGATGTTTGCTAAATGGAGCAAGAATGGTGACAGGGTCCTCTTCCTGAGTATCACCCAAGCTGTGGGGAAGATGCTGTTGCTCTGCCGCCTTTGTGTAGCTCAGACATGTGCATGTGGTGGAGATGAGGGGCCAGACCCGCTGAGCTGGCCCAGCACTCCCTCCAGGAGCCCTTGTGCTGCTCTTAGGACACAATGAAAGTGTAGCAGAGAGGTGTTGTCCGCTTGACACCTCGAGAAATCTCCTAATAAAATGGGCACTTTGTCCAAAATAGGTAACAAACGCCAAAATTTGCAGCATGATATCTCTTGATTTCTACATACTTAAAAGTCGTTTGTGTGGGATGTGGTGGGAGGTGTGGGAGGTGGGCAACATGGGAATCCCAGTGGGTTCCGTGTAATATTTCAGGTAATCTAAGCACCTCTTAAAATATATTTATATATATATAAATAACATTTTTGTAAGCAAATGCACATATATGCATATATATTTATATATCATTTTACAAATAGTGGTATGTATTGTGAAAATTTTGATTTTTACCCACAATAAAAAATAAATTAATTAAAATTTTTAAAAAAAGTCTTCTTCATAAAGACTCATGCTTCCCAAACTTATGGCCTCTTCAGGTGGTGAGCTTGTGGACTGTGGGGGCTACAACAGAATGGTGGTGTTTCAATCTCTGAAACTAAGGCAAGAACCAACAAATGAAATAAATTCAGGTAATTATAATGGCAGATCATGGATACAACAATATGCTTATCAACAAAGAGTACTCGTAATAATTCATTAATAGGATTTTGCCTTTTTTGTTCACAGCCCATCACAGCAACTAGAAGACAGTCTATCTAGCTCTTGATATCAACATGCACATGATAGTGCACAGAAATATATGGACACACTTGTGTACATTCACACCCACACATGATAATCTAGAAACACTCACACGTATATGTGCACACATGCATGTATATACACAGTGTCACATACATGTAATAGCACACACAACACTCAGCTATACCTTATGCTCAGTCCTTTTTCAGTGAGTGAACAAACTATATAATAAGTGGGGAGTGGAAAAACTCATCCAAACACAGCACTTCATATTTACCGACCTCACACACTAAGGCACTGCATTCATCTTCCTTGCAATATCCTATCACATCACTTCTTCTTCAATGAGCAATGTTGAGGGCAATTGAATGAAGAATTATTGAAAATTTTGTATCACCATTTCCTTTTAGGGAAAATACGACAGCAAAAGGCTTACAGAAATAAAGTTAAAAATGTTATCAGATGAAATAGTCATGGAATACACGCCAGGTCTCTGGCCCTGGGAGATTCTGAGTCATCATGATTGAGAACTTATCCTGCTAACAGATGTATTGTTCCTGTAACCAAAGATCTCAAGACACACCCTAAGAATATCAATCCTAGAATTTTGTTGTTGCTTTCTTCTCAGCAATGACCATCATTTAATTGAAACTAATGAGCTATGAAAAGATTTTTTATTAAATCTGAGATGAAAACTAAAAAACTTAACTTGATTCAAAGAATCAATTTTTGGCATTACATATAGTAATTAACCCTATAATATACCCTGGAAGACTGTAATAAATGAGGTTGGATAACCACTATTGTATGAGGGTTCCAATTTCTCTGCCTCCCTACCAATAATGTTTCTTCTTCTTCCTTTTTTTTTTAAAAATAATACCCAACCTAGTGGTTGTGCAGTAATATCTCATTGTAGTTTGGCTTTGCATTTCCATAGTGTATGTTGAGAATTTATTCTTATGCTTATTGGCCTTTGTTTATCTTCATTGGAGAAATGTCTATTCAAATCAGTGCCCATTTTTTAATTTGAGTTGTTACTCTGTTATTGAGTTGTAGTTTTTTTATATATTCTGTATATTAAACTCTTATCAGATAAATGATTTCCAAATATTTTCTCCCATTCTGTACACTGTGTTTTCACTTTTTCCTTTCCTTTTTCTCATGCTTTTGATGTAAAATCTAAGGATTTATTGACTAATACAATGTCCTGAAGCTATTTCCTTATATTTTCTTGTAAGTTTTAGAATTCAGCTCTGATATTTAGGTCATTGGTTCTTTTGAATAAATTTTTGTATATGGTGAGAGGTAGGAGTCCAAATTCATTGTTTTCATGTGGCTTTGCAGTTCTCCCAACATAATTGGTTGAATAGAATATTATTTCCCTATTGAATGGACTTGGTGCTGTTCTCAAAAACCAACTGAGCAGAGATGTGTGGATTGATTTTGGGAATTTCAATTCTATCACATTGGTCTATATATCTATCCTTAGGCTAGAGCACATTGTTTTAATTACTGTAGATTTGTAGTAAGTTTTCAAATTAGGAACTGTGAGTCCTCAAATGTTGTTCCTTATTTTAAAGAGTATTTTAGCTCTTTGGGGCACATTGTTGTTCCTTATGAATTTGTGAATCAGCATTTCCATTCTGCAAAACCAGCCACTGGTATTTTGACAGAAATTGCATTGCCATATTAGGAAAAAGGAAAAGACAGCCTAGTGAAAGGAACAATAAGGATTTAAAACAATTAATCAATAGATAATCACACAACTTTCCTAAATCATTTTAAGGAATTGAAAAGATATATGACTAAAGAGATAAAGGATATTAAGAAGACACTGGGTGAGCATAAAGAACAATTTAAAAGTCTGCAAGAAAAGTTACTGACCTTAAGGGAATGAAAGACATGATGGATGAGATTAAAAACACACTAGAGGCACATAAGAGCAGATTTGAACTGCTTGAAGACAGAATTAATGATTTTGATTACAGAACATCTGAACTGGAAGACAGGAGAACAGAAAGAGAAGAGAATGGATAAAAATGGAACAGGGTCTCAGAGAACTGAATGGCAACACAAAATGCAAAAACATATGCATTATTGGCATCCCAGAAGGAGAAGAAAATGGGAAAGGGGCAGAAAGAATATTTGAGGAAATAATGACTGAAAACTTCCCTACCCTTATGAAAGACATAACAATGCACCCCAACAGAATAAACATGAACACAAATGGAGCAGATTTAAGAACTTGTGTTTTTGGGGTACATACAGTTTCAAACCACCACACTGATCTTCCATTTAGATGTTCTATCAACTATTGAAAATGGTGTGTTGAAATCTCCAAGATTTACTGAAGAAGTATGTATTTCTTCCTTCACTTCTGTCAATTTTGCTTCATATATTTTGGGGCTCTTTTAGGTGATGTGTGTCTATTATTATTTTATCTTCTTGCTGGATTGAAACTTTCATCTATACATAATATCCTTCTTTGACTTTTGTAACATTTTTAAAATTAGATTCTACTTTTTCTGACAATGATAGAGCCACTCCAGTTCAATTTTGATACAATTGTCATAGACAATCTTTTTCAGTCCTTTTACTTTCAAACTTTTTCTGTCTTTTTTATCTAAAGAGAGTTTCTTGGATATAGCATATAAATGGATTGTGTTTTTAAGTCCATTCTGCCAGTCTCAGTTTATTAATAGGATAGTTAATACATTTACTATCTGAAAAAGAATGAATTACTTCTTCCAGTTAGCTATGTTTTCTCTGTATCTTGTTTTTTTTTTCCCATCAATTGTTCCATTACTGCCTTTTTTGTATATTTAGTTGTTTTTTGTAGTGTTACATTTTGATTCCCATACTGTTTCATTTTCTCTATAGTTTTTAGGTTTTTAGTGGTTTCCTTTGTAATTACAATTAACATCTCAAATAACAAAGTCGTTTGAATCTTTTCAACCTTATTTCAGTAGTCTAGGCACTCTACTACTAAATGTGTCCATCCAAACCCGCCCCTTTATATTGTTATTGTCTCTTATTATATCTTTATTGACCCTAGGTCCATGAATAGATTTGAATTATTTTTCCTGCACACTTGGAGGAATTGGAAAAACAACAACAAACTAAACCTAAAGGAAGTAGAAAGAAGGAAATTACAAAGATTAGAGCAGAACTAAATGAAATAGAGAATAAGAAAGCACTGGAAACAATAAACAAAACCAAATGCTGGTTCTTCGAGAATATCAATAAAATTGACAAACCCTTAGCCAGACTAACAAAGAAAAAGAGAGAACAGATGCAAATACACAAAATAAGGAATGAGCAAGGGGATATCACTACTGACCCCACAGAAATAAAGAGTATCATAAGAGGATACTTTGAAAAATTATATGCCAACAAGAATGATAATTTAGAGGAAATGGACAAGTTTCTAGAAACTCATAAACAGCCTACATTGATGAAAGAAGAAATTGATGAACCCAACAGTCCAATTACAAGTAAAGAGATAGACTCAGTCATCAAAAACCTCCCAAATAAGAAGAGTCCAGGACCAGATGGCTTCACAGCTGAATTCTACCAAACATTCCAGAACGAGCTAACAGCAATCCTGCGTAAGCTCTTCCAAAAAATAAAAGTAGAAAGAACATTGCCTAACTCATTCTATGATGCCAACATTACCCTAATATCAAAGCCAAACAAAGATACCACAAGAAAGGAAAATTACAGACCAATTTCTCTAATGAACCTAGATGCTAAAATCCTCAACAAAATACTTGCTTATCACATCAAAAGAAGTATACACCATGACCAAGTGGGTTTCATCCCAGGTATGCAAGGATGGTACAATATAAGAAAATCAATCAATGTAATACACCACATAAACAGACTGAAAGAATAAAATCACATGATCATCTCTATAGATGCAGAAAAAGCATTCGACAAAATATAGCACTCTTTCCTGATAGAAACAGTGCAAAAGATAGGAATAGAAGGAAACTTACTGAATATGATAAAGGGTATATATGAAAAACCGAAACCTAACATCATCTTCAATGGTGAAATTCTAAAAGCCTTCCCTCTGAGATCGGGAACAAGACAAGGTTGCCCACTATCAACACTCCTATTTAACATTGTCTTAGAAGTACTTGCTCAAGAACTGAGGCAAGAAAAAGATATAAAGTTCATCCAAATTGGAAAAGAAGAAGTAAAAATTTCATTATTTGCAGATGACATGATCCTATACATAGAAAGCCCTGAGAAATCTACAACAAAGCTTCTAGAACTTATAAAGGAGTTCAGTAAAGTTGCAGGTTGTGAGATCTATGCTCAAAAATCAGTAGCATTTCTGTACACCAATAAGGAGCAATCTGAGGAGGAAATCAAGAAAAAAATACCATTTACAATAGTAACTAAAAGAATCAAACACATAGGAATAAATTTAACTAAAAATGCAAAGGACTTATATACAGAAAACTACACAACACTGTTAAAGGAAATCAAAGAAGACTTAAATAAATAGAAGAATATTCCCTGTTCATGGATAGGAAGACTAAACATCATCAAGATATCTATCCTACCCAAACTAATCTACAGATTTAATGCAATCCCAATAAAAATTAACACTATTTTTTAAGGAACTGGAAAAACTAACTACAAAATATATTTGGAAAGGTAAGAGGCCCTGAATTGCCAAAGACATATTGAAAAACAAAAATGAAATTGGAGGTATCACACTACCAGACTTTAAAACATACTACAAAGCTACAGTGCTCAAAACTGCATGGTATTGGCACAAGGATAGACATACTGGCCAATAGAACTGAATTAAGAGTTCTGATATAGATCCCTGGATATACAGTCATCTGATATTTGACGAGGACACTAAGCCCACTCAATTGGGAGAGAATGGCCTCTTTAACAAGTGGTGCTTGGAGAACTGGATATCCATATCCAAATGAATGAGAGAGGAATACCATCTCACACCTTATACAAAAATCAACTCAAGATGCATCAAAGATCTAAATATAAGAGCCAAGACCATAAAGACCTTGGAAGATAATGTAGGGAAGCATCTACAGGACCTTGTAATTGGAAATGGTTTCATGAACTTCACACCCAAAGCACGAGCAGCAAAAGAAAAAATAGATAAATGGGATCTCCTCAAAATTAAAAACTTCTGCACCTCAAAGGATGTTATTAAGAAAATAAAAAGACCTTATGTTGAGGGAAGCAAGCCAGGCATTGAAAGATGAACAGTGTATGACCTCACTGATTTGAATTGAGGAAAGTGAGCAGTCTCTAAGAACCATTGTCTGAAAGATATGTTAACAAGTAAGAGAAAGAGAAGAGAAGGTTGTGAGCCATCACCCATAGGGACATAATCTATGGTAAAGTGATAGAGTATAGTTGCATATTGAAGGATAGGACAGGTGGGTAGTGATATTACTGGGTTTGGTGGTGCAGGGTTGACAGGTGGGTAGATTAGGAAGGGTGGGTTAGAATACCCAGAATACTTGGGGGGAGAGATGGGAGAGGGACCAGGTGAACACGGGATTTGTGGGTATGAGGATGAAAGTGCAGGATTGGGAATGCTCTTATGGCAATAAGACAAGGTAGTATCACTGGTTTAGGGGGTAGGTTGGGGGAGCATTCAGGACTGGGTGCATCTGGAGTAGGCTTCTGGGGAGTGTGTGAGTATTCATCCTGTCATAATGTGTTGTGTCAGGGAGTGGAGACCCACATGGTGAGTGGGAAGGAGATGGACCCTCATCTTTGGGAGGACCGATTCACCCAGAAACAGACAGGTGGGTGTCTCTTAGGAGCAAGGGGGGATCCTAATAGGGGAGGACAATCAGCGTGTCAAGACCTCTTGTTGCGTGTAACTATGAATCTTGTCATCCAATGAGTCAAGACAGGGAGGTTTCATGTGCCCCAGGGGAATGGGGAGGAAGGAACAGAAAAGATCAAACAGGGGGTATTTAGTGGTCAGGGGAAATGTTTTTCATTACGTTACAGTGATGGACACAGGACATGATAAATATTATCAAAAATTATTAAACTGTACCATTTAAATTGTAAACTATACTGTAAACCATTGACAATGTTTAGTAGCTATGTTTCACTATCTGTATAACAGTTATAACAATGCTACCATCCACATACAAAAAGGTTTT